>JAJSPL020000041.1:0-374140 GCA_021272945.2 Cytospora paraplurivora | reverse complement strand
TTTTCTAGTAGATATTAGCTTAGCTACTCTATATATAAGATAATCTAGTAGCTATATAGTAGGTATATTTTACTTATTAAGGATCTTAATAAGTAGCTAGTCTTAATAGTTATTAATAGGTATTTCTTAGTCGTTAGGGACCTTAGCTATTAGGAAGTATTTAAGCTTTATAAAAGGTTATTAAATAGTACTAAGTATAGCTCTTCTAGATAATATATTAGGAGGGCTACTTAGATAGCTATTAAGAGAGCTATTATAGTTGAGAGAGCTATTATAGTTGAGAGGGCTATTAGGAGGGCTATTAAGATAGCTATTAGGATAGCTATTAGGATAGCTATTAGGATAGCTATTAAGAGGGCTATTAGGATAGCTATTAGAAGGGCTATTAGAATAGCTATTATAGTTAGGAGGAGATATAGTATTAAATAAAGACTTAGACTAGCCTAGTAAGATCTAGTAATTATTACTTAGAGGGCTATAATTACTAGTTACTAGATATAGACTTAAATATCTTAGTAAAATCTAGTAATTATTACCTAATAAGCTATAATTACTAGTTACTAAGGTATTATTAAGCGAGTTATATTAAGAATAGTATCCTAAAAATAGGATAAATAATAAGAATAAAAGAAGAAGATAATAATAATATTACTCTAATATAGAGTATATTTATAGTAAAGCTATAGAGTATTATAGCTAATAAGCTACTTATTATATAATACTACTAGATATTACTTTATCTTAGCTATTGATTTATCTAGATTGATTTATAGTACTAGTAAGAGATTATTACTATATCTAAAATATATAATAGGTAAGATAGTAAAATCATTAGTTAAAATAGCTTTATATAAAAGTAGTAGAAGTATAAAAGTACTAGATAATTTAAGCTCTATTACCTATAGTAACTTATTAGTAAACTAGTTATATGATTTTATATAACTAGTTTACTAACTAGTATTAATATTAGGTTAAGGGGGTAGATATACTTACTAATAGATATTATATTAGAGTAGGAGGCTATATATAGGTTATATATATTCTAGTTATATTATTAATAACTATTACTCGATAGTAATATTACTATAATTCTAAGGCTCCTCTAGCTAGTATAGTATAGATATTGATCTTCTAGTTATAAGTAGCTATATTATTAAATATCTAAGTAGTAAGCTTAACTAGTTGATTATAACTATTACTCTAAGTCTTGATCTTATATAAGTATCCTTATATAATAAGGGGGTAAGTAATTTAATCGATAGGTTATTAAATCGACTCGAGGCCCCTAAAGCGCCTTAGGGTATTATAAAGATTAGTACTTAAGTAACCTATATATCTAGTACTAAAGCACTAGTATCCTATCTACTTTAAGGGTAAGGAGATATCTATATAAATACTATTTATAAGTATTCTACTATATAAGAGTATTAAACTTATAACTAAGTTACTCTTCATTATTATTATTAGCCTAGGTATTAACTTTAATAGAAGCTATAGCTACTTTAGCTTTAAATATAGGGTCCTTATCTAGGATATTAGTACTTACTAGCTTAGAACCCTTACTATCGATTACTACCTCTTTATCCTTAAAGATATTAAGTAATATAATATTTTTATCTTTACCTTCTATATTTACTATAGAGTTATTATCTAATATAGAGATGATATCTACTATAGGGATAATAAGGGTAAAGGGAGTAGGTATAAAAGGTACTTATTAAGGACTAGTAACTTATAAGGAACTAAACTATATTACTATAAAGAGAATAATAGGCTACTAATAATATCGAGCTTTACCCTAATATAAATAGTTAGTATAAGTATTACTAGTATAAGACTTAATCTCTGAATTATCTACTTACTTTAGGTTAGTATATAATGCACCCTATAGGTACTAGGCAAGCTATCTATACCTATACTATAGGGTTATAGTAAAAGTATAGTAAAAGCATAGTGAATTCCCTATCAATTCACTAGGAGAATCTATAGTGAAAGTATAGTGAAAGCATAGTGAATTTACTATACTTTTACTATACTTTCACTAGTAGACTATATTATATATATATAGTACCTAGGTAGCTCCTAATAGCAGATAAGAGAAGAATTAATTATCGATTTATATTATACCTAAACTATTGCTATCAAATAGTAGCTATAACTAGTATACCCTATTATATACTTTGCCTATTAGGATTATAGTAAATATTATTCACTAATCAGGTTATTAACCTTAATAGCTATCAGGTAGTTGACCTTGACTACTAATAAGCTAGTAACCTTAATAACTAAAGATCATTTAATTCAACGTGATTCTATAGTATTTTACTATTCGTTCGATATAATAACTTCTCCTACTGATCTAGATGACTAGTTCCTAGCGATATTTCTGCTAAAACTACTAGATTTCTAGCTAATATAGGATATTGATATCATTTGACGACTAAAGGGAGCCTATGATAAATATAGATCTAAGTTTACTAGTATATTTACTAATATATTTATCAAGGCAGTTAAATACACCTAGCTATTTAGATCCTAGTAGACCTTATAGAAATACTATTTGTAAATCTATTATATAGGAGGTAATAAGGAACTCCTCTACTAATAGGCCTATAAATAGATATTAGATACTTTCCCTATCTATATACTAAAGTAATAGCTAGTATATTAAGGAGGAATAAATATATATACTGAAGCTAGTTGGAAATAGATAACCCTTAATTTAGAGTTCACTAGGGACTTCGAAATCAATTATAGACTATATAAGCTTACTAAAGTAGTTCTACTCGTTGACTATAAAGCTTTACTACTAGAGCTAAATATTATAGTTAGAGAAATATAGCCTTCTAATACTCTTATATTTATAGCTTAAGAGTTAGTGAAAAATACTAGTCCTACTACCTATAAAATAGGTATTTACTATATACTTAGCTTAAGTTACTTTAGATATAGCCCTCTATTATACTTGTCTATATAGCTCCTATCTATTATTGAAGAGGTATTACTAGAGTATATAGAGTAAGATAAAGTCGAAATAGATGAGATAGTAGGAATAACTATACTTCCTAAGTATAAGGGAAACCTAGAAAACCCCTAAGGATGATCTCCTATAGAGAATATCATTAGTGATTAGTAAGCTATTCTACTAGCCTTCTTATTATCGCTTATAGTAAGAATATATAGCCCTTTATCGAGCTAACTAATAGTAGACTTACCCTATCGACTAGCGCCTATAATACTATAGACTAAGGTCTTTAGTCACCTAGTAATTATATAATTATAGACTAACTTATAGGGTTCTATTGAAGAGGAGCACTATTATAATATACTTAATATAGTACTATAGTCTATCGAGGCCTATAGGATTTATACCTATAGCCCTAACTTATTTCTATAGTAGAATACTATAGAAGATTCCCCTAAATATTAATAAGCTCCTGATTAATACTAATATCAACCCCTTTATAAGGAGATATATAATAGCTTATTAGACAACTACTTTAGACCCTTATATTTATATACTCTAGAGCTAGATCTACTATATATAACTAGAGCTAGAGGAGGAGGAGATCCTAATAATAATCTCGATGATAGATCTAACGATGATTTCGTTCGTAGATGATATAACCTAGGAGGACCTCTAAAGTATCCTCTAAGGGACCTACTATACTAAGTATATAGCTATAGGTACTAGATACTAACTAATCCCCTTAACTATTTGCTTAAGATTATCCTAAATAAAGAATTCAAGGATATAACTATTAGTCGCTTCGAACTATATGATAATTAGAATGATCTTAAGGTACTACTAGAAGTATTATATACTAATAATAAAGTCGTTATCTAGAAAGACCCCTATACTTTTATCGACTAGTATAATATTTATATTACTAGTATATAGGCTTACTAATAGATACTCTATTAGAACCTACTAGTCTACTTAGCTAGTAGTACTCACTTATAGTTTTAGACTATACTATCCTAGTCAGAAAGAGATAGTATAACTACTCAACTAGGCGTATAGAAGAAGTAGTAATACTATTTGATTAGTAACTTTAGTATTCTATATAATACTACTAAAGAGGTTCTTAATAGTCTATACTATATATAGTAGGATGCAGTAGAAAATAAGAATATTCTCTAATTTACCTAGTATATCTATTGCTTTATATTACTAGCTGAATAACCTAGCTCGTTTATAGCTTGAAATATATAGGATTATATTAATAAAGCTATAGTTATAAAGTATTTTATTCGCTTAAAGAATAGTACTAACTTCTATAATTTCGAAGCTAGACTCAAGTAGATATAGGAAAACTAGTATATAGTAGAAAAGGATTTTTTTAGTTGCCCTACTATCTATATAGTTCTATCGTTAGAACAATAATATAGTATAATACTATCTATATAGCTAATTCGTATTATTCTACTAGAAAGCATATTCTGATAGTTATAATTTATATTAACTTAATATATTAGAGGAAATATAGTAAATAACTACAACTTTAGTATAAGGCCTACTATTAGATATTAATGCCTTACTTTCAATAAGCTAAACTAACTAGGTTTTATACTAGAGGTAGAATTCTAAGCTATATCGCTATAAAAGTAGCGCGAAGTTATCGAAGCGCGCTAGTATACTTAGTAGAGATAAAATATTCCTACTATTGCTACCTAGCTATAGTAATATTTTCTAACTAATACTATAGATTAGGAATATCGCTTATAGCGTTTTAGAAAGGGTAATAGATAACTATGCCTATAGTTATTCTATCGATTTACTCAATAAGATAACTAGGGTAATACTCTAGATAAGACCTTAGATTAGTTTAATATCGATAATAGAAACCTATAGTATAATATTAGCTATAAAGACGAGCTAGCTAATAAAGGATATTACCTAGTTAGTGAAGACCTCGTCTAGTTAGACGCTAATAACCTAATAGCTGAGGACTTTAGTAATAAGCTCGAGGAGATAGGTAATAGCTAGCTCGATAAAGGAGAGCTTATCTCTGAAGAGAACTACTTTGACGACGAGGAATATAAACTCATCGAAGATATCGAGTTTTATACTTTAGACGAAGTATCAGAAATTATACCTCGATTCGATAAAGGGCTATATATCGATAAACTCTTGATTACCCCTGAAAACCTCAAATACCTAGGATATAGTTATACTTATAGATTTATAGATAAGTACTATTAGTACCTAGATAGGTATTAAAGGATATATAGGTATAAGGCTAATCCTATATAGGAAGGTCCTATTATAATCCTAGAGAAAACTATTTATATTTTACTATTCAAGGGGTATAAGTATATATATACTAAAACTATTACTTATAGGTCGACTACTAGACTAACCTTTACTGCCTACTATAATATAGGAGTATTATACTATACTATATTATAAAATATCTTGAAGCTGATTCCGAACGCTAAAGTAAACTAGAAGGCTAGAGCTAGCCTTTATAATATCAGATATACTTAAGCTCTTAGTTAAGTAGAGTTTAATATCTTTTATTAGGCTATAGCTAAGGGTATACCTATTATTATATCTATACGAGTAAGCGCCTAGGTATTAAATAGACTCAATACTAGACTACTCGTTAGTCAAGAATTCATAGTTCCCTATTAGGTTAATATCCTTAATTTAGTAGCCTTGATCTCGTTCAGATATTTCAATAGAGCTATAGTATAAGCCTCTATATTTACTAAGGTATAAACTTAGAAATACTCTATAAAAGCAATAGCTAACGTTATTATTCCCCTATAAAGTTACTAGCTAGTTCTAGCTATATATCTTATACTAGGAAAAGTATCGCTTTCCTATTTAGGCTAGAGTAAGAAGGCTAAGCTAATTATTTAGTAGGCTATAATACTAATAGTATAATAGCTATAAACTAATTATCTTCTCCTTTGAAAATTATTTATAACTTATATCTAAGTATACTAGAACTAGCTAATACTAAGTATATATATCCTCTTAGATAGGAGATAGCTATCTAGTTATTACTAGATAATAATTATTTGCCTTCTTATTATATTGACTTATAGTATAACTATATAATTATTAATTTATCTACTGAATTTGACCCTTCTAACTTATTAAATACCCTTGATAATAGGGCTAGATCTTCTTCGAGAATAGATAGCGAATCTACTAACTACCTATCTATAGAACTACTATTAGATGAATCTAGTCCTAATTTATATAATTATCTCTATACTAATAGTAAGCTTAGTATTAGAAAGACTAAGAACTTACCTGAAGTAAAGCTATTTAATAAAGTTTATATATATAAATACTTAGATAACTTTATATCTTATATAGAGTATCTAGTTAAAAAATATATCTATATATTCTATAATATATCAAATATCAAGGTACTAGAGGAAAAATAAATAAAGGTACTACTCGTAGAAGGGTAGTAAAATCAAAAGATCTTCTAATATCCTTACTACTCTAGTGAGGAGGACTATAAGATCATCGACGAAGTTATAGATAGCCTTTATTACTAAGACTATACTAAATAAGTAACTCAATCTACCCTATTCAGTATACCTATCTTCGTCGTATAGTAAACTATAAATAGTAAATGAAAAGGATGAATAATCATTGATCTTCAGTTACTTAATAAAGTGATAGTACTAGATGCCTACTTATTACCTTTATAGTCTAATATACTAAAAAATATCTATAGAAAATCCTTCTTTATAGTAGTCGATGCGAGCTCCTTCTTTTACTAATTCTAGGTCTATCCCCCTTACTACGAATAGTTTACCTTAGTTAGTTACTATAGTTAGGAGAGACTAAAAATAGCTTCTATAGGTTTTAGGAACTCACTTATATATATCTAATAGTATATAGATTATATACTATAGCTACTGAAGTACTTTATTATAGTATTTATTGATAATATTATTATCTTTTCTAATACTATCGAAGAATATTTATAGTACTTCTAGTAGTTATTCTAACTATTTACTGAGAAGAATATCTCTCTATTAGTAAAAAAGTCTTTCATCGGATATCTATTAGTAGAACTTCTCGGGTTCAAGGTCGATAGGTTAAGTATATATAATACCCCTAATTATATAAGGACTATTACTTAGCTAGAATTCTTATATATATTATAGTAGTTAGAAAAATTTATTAGTCTTACTAGATATTTATACTACCTAGTACTACGATATAGTATATATATTAATCTATTATAATAGTGAAAAACCTAGATACTAGTAAAAGGTTGCGAAGATAGTAGACTTCCTAAAGGTAATACTTAGAAAAACTATATATATAGGGAATCCTTCAACTTAATACTATAGGAACTCTAAGCTTTTAATGATCTAAAGTCTATACTAATAGGTAAGAATACTTTATTCTACTAGGACCTAGATAAAGTACTATTTATCTAGCTTAATATATCTAAGGAGGTCGAGTTCTCTAGAATTATATTCTAGCTCGCTAATAAGTTTAAATAGGATAGGAAGTCCCTAGTACTATATACTCTGATCTAGCTTATTTAGTACTTAAGTAAGACTATTAATACTACTGAATAGAAGTACTAGCTTACTAAACTTAAAGTAGCCTATTTCATCTAGCTAGTCTATAAGCTATATACTATTATTAGGTCTAACTATAAGTAGCTAGTATATATCCTAACTAACTATATAGCTATTATCGAGATTATAAAGTAAACTTCCTTAGATATAATAGATAAGATAAAGATAAATATAAAGCTTATTCTTATATTAGAATACCTAAGTTAATTTAGCCTCGATATTTACTATATTCCTAGAACTACTAATATCCTTATAGATACTATCTTATAACTACCTACTATATAGAAGCTAGTAGAAGACGAAGGTATACTAGCTAAACTCTAGGAAGATACTATATTATATACTATATTAGAAATTCATATTAATACTAAATATAAGGAGTATCTACTAGAGGGATATATCGAATACTAAGGTTAGACTAATATTATCTAGTAACTAAAGAGTAAATACCTAGAAGCTAAGGTACTATTCGAACTCGATAGCGATAGACTCCTATACTTGAAAGAGTACTCTAAGAAGTAGTAGCTATATATTCTATCGAAGATAGTAGACGAGGTTATTACTAAGGCTTATAACTAGTAGTATTACTTTAGCGAAGACTATATCTAGTATAACTTTATTGATCGTTTTATTATCAAAAATTACTAACGATAGGTTATCAAGTATATCAAAAACTACCCTATCTACTTAGTAAACTAATCTAGAAATCAATAGCCCTTAGAGGAAATATAGCCTATTATAATACTACTGATCCTATTTTATTCTATTACTATAGATTTTATTATTACTCTTCTAGATATACTATCTATAGATATACTATAGTATTTACTATATATACTATTCTTTAATACCTTCCTCTCTATAATAGATAAATATAGTAAAGCTACTATAATTATATTAGGAAATATAGTTTATACTACTTAAGACTAATCTATAATCTTGCTTTATATACTCTATTTATCTAACTAGGGTCTCCTGAAGTAGATTATCTCTGATTAAGACTCTAAGTTTATATCTGAATTCTAGACTAGTCTCTAGATAGGATTATATACTAAGCTTCTCTTCTCTATAGCTTAGTACCTATAAATAGATAAGTAGTTTGAAAGTAAGAATAAGACTATAGAGCTCGCTATTCGTATATTTATAACTACTTATCTAGATATAGAATAGACTAATCTAATTCCTATATTATAATTCAATTTGAATAATATATATAATAAAGCTACTAAATATTCTATGAACTAGCTCCTTTATAGATTCAATCTAGTAGGAATTAGCTAGCTAGGCGAAGGTATTCTAGAACTAGCTCGAAATATCTTCTAAGAGGAAGTATAACTTATGATTGCTAAGGCCTAGATATCTATAAAATTCTAGTATAATAAGAAGTACTAGCGAATCTACTTCTCGCTTAATAATTAAGTCTTTATCGAACTAGGTTTAGAATATATATTACTTAGGAATCTAGTATAAAAGTACTTATAATAGTAGATAGGGCCCTTTTAGATCCTAAGGAAAGTTAGGCAACTAATATATAAGCTCAAGTTAGCGCTATATATAAATATATATCCTATGATTTCTATTATTCATCTAATACTAGCCCTTACTCTATAGTCTAACCTATATAAGCGAGATCTTATACTAGTTGAATTAGTTGAAGTAGAAGATAATACTAAATATACTAAAGTATTCTAATACTATAAGCTATAAAGAATTATCGCTTAATAGGAATAAAAGTATAGCTAAGGCTAGCTAAGAGTCGAATATCTAGTCAAATAGCTAGATTACTTAAGTTATTTTAATATCTAGATACTAGAGTATACTCTTAGTACTAACGAAATAATCTAGGAATTTAAGGCTAAGTATATAAAGATAGAGGCACTATAGTAGTAGTTAGTAAACTAATATAGTATATAACTATATCTACTAGAGCCTAGGGACCTTCTAAATAGGCTATCGCCTTATAGGATAGAGCACCTACTAGTAGCTTAGTCTAAGGCTAAACTATAAGCTAAGCCTAAGCGATAAAGCTATCCTCTAGGAGCTCATAATAAGGCAGTAGCTATAGTAAGTACTAGGTTATTAAACCTCGGAATAAGATATTCAATAAGGATAATAAGGTGAATCTATAATAAAAGTATAGTACTTTCATATAGTTTAGTACTTCTATTATATAGAAACAAAGGTAGATAAAGCCCTAAATAAAAGATATACGAAAGTTCTATGAAATTCATCTGATATTCTATTATTTTAGTAAGACGCGTTACTATAGTAGTAACTAGGATAATAATACCTAAAATTGAATATTACTAACCTTACTACTTATCCTACTCCTATTGAATTCTCTAGTCGTTCGCTATTTATCCTACTATATATTATTATCTTATTCTACTAACTATACTATACTCGCTATTTATATTTCGTATATATATATATCAAATAAGAGACTATAAATATATTTATATATAATTTATATAAAGTTGCTTAACTAATCAAGATATATAGTATAAGTACTATATATATATATAGTAAGATTACTACTTACTCCTATATATAAATCTATCCTCTAAATATATAAACTACTCTAGTAAGTATACCTAGTATACTAGACTTCTACCTTTGCTTATACCTAATAAAGCAAGATAATTAGTTATACCCCTATATAAGTAAGACTATAGAATACTATGATCTAGTCTATTAGCTACTTTACTATAGTAAGCTTACTTTAGATAGCTACTACTAAGTAATATACCTATTTAGTAGCAAGAATATAGCGAATTAGAAGCTTATTACTATAGATAAACGCTTCAATAAATTCCTTATTGATTAACTAGGCGACTAAGACTACTTTCGCTATTATATAATCTATGAAGACTATATAGACCTATATATATAGGATATAGAGTATAATATCTATATACCCTTAGAGTATTTTCCTAGCTATCTATAGGGGTATAAGATTATATAGGCTATAGCTAAAGAATTTACTATAAAATACTCTATCTTATACTAGATAAACTAGGATAGCTTAGTATACTATAGATAGGACCTCTACCCTAGAACCTAGTATAGTAGTAGAACTATAGATGAGCTTAAGAATAACTTACTAATATTAGATATCGACTAGAGTACCTTAGACAAGGAATATAAGCCTACTAATAGTTACTAAGACTCCCCTAATAAAGCTATCTATTTACCTATTATATCTAATACTAGCTTATCTACTTCGCCTAGTACTCCTAGCTATATATATACTAACTATATAGTAGAGTCTATTATATATAAGAAGTATACTATTAATTAGCTCTATAGAATAAGTAAATGCTTTATACTTAAGGCTACTATTGAATACACCCTATAAGGTTATAAGAGCAAGAATATTACTGATAAGTAGTATAATTATAATATAGAGATCACTAAGCTAGACGCCTAGCTATTGAAGGATAGTACTACGACTATCGCTTTTATAGTAAAGGCTATAACTACTTCTGATAAGGAGGAACTATAGCTTTAGGCTATAAATACTAAGGAATATATAGAGTTTATACTCTAATTAGTAGAGTATACCTAAGTAGTAGTTAGTAGAAAAGCATCTATACTAGCTAGTAACTAGCTAGATGATTTTATATACTATATCTAGGAAGAATATTCTAGTAATTCGCTATACTAAGCTATTAATATACTATCTAATAATGAAGATGAGCCTATATATAAGTCTAGAAACTTATTTAGACTTAGAGGCACTTATAGTACTAAGCATAAGTATATAATATCTATATCTAATAAGGCTAATCCTACTAATAAGCCTACTAATTATAAGACTACTATATTCTACTATATACTAGCTATATACTAGTCTTCTATCTTCTACTACGATGATATAGCTAAACTTATCCTTAGCTATTCTACTATAGATACTCTAGCTAAGGGATAGGATATCCCTATTGTTCGCTATATTATCGTTAATTGATACTCTATCCTATTCGCCTTGATTAGCGATAGAGAGTAATTTATATATCTTCTACTAGTAGACTCAGCTATATACTATAGTAATATTACTAGCTAGATCTAGGAGTAGATTACTATATTAAGTATATAAGCTACCCCTATCGTATTTATTATATATTACTATATATATCTGAAGTAAGACTTTAGTCTTATTACTCTTATTTACTACTATAACCTAGAGAACCTAAATAGACTATATATTATAGATAAAGGAGCTACTATTACTATATAAGAATAGTAGTACTATAGTAAACTTTACTAGGACTTAGTTCTCTAACTCTAAACCTATATCATCACTATATATATATATACTATCGAGTATAGTATTATTAAGGTATTTGCCTTAACCTTCGATAAGCTTATCGACCTTATATTATAAGTAACTAAGTAATAAGTAGAGGATATATTTAGTACTAGCCCTAATATACTAGATAAGGACCTCGCCCTATACTAGGTATAAGGTATAATCTACCTACTATCTCCCTACTATTTACTATACTTTCGCCTATATCGTTTATCGCCTATTTAGCGCCCTATTTATCGTTTATATTATTATCCCTAGCCTTATATAGCTACCTAGTATTTTACTAGGATAAAAGAGTTACTTAATAATACTAGTATATATTAAGCTATATAGCTATTCTTATCCTATTATATACTATACCTTACTAGTTAGCTTTACCCTATCTTCGCTATTATATTTACTTATTATAGTATTTTAGAGAGCCTAGAATATATATAGAATACGCTATACCTACTAGTACTATCGCCTATATTATCGTTTGCCCTTAGCTATATTATAGTTATTACTTATTAGGTTTTAGTCTTCAGACTATATTAGAGTATAATTATAGTTTATTTTATAGAGGAACTACTCTTATAGGTACTATATATCTATAGATTATAAGTATTAAGAAGTAGTTAGGTATACTATTCTATTAGTCTCCCTAATAGTATATTGAGGAAGTATCTCATCGTTATTTATATTAGATTACCTAGTAGTAATTACTATACCCCTACTTTATTATTATCTTTGTTTTATAGTCTAGCTATACTAGTATAATATCGCTAACTTTATAGAGTTATAAACCTTATTAGTCTATAATAGACTATGAATTTCTTCTACCTTATATATATACTACTTATACTTATATATATATTATTCCGAGGAAGGGACTATTACCTACTAAACCTATCAATAGATACTATAGATATACTATAAACTTAGTAACTATGAAGTTGCCTAGGAATAACCCGATATATCTTGCCTAGCTACTATTATCGCTGAAATATCCTCCTATTAGCTATATATTCATTACAAATATACTGATAATTACTGCCTATATAGATGTAGGCCTTCTTATATCCTAAGGTACTTAATATACCCTATAGGTACTAGGTAAGCTATCTATACTTATACTATAGGGTTGCAGTAAAAGTATAGTAAAAGTATAGTGAATTCCCCGTCAATTCACTAGGAGAATCTATAGTGAAAGTACGATGAAAGCATAGTGAATTCACTATACTTTTACTATACTTTCACTAGTAGACTATATTATATATATATAGTACCTAGGTAGCTCTTAATAGTAGATAGGAGAAGAATTAATCATCGATTTATATTATACCTAAACTATTACTATCAGTATAGTAACTAATAAAAAGACTATTACCTTCTATATACTATCTATAAGTAGTAAGAGTATAAGAACCTATAATCTATATAAATAGAGTAATAAGGTTCTCGACTTAATAAGAGCTATACTTATTATCTATACTCTAAGGGTAAGCTCTAGTATTTTAATATAAGTTATAAATAACTATATATATAGCTAGTAAGTCGAGCTAAAGATAAATCAATATATTAGTATTTGAAATCGAATATAAGAGATAAAGTAATTGATATACTACTTACTAATTATATAACTCTATAGTTTATCGAGTAGTAGTTACCTAGAAATCTTACTATTAACTCTAGGTATATTCTTCTAGTTAGTTCTTAGGTAGACTCTAGTATAATTAGTACTTCTAGAAGTAAATAAATTATTAGTCTTAATTAATTAAAGGATAAATAGAGTATCTTAATTAATAGTATAATATTTAATAGTATAATAGGAAATATATAATCTAGGAAAAGGCTAGGTATTATCCCTTAGGCTTATATAAAGTTAGTATTTATCTTAGTTATAAAATATTAATAATTAGTATAATAAGAGTAAAAAGAATAGAAGAATTAATTATAAAAAGAGTAAATAAGTTATTATATAATACTACTAAGAAGTATTAAGTTAAGTTAGTTAGTATTTCGATTAAGAGAAGTTAGTAGATTTAGCTATAATATAGTAGAATTTTATATATAAACTATTTATAAACTAGTTATATAAATTACTATAATATATTAATATAATAGTTACTATAATAATATAGTTAATATAACTTTAGACTTAGGTAAGTAATAATAGTAAATTATAGCTTAGACTAAAGTAGTAATAATAGGAAACTATAGTATAAACTAAAATAGTAATAATAAGAGACTATAATATAGTATACTTATATTTTACTACTACTATATATACTACTATCTAGTTATTTAATAGAAGTAATTATACTATATATTCTTAGTAATCTTCTTCTATAGCTTTAGGAACTAACTAGTATATAAAGTATTACTTAGGTTACTACTTATATCTTTCTTATCTATATCATTAAATAGGTAATTATTTCTAGTAAAAGTAAGATTATAGTTAAAGATAAGATTATTATAGTCGATTATCTAATTATATATTCTATATATAGTATATATTAATTAGGTTTATAGCTCTAGTAAGAAGAAGAGCTATTAGTTTTATATATGAAACTTACTCTTTAGTATACTAAAGACTCTCTTAATAATAATTCGTAGTAAACTATAATACTTATTATATAGTTCCTTATATATCTTTAGCTTCTTCCTAAAGGTAGTCTACTCTTAAATATAGTACTAAGTCTTAAAGAAGAGTATAAGGAGACTATAACTATAATAAAACCTATTATTACTAAGTATATATTTTCCTAGGGGAATAATCAAGCCCTTTAATAATATATCCTTAAATACTTTCTTATTATTTATAGATTCTTTCTAGCTACTTAGAATATAGATAATATAGCTATTAAAATCTATAGTAGCTAGTATATTCTATAAGAGATACCCCTTATAGTTCTAGTAGGATCTTTAATACTCTATTAGAAGTAAAGTATAAAAATATATATTATCTACTACTACTATATAGTCCTTAAAATAGGGAAAAAAGTCTTTATATAATTAGAGATATAAGTAAGTATTAGTATAACTAAATAAATTAATATTAAATTATACTAACTTTATATATACTTATATAACCTAGTAGAATATATTAGATATTATAAAACTATATTACTATAGAGTATCTTAGAAATAGCTTACTAATATATAGTTCTTATACTATAGTTATAAATATAAGCTATAGAGTAAATAGATATACCTTATACTACTAACTTGAAGAATATAATAGATCTCTCTATTATAGAGATAATTAAGGTAGATTAGAGACTACTATAGACCTTAAGCTAGTCTACTAGTAATAAAAAGGACTTTATAGATATATAAAGTATATCAAATATAAGACCTTTATATATTAATAGTAGTAATTCTACTTTTTATTAACCTTATAGTATATATAAGTAGTATATAGTTAGGTCTTATTATATTGATATAGTAATTATAATAAGGATTAATATAATAATAACTAGCTACTACTATTTATATAATTAGTTAGTAAACTAGTTATATAAATTTAGTAACTAGTTTACTAACTAATTATAAGAGCTAGCTCTTTATATTACTATAGTATTATAAGTAATAGTAGTATCTAGATAAGTAGTAGCTAAGTTAATAACTAGTTAGTAAACTAGTTACTAAATTTATATAACTAGTTTACTAACTAGTTACTAGATAGTCTACCTAGGAATATACTACTCTTTAGTATATTCTACTACTAGTAATAAAATGAAGGTTTAATAGTAATAGAGAGATTTTTAGGGTTCTATACTACGATTAGCTGAAACCTACCTTATAGGGCCTATTCAAAAAAGCTGCCTAATGCTAGTAGTAGGGCCTAGAATTAATTTTACTGCTACCTAAGACGATCGGAACGCACTAGCAGTAGCGGTAGCAGTGCACCGTACCGCTGACTCTACCGCTGCAAAGAAACAGGCCCTAAGCATCTGAAAATTCGGACAGACGAATGGCTGGAGGGCTCCCACTCGCCAGCGTGCATCGAGCTGGGTTCTCAAAACCATGGCGTCCCCGATTTGCAGGTCGTACGGGGCCCCCTGATCAACACCATTGGCTTGGGGGATTTCACAGGCCCGTCCCATCTTATCGGAACCCATCTCGGAAAGAAATCTTTTCCCATCCCTTTCAAGTGTTGCGTTGCCCTGGGCGTGGGACTGGAGGGGACCAGACTGCACGAAACATGGATGGGAGGCGATCGATAGTGGATCGCCCTCGCTTCGCACGCATTTTGCACATGCTTAATGGATGCCCGGTGACAAGCTTTTTGCATGTTAAATAGGAGTAGGCATTCCCATTTCTGCCCTCTGCCGCTCATGATCGTGCACGCTCTGGACTGGGACTGGACCGGACTGCGTTGGATTGATATTGAAACGAGACGAGACGAGACGAGGTGAACGCGACAACACCCACCCACCATCACCCACCATTATCACACCACTGCACACTTCCCACCTTCCCGGGCGCAATAAACTTTCGTCTTGCAGCGAGGACGAGCCGGACGCATATGCTGTCAACCAGTAGTCTGTCGTCATACCCGTATCTTATCTCTCGAGCAACATCACATCGCAGCCTTCCCGTTGGTTGGGCCCCCGTACAGAGCGGCGTGACCGGACATCTTGGCGACATGTTGGAAGATGGTATCTGATACCGAATAGCGAAGACGAGCAGAAAGAGAACATATTAGCATCACTCAGCCCGGTCTCTTTCCTGGCCGGAGCATCATCCGGCTTTCATAAATCCCTTCCCGACGACGAGCAACATTACTGTAACTACCAGTATCGAGGTTCGACAAATACGAAACAAACGCGCGGCTGTTGAGCCGATACGCATACACCCCAACTCGACCTTACCTCACGGAAGCATAGACAGGCGGCTGTTTCTCTGTCGAGGCGCTTGTTTTTGTGGTAAAACAAACCTGGATGCGACGACCTGACCTGCCTTGTTGAGCCAAGACCCGGTGACAGCCGCGGGCTTATACATAATACGGTAGCTACCTTCCTTGTCGACGACGACGACGACTCCACCACTCTCGAGGGTTACCAGATCACCTTTTCCTCCTTACGAACTTCCTATTTCTCCGGGAGGGTTACATTGTCACCAGCTGGCGAACAGCCTCTCCAACCAGCTGCTGCACCCTTTGACCTTAGACTCTAAACCGTGCTGAAGCGGCCCGGAACCCGAGGGCCTGGACCGCAATTTAGTGGGATAGTGGTTTATTGGTATAGTGGTTTAGTGGTATAGTGGTATTATAGCCTCCGGCCGCAACGGGCGATTGACGAATGAGATGGCTACGGTCACGCACATGCACCATCTCGAGCTCGACCTCAGCAGCGCCACCTGTCATCCACACTCAATAACCGAGAGAATTAACCATGTCGTCCCGGGTCTGAAGACAAGTACAGGTAAGCAATATTATGAATTTTTTGGATTTGTTTTACCACATCTTTTCTTACAGATTCGTCTCTGGCTCCTATCTCTTGGTCGCGTGTCCCATTGCCTGGAGCTCGTTCGTCCCTGATCATCTCATCAGGGTCTAGCGCTCTGTGCGATTCGGCATACAATAAATTCAAGAGAACCCGAATCTTGGACGAGCCACGACGGGACATTTCCCTCTTTGGCAAACCTTAGTTCTTCCACACTTGTTCCACTGCAAGTGCTGTTCATTATTTTGCAACATCGACCATAGTCGGAGTCATACCCGTCTGTTTCTCTACTTACAATTCATCAACACTGCACTCATTCACGTCAAGCTACATTACGTCTTGCCTTCAAGCTCGTCTCTCAAGGACATAGCACGAACCAACATTTCTAACCATTTCGACAGCGTTCTTCACCTTTCTCAGGGCGAACCTCGCACTTGAACCCTCGGCCATGTCTTCCAATGTGTCCACGCCGCTCCTTGAGCCTCTAGGGGTTCCGCAGGGTCTCGCACCGCCATCCCCAAACCCCCTTGCAAAGCACCTTAACAATGCAGACAACGCAACATCACTGCAGCCCGAGCCCACCCTAGACGATATACCACCACTCTCTCTTGACGTGCTTACCACACGCAACGACAGGGTTGACGCCCTGAAGCTTGTGGCCGACTCGGTCGCGCAGCAGCGGCAGCGTGCCTCCTTCGGTCTCGTTTTCCACCCCCTCCTCGTCTCTGGGCTCGTTGCGACGCTGGCATTGACATATCAATTCACATGGGCCAATAAGCCCCAGTATCAGCGCAACTTCGGGACCGAGATGACACTCTTGTCGGGCGTAGTCATGGCCTACCTGATGGCGATACGGTACGCTACGGCGGGATACATCCAGTTCGCCGAGGATCTGAAATGGGACTGGCTGGTCTCCCCGGACACGGGAGAGGAGGACACGGTGATCGGCGCCAGGTTCGGATCCGAGATCATCGGCGCTCTGGTCCTGCGGCTGGAGACGAACCCGACGACGCCGAGGAAGAAGAAGGGCAACCACAACCACAACCTCAAGGGCGGCAAGGGCGTCATACGCGCCTGGACGACCAGGCTCAGGTACCGCGGCAAGGGGGTGGGCGCGGATCTGCTCCACGAGGCCATCCGCGTCACACGGGAGAAGTGCGGGAAGGATGCCGAGATCGGGTTCGCGGCCGAGCATGCGAACAGCAAGATGCTGCTGCCGGAGATGTTCAACAAGACCTTCAGGAAGGGCGAGAGGAGGGCGGCACTGGCGCTCGAGAAGGCGCTGGGTGAGTGGGAGGGTACGAGGAGGAAGAGGTGAGTGGGTGAACGTGAAAGAGTAGAGATTGGTGTCTAGGAAGAGGGGGCTGCTGGGCTGGGAGTCAACGGACGATACGCACTTTATTACACATGATACCACTTTCGCTTCTTACGTTTGGGACAAGACAGGTCACGCTGACTAGACTGGGAGACTTTCTCTCGTTGTATTGCTTGTTTTTTTTTGGGATCGGACGGGAAGGGACAGGTGACGGGACCGAAGAAGGTGGATTTTGTGATACCCATTCCTCTCGTTTCTTGGAGACGGCGGTTGTCTTTTCGCAAGCCAGCGGATATCAGCTTGCATTGTTTGTTAGAGATACCATGGTGTAAACTGTCGTTGAACTGCTGCTTCTTCCCTAGACAGAATGCAAACAAGATATTCCATTACTTCTTGCATTCCGTGGGGCAGGCACGTTAACACAGATCATGTCGAAAGAAGGGATTCGATACCTATGAATCAAGAAACGGCTGATGTGGAGTGGCTATTCTATTCGGGCCGGGCAGTGTTAGTCAATTTCAAGTGAGAAAGTCTATATAAGCATAAAGGAGGTGTCCAAGGTTGATCCTCGCCTCCCGGCGACTCGGGCTCCACAGGTCTCGGCGCAGCTTTTCTTCATGGCCCAGGTCCCTGACGACCAGTGGTTTCCCACGTGTCTCTGTATAGGGCCAAGGAAGACATCAGAGACGACGAGTTACGAGATACGGAGGGGACCGCACAAGGTGCTGGCAATTGCCAACGTCTTGAGTCAGTCCATTGGATAGGTACATCTCTGAGAAGCAACGATGTAGCTTTCACGTGGCATGCTCAATGGTATTGTTACTTCTAGAGGTCCACATACCTCCAATCTTCATGATGATGAGTACCCTTCTTGCTGTTGATATACAGGATCGTATGACTTTACAACATATACCGAAACCCCCTGCCATACCGCCTCCCTCCACCCCCACCCACCAAGCCCTCCTCCTCCTCCATGACAACCTCCCCATCCCTATCCCCATCCTCCCCTACCAGCTGCCCATTCACCCTCGCCAGATACGCCCTAAGCCCCAGCGCCAAGCCCGCAACACCCAGCATGGCCACGGCACAGACCCCAAAGCCGCGGCTGAACCAGGGCCCATCGCCCTTGGGATACAACCTCGTGCCCACCAGCGGGCCGCACTGCCCGATGACCTGCATGATGGCGAACCCGGCCCCGGCCCCCTCGCGGCCCCGGGCATTATTCACATTCCACGCGATGGTCAGCACCACGACGCAGAAGAACCCCACGGCGGCGGGGTACACGGCGAGGTACCGCGCCAGGTCGAGCGCCGCCCTGCCCCTACCGCCACCACCACCACCACCATTACCACCACCACCTGGCCCGAGGCCGAGCACGTCATTCAACCGGTGGGCCAGCGCGAGGACGGCGTACCCCAGGGACGAGCACAGCGCGCAGGCCGCGATGGGGTAGCCCCGCGACCGCCTGCCGTCCGACACGCCCGCGACGAGGAGCACGGCGGCGAAGGAGACGAGGTAGGGCGGCGCGGCGAGCGCCTGCGAGGCGAGGGGCGTGTGGCCCATCTGGGTGAGTATCGAGGGCAGGAAGACGGGTAGGGATGCGTATGCCATGTTTGTCAGGCAGAAGATGAAGGCTGTCGCCCAGGGGACGGGGTCGCGGAGGATGCTTAGTGTTCCTCCCGCTGCCCGCCTGCGGCCGCCGCCGTCCTCCCGCCCGTTGCTCCCGTCGTCGTCGTCGTCGTCGTCGTCGTCGTCCTCGTCCCGGTGCGAGTCGAGGCGTGAGCGGGCGATCTTCCTCTCCCGCTTGGTGAGGTAGGACGCGCTGGCTGGGGAGTCCGGGATCACCCTGTACGCCACCGTCGCGGCCACGACGCCCGGGAAGCCCTCGAGCAGGAAGAGGAGCCGCCACGGCGCGATGGGGCCATTCTCGCCCAGCTTGATGATGAGCCACGCCAGGGACGAAGCGAAGGCCGTGGCCAGGGGGGCGGCTTCATGTTTCCACTAATGTTTAGCAGCTGAAACTGTCTTGGGGGGGTCACTCGGGTTCTAGTAATTACCTGAGATGAAGACTGCCGTCCTTAGAGCCAGCTCTTCCCTCTTGAAGAAGAAACTTAGGTATATCGGGATACCGGTGAAACCTGCCTCCCCTATGCCCAGGAGGAAACGGAGGGCGATGAGGAACCGGTACGACGTAGAAACAGCCTGCAGGGAGGCGAAGACACCCCAGGAGAGCACTATGGCGGAAACGTAGGTGTGGGCTGGGATGCGGTTCCAGAGCAGGGACATCCACTCGAAGGCGATGTACGCAATGTAAAAAGAGGACAGAGCCCATTCGTAGTATTGAGGACCATCAGTACCGTTCTTGGTACCCTCTATGAGGTCATCGTCCATACCGGCGACGTAGGCATTCCCAATATCTGTACTTGGCTTGTCAGCCTCTGAATCCAACAGACTCCTAGTGTAGGAAAGGAGCATCATGCCGCCCGTCAGCAACCCACACCTCTTTGGCCCTTTGGAGGCGCTGATGCAGGAACCCGGAACGGCCTAACAACTAAGTTATTCGACCTGATATAGAAGAAAGAAAGAAATGAAAAAAGATGAAAAAAGAATCTTAGTGAGACGAACTTGACCGGTCGAGGAAGCTCAGGGTATAAAGCAGCGCCACGAACAAAACAAGCCGACGGTCGAGCTTCCTTACGACGGCCTGCTCCTCCTCCGCCGTGTAGGTGAATCCATCATGGGACTTCTCCGCTGCCCCTCGCCCCCCTCCTCCCTCACTCAGCTCGTAAACCTCGTCGTCATGCCCGCCCAGGAGAGGGTCCGCCACCACTTTGTCCCGATCCCCAACATCACGGAAGAACTCGCCGTCGCTGCTTTCAGGGGTAAGACGGCCGATACCCGGTGATGATGATGCAGAATCGCTCGGTGTCAAAGCAGCCTCGCCCATTTTCCTTTCGTAGACCGGACCAACGGATCTCGGGATATCCGCATCAGTTGACAGGGCAAACAATGAGGGGTTGAAAGAGTGAGTGAGTGAGTTAGTGAGCGAGTGAGGTGTTCTGAATTGGGCTGCGGTATTGGTATTGTTGCCAATGACAGGGTCCACTCTCTGTCCCCACGGGGCTTTCAATCTCAGGGGCAGCAAGTGTACCGAGCGAGCTGAGAGGAGGCGATCAGCGTCCCCTCCACCACCGTCCTCGCCTCACCTCTCTCCCTCTCCCTCTCCGGTCTGTATGAGACACACCTGCCATGCCATTCCTGCCCACCACCCCTACTGTCCAATGGCGCCAATGCACCTAGCAATGCAGCTGACCAGGTCTATCTGAACGCCCAATTGGCTTGCTCATATACGAACACCACCCTGGTTACACCCGACGTTGCACCAGCCGTGGCTACAGTAAGGAATCATTTTCTCCCTCACTGCTCACTGACTAAGTCATCAAGTACATCTCCCCGGTAGATAGACCAGATGTGATCCTCAACTATGTGTGGGCACAAGAACCCAACTCTTCGTCTAGATTGTGTTTGTTGTTTTTGAGATGATATGTAGAAAACAATACATAGGGCTGAGAAAAACCTATAGCTCAGGGATTTATATGCTGTGCTATGTTGATCCAAAGGAAGTCAAATGGCAACCAGCTTCCTCAGTTATGGTCTCCCACCAATGCTCGAGTCTGAATGCATATCAATGCCGGTCGGCTCTCGAGAGCACCGCCAGCAACCACCCTCTTCTTCCTTGTCGTCCCCGTTTTCGTCCCCACGCGTGACTCTTTGTCGTTCCTTGTACCTCGTCCTTCCTCGTCCTCGTACGCGCTCATCGCCACCCGTTAAGAATAAGGCATTAAAAAACAATTACCCCGTGGCCAGACCAGAGCCTCAAAAGGGGGCCTCGGTCCTCTAAAGCAACGAGGAGCTATAAATCGGCGGGCTCATTTCGAAATCCGCCGAGACCAATGCTAATAAAACACAGAACGACACATAAGTAACCGACCGCGCTTCTGATGGCGCGGTTCTTACTTCGCCGACTCGATGATTCCACACCGTTGAGATGCTACGCACGTACGGAAGCGGACCAGAAGGGTATCGTAATGTAAATCAGAAAAAGAAGGCTGCCATGTACGAGCGCATGAAAGAAAGAAAAAAGCCTGATGGTCCAGCGGGAAAATTCGGCCAGGACAACTTGGACGTGTGGGACTTGGTTATCCAAGGGGACTGGAAGGCTGTCGGTGCATGCAAAGTTGATCGAGCTGTCTGCTCATGCTCAGTTCCAACCGAGAGAGTTCTCCGCGGCAACAGGGGCTGAGATGAAGGCGGTCCGGCCCGAATTGCTCATTCCACTGCGGCCGCTGCCACTGCCATGAGACTCACGACCGCCGCCTGCTGCACCGTAGTTGGAGAACTCGCGGCTCATGAGAGCACCGCCCATGAGAGCAGGGCTGCCAGTCTGGCGCATAGGCGAACCGTTGGAGATGGAGCTAGTTCGAGCGTGTGCCTGCTTCTTTCTCTTGTACCGCCGGGCGATCAAGAACATGGCGGATCCATAGGCCGCTGAAACGACAACAGCGCCCACGGCGATGCCGGCTGTCTGTCCCCTCTGGCTTGCCGAGGAACTGCCTCCAGACCCAGAGCTAAAGACGTCGCCATCACCACCGTTAGAGGATGAGCTGCTGGAAGAACCGCTGGAGCTACCCGTTCCCGTCGACCCTGAACCATCAGCACCAGAGCCGATCGTGATGCCGATGGCGGAGTTGATTTGTGCCGTGATGTTATAAATGAGTTCATCTGGGTTATGATATAGCTTCGCAGCCGGTTGGGTGATCTGGAGGCTCAGCGTGCTGACCAGATCTGCAGGATAGGTCACGACGGCAAGTGTAGTCGTGTAGCCGTATTGCTCTTCCGTCGAGAGCGGTTGGAGCCTTCTCATCTGGACAAGTGACGTGTTCGTGATGCCACCTCCATAGGTCAGGGCCTGGGGGATTCCGGCAAGCAGTTGTGCAGCAGACCTTGGGTGGCTGGCCACAAATGGGTAGTTCAGTGGGTACTTGAATCCCAGCTGGATCTCAACAGTGCCCTCGGGTATCGGCTCAGTCCCCGTGATAGGTGTGATGGCTTTTGGCAGGTTGGTTGCCAGGGCAGTGGCGGATGTAGCAGTTTCTCCAGTTACGGTACTTGGCTCTGGTGCGACGATGATCGTCGTGGGCAAATACGGGGCCGAGTCGGTAATGGTAGCTGTCGGGAGCAAGCTACTGCCAAAAGTCTCGGAAACAGTTGTGATGCTAGGCAATGATGCTGAAGATGTAGTCGCCACGGCGATAGTGGTAGGCGTCTCCGTTGTGGACGAGCTTACTATGCTGAACGAAGAAGTAGCTTTCGTTGCTGGGACAGTCATGTTGGCAGGGATAGTCACAGTGGTCGGCAAGCTTGTGTTCGACACGCTGGACTCAGGGACCGTAGTGTTCACAGGAACAGTCGAACCTGTCGCCGACAAAATTGAAGTGCTGAGCGCAGTGCGAGTGGCGCTGCCGAAAGCTCCCGTTGGCAAGTCCGTGATAGTTGTGTTAGCATTGAATGGCAACTCTGTGCTCGTCGTACCATCCGTACCAATAACCAAGGTACCGTTTGCAATCACCGTAGTACTCGGCGAAGGTGTGGAAATGGTGATGCCAGTTCCCGGCCCGGTGGCGGAGGCATTGATGGTCTGAATAGGAGAGGAAGCATGCGTAGCAATGCCAGTGCCCGGTCCAGTGGCAGACGCATTGATGGTCTGGATAGCAGACGAGGACGCATACGTAGCAATTCCAGTTCCTGGTCCAGTGGCGGAGGCGTCGATGGTCTGAACAGAAGAGGAAAACGAGGAGGTATAAGCAATACCGGTTCCAGGACCAGTCGCAGAGGCGTTGATGGTCTGGACCGAACGCGAGGAAGATGAAGAAGACGAGGTCAACGATGCAGCAGTACCGGTGCCTGGGCCAGTGGCGGAAGCATCGATGGTCGAGGGTGACGATTGAGAAGCCGCCACGCTGGTGCCAGCGCCAGTGGCGGAGGCATTGATAGTCGAAGTTGCCGAACCTGTGGACGATACGGTATCCGGGTTCGTAGCGTTAGTCGAAGCTCCTACTACGATACCGCTGGATATCTCAGAGAGCACTGTGCTCAGAGCCGAGCTGAAAGGACGACCGGTCGAAGTGGGTGTCACAATGCCGGTAGGTGCAATCACGATGCCTGAGCCCGAAATCGGAATAGAAGACGAAGAGGTTGCGGCAACAATGTTGCTGCTGGTCGCTTCTGTCCCTATCAGAGTCGCATTGGCGGAAGCAATGCCTGATGTCGTTGCTACCTTGTTGCCGGTTTGCGTGTTGATAGTGAGCACTGAGGCTTGGCTTGCGGTCGAAGTAGAAGGATCTGTCGTATTGGTGGATCCGCTTGTGAATCCCGTCGAGCTGGCATCTGCCGTGGAGCTGATGGCAGAAGCAGTCGAGATTCCGGACGACGAAGAAGAGGCAGTCCGACTCGTTGGCTGCACAACGGAGCTTGGAACAGAGCCGGTCGAGGCGGAGCTCAAGGCGGAGTTTGACGCGGAGCTGGATGCGAGGATTGCACTCGTGATGGAAGCAGTGGTCGTGTCGTCGGCGGTCGTATTAGCCGAGATCGAGATAGCCAAGCCCGTGTCAGTAGAAGTCGGGTCATTTGCGCTCGTAGTCGCATCAGAGGCCGTCACAGTGGATACGGCGGAGCTCGTGCTTGCATACGTGGTACCCGATAGGCTAGTGCCGAACAGAATAGAAGTTGTCTCGGTTGAACTCAAGCTGGAGTCTGTGCCGGATACTGCCGAACCCGTTGTGCTTGCATTTCCAGGCGTGGTTCCGGACACGGGAGTAGCCGTTGCTTCGGTCGAGCTCCCGCTCAAGGCCGTGCCGGAAACGGTGAATGCAGTCGAGCTTACGCTTATGGACGTAGTCGCGGACGAATAAATAGACGTCGCTTCGGTCGAGCTCCCGCCGGAGGCTATCCCCGATACAGCGAGTTTGGCCGAGCTTGCGCTTCCAGACGTGGCTGCGGACAACACCGAAGTCGATGTTCCGATCGAGCTCACGCCAGAGGTCGTGTCAGACGCCGCCGATGCGGTGGAGCTTGCGCCTGCAGTACTGACATCTGAGGAAACGGACCCTGTCGTGTCCGAAGAGCTCGCGCTGGTCGTTGTCGTCTCGGATGAAGCAGATGATGTGGAGTCTGTTGAGCTCACCGCGGAGGCAGCAGAGACTATGGACGTCGAGTCGGTCGAACTGGAGATGGTCGTACTGGAGTCGGTCGCAGAAGCAGCCGCAACAATCACGGTCGTGTTCGTCGTGCCTACTGCAGCAACCTTGTTGGTGGGGACAAGGGCCGCGCTAGAGGTCACCGCTGCCGCCACACTAGGACTTTCGGTATCGGACTCGGGTCTGCCCACGGGTGATGTCGAGCTTCCAGACGAGCCCGATGGCACGTTTGTCAGGCTGTCAAAGTTGTCCGGTAACGAGCGGCTCTGGATTGAAGACGAATCCGAGGTAGTGCTTTGGGTGGTCGTCGAAGACAAAATTGGAGACGTGAAACTCGTGACTGTCGCATTGGAATATGACCTCTTGACTTCACGAGGAAAGTATATCTTCCGCTTGGCCACTGGTTCTGCGCTGGCTAACGTTGAGGCAGCCACCAACGCAGCGACCAAAAATGACTTGGTCTGCATCCTCCTAGTCTATCAAGGCTTCATCCGGATAGCTTTCGTCGATGAGTAGTATGATAGATCTGAGTTGTTAGGAGATTGGCGGGATGCTAGACCAGCAGATAATCTCGACGGATGTCAGCGCCCTATAAGGCGACGGTGACGATAATATGCGACTCACTGTCAAGGAATGGTGTTGTAACGAGTGTACTTGACAATAATGTCAAAGAGTGTGATCTGTATAAATGAGAAGGATCAGTGTCTGGTCAGCGTTGTTGGATCCCGATGGTCCATGAGAGTCGTGCGTATAAAAGACCCTTGGTGGCTGGCTGTTGGGACAGGGACAACGAAATGACCCAAGGTCTCAGCTCCACCTCTCAGCTGTAACGCCGTCGAGCGACGGGGGGAATTGAAGTAAAGGAAACAATCGGGACTGACGATATCTTATGCCGCACCGGGAGCAATCGATTTTTAATGAGGTGCAAAAGAGCGACTTGACGAGAGACTCGTCAGAATGGTTAAGGAAGCACAGCGAGGTGTCCGTGGTGGTTTGGGGCGAGGTCGAAAGTAAGGTCGAGATTCATGCCAGGGCGGACATTGGCATTGCAATTTCGGGAAAAGGGGGCCGTGATTTGCCTTGGCTGGGCGGGGGTCAGTCCCGGTGGAGATCGTCACGGGAGCGGAGGGCGACCTTTATCGATTGGCCTCAAAAGCGTCGTGGAGGAACGTTGAAGGAGGACGACGTCGCCGAAAGGATAGGATTGTCGCTTTTCAAAGAGAAGTTTGTCGGCGGAGGGGAATAGAAGGGAAATGGAGGAAAAAGAAGCAGTGGTGACAGGAGATTGATGAGTGTCAGCCAGAGTCGCAGGACGGGACAGGTACACGGACATGCAAAACGCGCAGGGAATGAGGATCTGGGACAGGGAGACGAGGAGGAATGAGATGGGGCAAGAGGAGGACGAGCCTGGAAGGGCAGGGATTAGTAGTGAGTGATTGGAGGAATGCGAGGGCGGGAGGTGAAAAACAATGGTCGGCCAAGGGGGGCTTGGACATTCTACCATGTACAGGTGCACTGGTAATATTACACCCCTGTCTCTACATCATCGAGAGGGACATTATCTCAGGTACAATCGTTTCGCCCGGGGGACGGCAGGATGTGCGGATGGCCCAGGTACACCTGATATACCACGGACGATCAGACGGCTCGCCGTCCAGGCGAAGGTGTGAACCACGGGTTGCAATGCAGGTCGGCGATGCACCCCAAGACATCCCGAGAGGAGAAGGAAGAAGCTATGATTACGACGACACCCTGCAGTTGCTGTGACCACAGCATCCATGGACTTCTAGGTGGTTTCTCTGCGCAGAAGACATGGCTGTGCCGAGACGGAAAGCTGTAGCTTCCCTCACAGATGGCAGCTCATTGTGTCGTGTGTGCTCGGTAAGCCCTCGAGCGGTTCAATGTTGGCAGTGCCCACTCCTCGATCCACCCATCTTTGTTGTCCATGAAGTCCAGAGTTCCAGAATTAGCAGTGATGGGATCCTGCCGCCGTCCTCGGGCCCTTTGTGTGTTGGCCGATGGGGTCCGGAGCCAGAGGCGATGGAACGATGGGTGTGTGTGTTCTCCTCCTAGCCTTGTGAGCCCGTTCGGGTCGAGCTCTGGGAGTTGTCGGCAGGCTTCGACTTGAAAACAGACACAACGCCGCAGCCACGCAGCCACGACGCAGGACAGCGAGATTGCACGCCAGCCGGCTCCTTCACCGACCTCACCGACTGATGTTGATCGATGTGGGTTGTGACTGGTGATGTACTTACGAATGTCCGACGTTGGCTCAGGATGGTTGAAGACGCAACAAAGACCCACTCCGGCGCCGTGCAAACCGTTATTTTTCGAAGCACCGTCCCAAAACGAAGCGACGAACTGTCAGATCGTACTAGCCACATAGCGTGGTACCTGACAGTGGGCCGCAGCGTGAGCGGCAGCGCGGTTCAAAAACAGAAACAGAAAGGTCCGGCGCATAACGGCCACGATCTCGCTTGGTGCATACCTAGGTACCTAGGTAGTTGAATGGGTCTTTCTTTCCCATTGTCCACTGGCTGGCAAGGCGTCCTGACGTCCCAGCGTCCCTCGCTCGCCCTTACCCCATTCTGTGCACGGCGACCAGGGGTCCGTCGGTCCGGCTGATTGTTTAGTGGCTAGATCAGCAGGTCACAGCAGGCCTGATCCCCGTCGGCTGCAGGGATTATAAGATTAATGTTGCCCGCCTTGCATGACATGATCCGATTTTCCCCATTGAGGTCGCGTCCTCAATACTGATCTGCTACGCCTGATTCGTGTGGTGATCCCAGGTACTGGGGACTTCTCGCGTGGATGGAGGGACATCAAACATAGCGGAGGATCATCCGGTGGGGGCCACGAGGACCGGGGTCTGTGCAGCTGCCCCAAAGCTGCACCCCTTCAAGTTGCTGGCTGATGGCTAAAGAGAGGAGGGAAGAATGGAGTCCTGTTAAGCCACGGCGCATGTTGGAGCATGTCCAACTAACAGTGGGACCCAAGAACTGAAAAAAGCACACTGCAGCAGCTCAGCCCTTCGTTCCTACGTACATACTACCTACCTACCTAGGTAATTAGAATATGATCCAACACCACTCTCGCCGTGATGCTGCATCACTAAGTTGTCAGGTTGCATATGGCGCAGTGACTGCTGACTGCTCGTGATGTGATGCCCAAAATGGAGACTGACTGCACTTTGAGCCGTCGATCGTCCCACAAGCAAGCACGTCGCGCCCGGGAGAGGTCAAACAGCCAGACCAAGCCGTTCTAGTGCTGACAGGATCAGGAACCAACGGCCAATATTTCATTTCGATGTTTCCCTTGCGCCATGATGCTTGAAAAAAGGATCACGTCAACAACGGCCCACCGGGTGACGTCCCGACAGTCTGAGCGCAGGATTGCCTCCGAACTACTACCTGCACTACCTGCTTGCCCGAGGCCTGAAGACTCAGTCACTTACACAGAAGAGCAGAAGAGCCGTGGTATGCTCTCCGAACGAGCTCATGTACACCTCAACGTTCAGCACGTCTGTCGTCGGGTTTGATGGCAGCACAGAGGGAACAAGTAATTGACCTTCTGCGTAACGTAGGTTAACGCATGGCAGAACATCGGAAATCATATAAGCTCAAGATTATGCCATCGGCCTCCACTAACACCCACACTGCGAACCTGAACTTGCAAATACCAACACATATCAGACTCCGGAGTGATCTAGTTTGAGCTTGGCCTAGTGTCCGTGCTTGGAAGGGGCGCAGTGCCATGATGTTCTTTGCCTGCCAATCCTAAGAGAACGCACGGGAGCTATTCCGATTTCACGTCACCCAAGTGTTACGCGAGATGACAGGCTAATGCCTCATCATCGCCGGGAAGGTGGCGGCCCTGATGAACTAGCCCATCCATTTTCTGGTGAGGAAACACGAGGCTAGAGGTAACCAGCCTGGTCACAGTCCCCCTAGCGTCTATCAATCTATCGATCTGGCCCCGGATGGAAGCGTGGGGAAGAGCCAGGCAGCACAGGGAAGCTGGAACTAATCACTTGCAATCTTGCCTATTCAGTCCATTGTTCCATTGCCAGTGCAGTGACAGAGAATAGGGATGTTGGCATGATGACAGCTTCCTTCGGTTACGGTTGATAGCTGCGAGAATGCACAGAATTGAGAGTTCTGGCGCGATGTAAGCGATCAGGGAGGCAATCGAGAGTGCAAGATATGTCGTCTCCCCCGTGTTCGAGCTTTTCTTAGAACCTTGGAACGTATGGGCCGCGCAAGAAATCATGCTATAAAATACGCGCCGGAGCCATGTTGCCATGGGACCTGAATGAAGGGGGCGGGGCTTCGGCGTGGCAGTGCTAGCTGGACAGCGCCACCTCCCTTCACGTTCCTCATCTAGCTGTTGACATCTATGTGTGTCGTAACTCTCCTCCAAGGAGCATGACATCGACCAAAAGCCCTGGGTGCGAACTGCAATGACAATGATGTTGCAGTATTGCTTTACTCTCCCTGAAACAATTGTCCTTCTGGAATGCCTTCACCCTCATCCACCTTGTTTTATATCGACGAATGCAGCTTAGCATGGATCTCCAGTAGTTGACCCCTGGGACTCGCGATGTCGCAGACTCCCCGATCAGCTTGGATTGCTATCGTGTGGGGGCATTCTCTGGAATGCGAAGGTGAAGCAGGCCTTTGCTCACACCCCCCCCCCCCACCGCGCTTGATCATATCGCGCTCAAGGCATCTCAGGCGGAAACCGCCGCAAACGGTGCAAAAGATGCCCAAGTGGCCAGGGATCCATCCTCCACGTGGAACAAAGCAGATCAGTCCCTGATTATCATCGCTTGTATTCCAGAAATGCGCAATACGATCGTCAGGGAAAGTGTTGGAATGGCCACCGCCACTGCAAGTCGGGGATCTTTGTCTCAATGGATGTCCGGGCCGGACCAGGCTCGACATCTACCGTCCCATCGGACTCTGTAACAGATGTGTGGACAAGTCCGGGCAATCAGCGATGGCAGAAACTCTTAATTCTTCCTGACACTGCGAGAGCCGAGGGGTCGATCTGTCCATTTGAGAAGCTAAAGCTGGTCCTCATCCCATTGATTGCTGATGAGATGACCGAGATATCGACTCTTGTTAAGCTTCAAGGCTGCCCATGGTGGGATCTTCTGGACGAGAAGGAGCTCTAGCCCTGTCGAAAATCGGTGTGAAGGTGGTATGAGACATTCATGCTTTTATGGAGGCATCAATGCTGTCACCTTGAACTCTTGAGACGGCCCGGTCATCGCATCTCACATGGGAGAGGTTCTAGAAGCTCTGGATGAGACAGACGTTGCCGTCTCGGCCGGTCCATTCACAACGTCTGGAATCGCTGCCGCAATAGTCAACAGCCCCAAGACAGAAACGCACCCTTTGCAGAAGCCACAAACGTGGTGCGACCTACCGTCTTGCACATTCGAACACTTGATCGAGCACACTGCGGCATTACCAGTAAGGGGTTCGCGTTGTGTCCTGCGATACGGTGTCTTTCGCCGTGGGCAACGCGTGCAGCACCGAGTGGTGTCCGCATGCTGTGGCTCGAAGCCAAGCGAAGCCGCTTCCTCGAATGTGAACGACAGCCACCATCGGGGGCCAGGTCTGGCATGTCCATTTCCTAATCGTTTCAGAATATCAGATTCTCCATTCCGTAACCTCAAATTCGATCGCAAAAATACCTAGCACTTCAAGTTTGTGTGTGGGAGACGTGCGTTATTTCCAATATCAATACCGAAAGAATCAGCCCGTCTCGAAGCAGAGATGGAGAAGGGGTCTGCATCGTGTTCAAGCACTATCGTGCTTGGCACACCGAGATCTGTCTGCAAATCGGGCAGGAGATCACGAGAAGGCACTGGTAGCCGGAGCTCCTCGTCAGGCATAGCAGGTGGAAATGGAAGGGCTCTCTGGTCCAAGTCGTGCGCAGAGGGTCCAAGGAGCACCAGTCAGAAGTGTCCACGTGGATGGCGATCTATGAAATCTGAGATCTGAGGCTACTTGCGTCGATTGGTCTCAGATTTGGCATAGATCCGACGGCCAGTGCATACCGAACGAAGCAGGTTGCGCTTCTGACAAGCAAGGGCCCGGCTGCGTCCCGCCGGTAGGAGCGGAAGCTTGCTTGACACCGATCGATTCGGGAGTTTTGTGCAGGCCCCAGTATGCCTGTGGAATCACCCAAGAACCCATATGATGGGCTGGCAGAAAATGACAAGTCACGGAGGACCGGTAGAATGAGCTGATTATGCCTGCCAAGATACGACAGGTAGGTCTCGGGATTGGCTCGAGGATGAGACTGGGCATTCGCTTCACTGACCTAGCACTTAGCACCTTCATGCAGAGCATCCCTCGGTAAGGAGTTCTGCCGATGCAAGTCCCGGATCAAGAACGTACATACGTCTGGGTGCTGAGCAGAACAAGCTTAAGTTGTGAAGAAGGAAGGATCTGTAACAGTCAGCCAAGGAAAGCTATGATCACTGTTGCTAGGTGCAATTATCGGTATGGGAGGGAGCTTTCTGTAGTTCTGGCGGTCTCAAATACAATAACCACGGCCAGGACACTGTCGGGTGCATTCTTATCTGCCTGGGGCCTGGCCTCCCACTGACGGCTCGAAGAGAAGCAGACTTCTGAAGCCATCATACGTCTTCTCGAAATGTGGGACACGACGATCCGTGGTTATGATTGTGCAAGATTAGGATAGAGATGCCTCTACATCCTGCCCGCATGATCTGTCAATCGATAGCAATGTGGCAGGGGCAAAGGCAATAGTGTGTTGACGCAAGATGAAGCAACTTGATGCGGATATATTTCGAGGCTTTACGTACCGTACCGTATATCGTATACTCCGAGCAGGACAGAAGCAAGCCCAATTTGTGTCGTCTCTGCACGTCTTTGTCGTATCGAGACGAGCATACCATCGCTCTGGGGGGCCGAGCCCTGCCGACAGCACATACATAGTATGTATGCAGAGAGCACGTAAGTGATACCCAGTGATCACCGAACCTTAATAAGAATAGATCATGTACGGACCCAGCTCTTTTCCGGAGGCGCAAAACCATCGCTAAATCTGCAAGCTTCCGCAACTGGCGAAAAGGTTCGAAGGTGTGGTGCGCTGAATAAGTGAGTGAGGTGCATTCACCTCTCCGATCAGCTTGGGGAGCCACCCAATGTGACGATCGGGATCACAGCTCGAATCAGATCTCACTTGCACGCTTGTGATATGCAGCCCGTACGACCATATCGTGTGTCCGCACATTAGTCACGTATGATTATGACTGCTGCAGTCCCATTGGAATTCGGCACCGCAAAAAAGGGCACCTCAGCTCAGTATTGCGCCAGTGACGATCGGTTCACCGTCGTTTGGTCGACGAAGAGGGGGCAGGATGTGGAAGAAGCTGTGGTGAGGTGGCATTGAAGGGATGGCAGGGCAGAGAAGGAGGCATATGCCAGAGCGCCACGATCGAACCCACCCCCCACCACCACCCCACACCACGGCTGGACCCCACCTTGAGATCTGCCAGAGACGGGCTGCTGTCCGGCGGACAGGGAGCAAAGCTGTCTCTAGCAAATGCTTGTTGGTCAGTTGGTTGGGACAAGAACCAAAGGCCTAGGGTCTCTGGCATCTCTGCATCTCAAACATACCGAGACTTGACGCTTTGCGGTAAAAGCTTGCGAATACGTCCGGAAGTGCCAAGGGTGGTTGGACAGCATATCTACTAGATATGTACCCATCCAGGTAGCCCTGGACTGCCATGCGTTGGGATGGGGTTCAGAAATGCTTCTTCTCGCTGGGACCCTTCTTCGTTGGCAGCCTTCCTCCTCCCTCTTAGTCCAAGGGTCGAGTGCTATGTACCGTGCAGTCTATAGTATGTACTTTGGGTCCGTGAACTACCGTCGTCCTGGCAGCATGGGTAACGGAAGAGGGACCGGCAAAAACATCTCAATGTACGAACGTACTGATACCTCGGGATAGATGAGGTAGATACTTCATAGTCCTGCAGGTCCAGTGTGGAAGACAACAGTAGCTGCAGGTAATAAGTCATCCATAGATCGAGGCTCAACTTAGCCGAGAATTTTCCTCCACTGGTCCCACCTGGGCTTTCATCAGGCGATATGGTGATTGATTTACAGTATGGTATGTGTGATATGTGTGGTATGTGCTCCCATCCGGCATTACCTAGGTATCTTCCAAGGTTGGTGTGGTTGTTTAGTTTGCTCGGGCCCCATTCCACTCGAGTGCCTCTTGCCGTGTGTGATTCAGTCCAAAGTCGTGTCCCAACCTACCTAGGTAGTACCTACTCAAACTATAGTACCCTCTAACCCCCCCCCCCCGCGATATAAAACCCCTCCATACGACCCACACAACCCGACTTTTCAAAACTCTGTCTCGGCGATCAGGCGACTTATCCTCCCGCTTGCTTATTCATTACATACTCTGAGTACTTCTCAAGCCTTCTGTCGACGTCATCAGAATCCTCCAAAGGAGGTCAGTTGTTTATATCTAGTCCCTTTCCGCGCTACGGTGTCAACAACCACCAACCCTGAAAGTTCATCTTGCTCATTCAGTCTTAGAAAATCAGTCACAATGGGTGTCAACGTTCAGCATCACCAGGAGGGCTCTGGCCCCCAACCCCAGCCCGGCCAGACCGTTACCATCGAGTACACTGGGTTCCTCAAGGACACTTCCGCCCCCGAGAGCAAGGGCAAGCAGTAAGGCACCCTGACCGCATCTCGCCCAAGCTCGGGGTTTTCGGACCATACCTGAGTTGGTACTGACAAGCTCAAAGGTTCGACAGCTCTGTTGGCCGCGGTGACTTTGTCACCAGGATCGGTGTCGGCCAGGTCATTAAGGGTAAATAATCGCCCGCCACTACCTACCCCTGGGCTTTGACCCAAGGGGGCACAGGTGCTGATGTTTTCCTCTATCAGGTTGGGACGAGGGTGTCACGCAGATGAAGGTTGGCGGCAAGGCCACTCTTGACATCTCCCCGTAAGTCTCCCAGCCATGTGGTTGCCCAGTTGGGCCACGAGGGTCATAAAGCTAACAACAATGACAGTGACTATGGTTACGGTGCCCGGTAAGAACCTGCCCCCCTTGCTCTGAGCTAGGAGAGCGTCTCTTCACCTTTGCAAGCTTTGCATCCAAGCTCGCTCTGAGCCGTGATCACGGTACATGAAACTAATGTCTCAAACAGCGGTTTCCCCGGACACATCCCCCCCAACGCGGACCTGATCTTGTAAGTCTAGCCAGTCTGAGTCTGAACTAGTAACCTAGCAAGAGCCTAACATCCTGCCACAGCGACGTTCACCTTAAGGCTGTCCAGTAAGCTCAGCACGCTGCACCACCACCGCAGACAGGCTGTGTTTATTGAAAATAGGAAACTATGGGAGGAGTTGATAGCTCAGAGTCCTCACTCTATCCCTAATTTATAGGGCAGGGAAGAGGTTCTCGCTCAATTCGACACGTTTCTGTCCGTACCGCTGCAGTAATCGAGGTGATCTATGCTTGCCCTTTCTGCAATTCTCCGAAACCCATGGGTGCAGTGCTGCCTTATCTGGCATTGCCAGCGTATGAAACCTACAACACTTTGAGTCCCGTAGAAGATGTGTAAGGCAGCAGAGACGTCGGCAGTGCGAGAGACCAAACCAACCAATGTCGTAGCTAAAATACATAGCACTACAATGACCTTTGACGTCGAACTGTTTTCTCTTGACACAGAGCTGTCTTGCGCATATAGAGAATGATGAAGTGGTGGGCGAGGGTATCAGGTGATTCGGGGATGTTTCTCGAAGCGGCAGCCGACATGATCTTGCCAGACAACTGTCAACGGCTAGCCGCCTGGGGACAACTGAGATCGCGAAACCTCTCGCGTATCTCGTCTCGCCCCGGACCGTTCCACATCCAGGAACTCGCCGCTCGGGATTTGTTTGCTTCACCGAGCTAGGGTCGGCAATGGGGTCTGCCCTCTCCCAGCCTCCAGGGCTCAGCCAGCGACGGGCAGGTCCAGGGTCCACGGGTCGGCCTGTATCTTGGTAACACATCATCTGGATGGGACTGGCGGCATCTCTCCAGATCTGGAATAAGCGACCCGAAGATACTGTTTCTTTGAAGATCCCCTCTCGTGCAACGTGTCAAGCCAGATAGAGCGATCTTTGTGTTCATTGCGCTGTCGCCGGCCGAACAAGTGAGTCATTACTATCCCCTAGGTTGGTGCTCGGTCTCGGATGGATTGCGAACTATAGAACCGGTATATCTACTTGATGACATTATGGTCTGCTTCCAGCTGAGACCACAACTGTGTGATCGATAGATATGCTGACAACTTATGCAGTGCATGTGCGAAGAGACCCAAATCCTGGCGTATCAGGTGGCCGGTCTAGAATATGCTATATGTTGTAGGCGATATGATGAACCACATGATATCGAATGGAGGAAGCTTATGGTCCAGCAGTCACATTATGGCCTCTTCCAGCCTTATCTAAAACCACTTGGGCAGCGAGAGCCAGCCGCCTGAAGCTCTTGGAGCTTCGGTTGTTTGCCATTCACGCGAGCTTCGTTTGCCCAGGTGGTGCTGTCACATGCTGTTCCTGGGTGCCACGTTGCCTGCTCCCCTCACCCTCACCCAGCCCGAAACCTTTGCTTCAGACATACCAAGGCGTTCATACATCATTCGAGTAGAACTGAGGGGAGAGACCACTCAGAGGCCCCTCAGAATACCCTGTTCAGTTGGGCCTTAGTCACTGGAAACACGAGAGACGCTGACTGATGAGAGGTGCGGCCATGCTGTCTCCACCGTAACCGTAGGCTGTTACAAATCACTAATACTGGAGGGGTACACAAGCACGACAAGCAACACATGAGCCATCCATGGATCTGTCTCGAACCCCGGGCTTGACTTGACATCTTTGTCATTGATGAACAGTCTCTTGCTTTAGTAATTATCAGAATCTGGAGCCTACAGCACATCATAATCATCATAATCAATCAAATTCCCCTTGCTACATGCATTTCTCTGCGAGGGAAACCTTGGATCAAAGACAAACAAACCATCCTAAAGTCCGCGTGTTCCCGTTGCCCCGCCACTTCTACCTAACGTCGGAGCTGTGTCCTGGTGGGGTCGAGGTTACCTCATAGCAATCTGCTTAGGTACAGATAGATAGGTACACAGCACTGTGCCTTCGACCTTACAACTCCTCGCCTTAGCAGTGACGCCTTCCATTTCACAGCCATCACACACACGCACACACACACACACACACGCACATACAACACCTTCCTCTCTACCCGCTTTCGATCTTCTTCGCGACTCAAGATAGTGTCTTTCGCTTGTGACGAATTCGGCAAACTGGGGAAGCGCAAACTTTCCGACGACGGGGACTCGCTGCCTCTACAGAACAAAAAGACGATGACTGTAAGTGTCCCAAGCTACCGGTTCCCAGCCTCGCCGCCGTTTGATCCACGTCCCATGCCCACGCCTACGTGCGACCAGACCCTCGAGGCTTCCGTTCTATTGATCGCCCTCAATTTATAATCAGCCTTGCTGATAACATCATGGTGTCTGCAGGACCGAAGGCTCCCCGAGGTCGACCTGGTCACCCGGATGCAGGTTGACGAGTCTGTGGTTGGCAACAACGAAATAGACGAATCTCTGTACAGCCGACAGCTCTATGTCCTGGGTCACGAGGCCATGAAGCGCATGGGCGCTTCTAATGTCCTCATCGTAGGACTCAAGGGTCTTGGTGTCGAGATCGCGAAGAACGTGGCTCTGGCTGGTGTCAAGAGCCTTACACTCTATGACCCTGCTCCTGTGGCCATCGCAGACCTCTCCTCCCAGTTCTTCCTACGCCCTGATGACGTTGGCAAGCCCCGGGACCAAGCTACTGCCCCTCGAGTTGCGGAACTGAATGCATACACTCCGGTCAGCGTGCACGAGTCCACAAGGTATGTCTCTCTTTGCCGTGGCCTGAGCTGTCGCTCAATAGCAATATCTGACGTGTGCGTCGTGGTCTATAGTCTTACCGCAAACCTCTCCCAGCTCGACAAATACCAGGTCGTCGTCCTCACGGGGGTACCTTTGAAGGACCAGCTTGCAATTGGCGACTACGCTCACTCCAAGGGCATCGCCTTCATCACTGTCGACACCTTTGGCTTGTTCGGTAATATCTTCTGCGATTTCGGCGAAAAGTTCACAGTAATCGACGCGACCGGCGAGAACCCCCAGAGCGGAATCGTGGCTGGTATTGACGAGGAAGGAGTCGTGTCAGCTCTGGATGAGACCCGGCATGGTCTGGAAGATGGAGACTACGTAACTTTCTCCGAAGTCGAGGGTTTGGAGGGCCTGAATGGCTCTGAGCCACGCAAGGTTACAGTGAAGGGCCCTTACACTTTCTCGATCGGTGATGTGTCTGGTCTTGGTCAGTATAAGCGTGGAGGCCTGTTCCAGCAAGTCAAGATGCCTAAGATCGTGGAGTTCAAGAGCATCTCGGCTGCACTGTCAGATCCCGAATTCGTCATTTCAGATTTCGCAAAGTTTGATCGACCCCAGCAGCTGCACATCGGATTCCAGGCCCTGCATGCCTTCGAGGAGACGCACGGCCGTTTGCCGAGGCCCCTGAACGACGAGGACGCCGCCGTCGTTGTCAAGTCCGCTCAAGCCTTCGCCCAGGCCAACGGTATCGATGTTGACATCGACGAAAAGCTGCTGTCCGAACTGAGCTACCAGGCTAGGGGAGATCTGAACCCCATAGCCGCTTTCTTTGGTGGATTGACAGCGCAAGAGGTCCTGAAGGCAGTGTCGGGCAAGTTCCAACCCGTGAAGCAGTGGTTGTATTTCGACTCGTTGGAATCACTTCCCGAGAAGTTCAAGAGGACCGAAGAGCTGTGCGCTCCAATCAATAGTCGGTACGACGGCCAGATAGCTGTCTTTGGAAGGGAGTACCAGGAGAAGATTTCAAACGTCAAGCAATTCTTGGTTGGAGCGGGTGCCATTGGCTGCGAGATGCTGAAGAACTGGGCCATGATCGGCCTTGGTACCGGACCGGAAGGCCAGATCACTATCACCGATATGGATTCGATCGAGAAGAGTAACCTGAACCGACAATTCTTGTTCAGGCCGAAGGACGTGGGACATATGAAGAGCGATCGTGCAGCCGCGGCCGTCCAACTCATGAATCCTGATCTAGAGGGCCATATTGTCACCTTGAAGGATCGCGTTAGTCCCGAGACCGAGGAGGTTTTCAATGAGACTTTCTGGTCCAAGTTGGACGGTGTGACCAACGCTCTGGATAACGTGGAAGCAAGAACTTACGTTGACCGGCGCTGTGTCTTCTTCAAGAAGCCTCTCCTTGAGAGCGGCACACTGGGGACGAAGGGAAACACACAGGTCGTGCTGCCGGGCATTACAGAGTCGTACTCATCCTCAGTTGATCCACCTGAGCAGTCCTTCCCGATGTGTACACTCCGAAGCTTCCCCAACAAGATCGAGCACACGATCGCATGGGCGCGGGAGCTCTTCGAGACCAACTTTGTCAAGCCGGCTGAGACAGCAAACCTGTACCTGACACAGCCTAACTACCTCAAGAGCACGCTGGCGCAGGGGGGTGACCAGAAGACGACTCTGACGACACTCCGCGACTACCTGAAGAACGAGCGCCCACTGACCTTTGAGGATTGTGTCAGCTGGGCTCGGATGCTCTTCGAGAGGCAGTACAACAATGCCATCCAACAGCTGCTCTACAACTTCCCCAAGGATTCCACTTCCTCCAGCGGACAGCTGTTCTGGTCTGGGCCCAAGCGGGCTCCGGACCCGTTGAAGTTTGACATCAATGATCCTACCCACTATCAGTTCCTCATTTCGGCGACAAACCTGCACGCCTTCAACTATAATATCAACGTGAGGGACAAGAATCGCGCTGCGTACGAGGCTGCGTTGGATTCGATCATCGTTCCTGACTTCACTCCCAACCCTGGTGTCAAGATCCAGGCGGATGAGAAGGAGCCTGTAAGATTGGCCTTGAAGAGATTTACGCCTCCGAGATTGACAGCTAACGCGATTACAGGACCCCAACGCGCAATCATCTGGCAATTTTGGCGATGATGCAGAGCTGGAGAAGATTGTGGGCGAGATACCAGACCCCAAGTCACTGGCAGGCTTTAAGCTCACGCCAGTGGAGTTTGAGAAGGACGATGACACCAACTTCCACATTGACTTCATCACGGCAGCGAGCAATCTTCGTGCGATCAACTACAAGATTGAGACGGCCGATCGCCACAGGACGAAGTTCATCGCCGGCAAGATCATCCCTGCCATCGCGACGACAACAGCGCTGGTAACCGGCCTGGTCGTTCTGGAGTTATACAAGATTGTCGATGGCAAGACGGACCCCGAGAAGTACAAGAACGGCTTCGCCAACCTGGCGCTGCCATTCTTCGGTTTCAGCGAGCCCATCGGCAGCCCCAAGGTCACCTGGAAGGGACGTAACGGCGAGGAGTATAAGATGGACAAGATCTGGGACAGGTTTGAGTTCCAGAACGTCACGTTGAAGGAGTTGCTGGAGACTTTCGACAGCAAGGGGCTTGATGTCTCGATGCTCAGCTCGGGCGTGAGCCTGCTCTACGCATCGTTCTTCCCTCCTGCCAAGCTGAAGGAGCGGCTGCCTATGGAGCTCATTGACCTCTATGAGTTTGTGTCCAAGAAGAAGATTCCACAACACCAGAAGTACGTCATCTTCGAGGTGGTGGCGGAAGATGGGGACGGCGAGGATGTTGAGGTGCCCTATTCGATGGTGACCCGGGATTGAGCGGCTGGTTATGCAAAGAGGGTCAAGTTCGAGCCCTGAAGATGAACAGCATGCGGCTACGGTTGGTACAAATCGCCCATAGACATGTTTAGTCCTCGTTTGGTTTGCTTGTCCTGTTATGGATTCACACAAGTAGAAAGGAGAATGGTCAGCAGAAATTGACAAAAGCAAGAAGTTGATCTAGAGACTCTGGAGTGACCAGGGACCAGCCAAGTGAAGTCTGCCATACAAAGTACCGTCCTTACTGAGTAGCATCAGAATCGTGCTAGGCCTCAAGTAGATGTTCATGTAACCTAACAAGCTGGCGATTTTGATTTCCCCAGGAACTCATGCACGCTCGTGGATGCTCGGGGACTTGTCAGGCCAATGGAATACGCTCATTGACCACTAGCACGATTCTGATGTGACTCAGTAGGGACGGTATATGACCTGTGCCATACTATATATCCACAAGAGAAGTTCGATACTGAGTATACAAGTATGATTACTAAGCCCAAATAGCGTCGCGGCATGTAATTTGTGGGCCTCTCTAGTCAACGTCATGATTATATGAGCATTAGCAAGACACTGACTGATGCTGCAACCATCAACCGCCTCTTTGGATGGAAGGATGTTGGTCAATATGTGTAATCACTTTCAAGCTTATTCTAGAGGTCACGCTAAGCATTGTGTAAAGAATCTCAGGTACTGAGTGGTTGAGAGTAGTAGTAACGGAGTGGAGGTCCTAGAATAGCGTACATTATATGGGTAGAACGCGAATATAACTAGGTGTATATCTTGCCCGACTACTCTGCCTGGGGTGTTTGTTCCCTGGCTTCACTAAACAAGCAAGCACCTCCTCTCGATTTCATGTCTGCACTCATGACAGGAGGCCATAGACCAGCCAATAGCTTGATTCGAAGAAACATTCGCCTCTTCAGCAACTCTACTTACCGCTCAAACAGGTCTTCTACTCTTTGGAATCAACGTCTTCCGAGGCCCTTGGCACAGTCGATCTCACAGACGATTATACCTATCCTACAGAAGAATATGGTAAGCGCGGTGAGATACTAATGCTACGGTTACCCGGCCCGGGGATCACGACCGAGGAACGCATTTAAATTGCATTCGTCGTCCTCACGGCTGTTCCCATATCGTCCCTCTCCGTGTGTACGGGAGGGGGGTGGGGGAACACGCTGGGACGGGTAGCCGATTGGCCTTCAATCACATGCGAGAGAAGCACTTGGTACTTTCACTTACTGACACGATTGCACAGTCCACCAGCGGGAAAGTCACGGACTGGGTGCTTCCCTCCGACAAGAGCGGCGAGTTCAAGCGCCAGGTCAGCTCGTTCCGCGACTGGATCTCTAGTGAGCCCGGGGCCGAATTCCCCGCCGAGAAGGGGCGGTACCACCTCTATATCAGCTATGCTTGTCCTTGGGTAGGTGTTCACCCTCTATCCTCATCTGTTCGAACGGACGACGCATGCTGACATATACGTCCATCTGTCTAGGCGAACAGGACGCTCATCGCCAGGAAATTGAAGGGTCTGGAGGATTACATCACTACGTCCTCGGTACACTGGCACCTTGGCCCGAATGGTTAGCCAATCCCCCACCGGTTTCCCGCCCTTCTTCCTCCTTCGGGCTTCATGCTTGAGAAGAGAGACGAAATATTGAGACGGTAACGCTGACGATGATCCGTTATGGCAGGCTGGCGGTTCCCTACCCCCGAGGACACGGACGCCGAGGGTGAGAATGTCATCCCGGATCCCCTCCACAAGGACTTCACCCATCTGCGCCAGATCTACTTCGAGTCCGATCCTGACTTCTCGGGCCGCTTCACCGTCCCCGTCTTGTATGACAAGAAGCAGAACCGGATCGTGAACAACGAGAGCAGTGAGATCTTGCGAATGTTGGGCACAGTGGTGAGTGCCCTCCTCCCCCTCGCCCCCTCCCTCTCACCCACCACTCCCTTCTCCTCGTGTGGTTTGTTTCTGTCTTTGAGAGTGCCGGCCACGCACAGGTAGACCTTCCGAGAGGGAAACAGACCTCTAACCCAACCGCGCAGTTCAATCACCTCCTTGACGAGGAGCACCGCAGCATCGACCTCTACCCGTCTTCGTTGAGGTCGCGGATTGACGAGGCCAATGAGTGGCACTACGACAAGATCAACAACGGCGTCTACAAGTCCGGATTCGCCACCACCCAGGAGGCATATGAGCGCAATGTCACCGCGCTCTTCGCGGCGCTTGACAGGGCTGAGGCGGACCTCGCCTCGAGCGAGGGCCCGTACTATCTCGGCAAGCACCTGACCGAGGTTGATATCAGGCTGTAGGTCGCAAATATGGTGGAAATAATCCTTAATACTTAGAGGTGAGAGGCTAATGAATTGTAAACAGATTTGTTACTATCATCCGATTCGATGTAGGCCGCCCCCTGCCCCCCCCCTACCCCAACCCAAATTTTCATCCCATCCCATCTCAGCCCATCCCATCCTCACCCTTATCATCCGATCTCTTACTAACCCCGTGCTACACACAAACGCACAGCCCGTCTATGTCCAGCATTTCAAGTGCAACATCAGGGACATCCGCTCGGGCTACCCGCACCTCCACAGGTGGACGCGCAACCTGTACTGGAACCACCCGGCCTTCAAGGACACGACCAACTTCCTGCACATCAAGAACCACTACACCCGCTCCCACACACAGATCAACCCCTTGTCCATCACCCCGGTCGGACCCGTGCCGGACATCCTGCCGCTGGAGGAGGAGGTGGCCGCCGTGAAGGCGGCCGGGAAGTCTTGATGGGCCAGCGGCACCGTCTTATAGGCCTGTATCGTGGCTGGGGGATATGGACGGCGATGGTACTGGGCGCCATTAAAGGGTATGTTGATGGCTGGATAGGCGACATAGCAAATTATTCGAGGGGCTTCCAGGCCATGCACGCGCGACGGTAAGCTAGCCAACGAGTCAAACAGTCAAGTGCATCTTGTATTTTCCCTATACCCAGAAAAGCGAAATGTATAGCTATACAGAATCACGGTCGAAACAGCGAAACTCCAGGCAACCCAATGAACCCAAACACCGACCCCTTGCTATACAACTATAGTCATTTCCAATGTTATGCCGTGCCTTTCTGTGCGCTCTGCTCAGCTGTCTGAAGATGAAGAAGGAAAATAATCACCGGACGTCTTCTCACAATCAACTTCGGTGTCGCCCACGAGCCGTCATTAACATGCTTCCCGTCCCATATCCAGAACTAACGATGCGGAGATAAATTCTCAGATGTCAACAAGAGATGGTCGCCCCTATCCCCCTCCATGATTATATCCTGGCGGATACATATGTGGTAGATCCCATTAGATGATTATGCAGATGATATGTGCATGCCGGTTTTGGATCGGATGCAAGAACACATGTTCATAATAAGAATTTACAGTTGACCGGACAGGCATGCCTCGGTAGCTAGGAAAGAAAACACGAAAAAGTCAGCAACTGTTGCCCGGTATTATGCTGTTCAGGGGAGGGGAGGGTGGATCAGGGAACTTACCAGAGTTGATGTACGCCCTCCTGGCGTCAAGCGGGACACCGAACCTCCTCTCCAGCTCCTGCTTCACGCCCTTCTTCGTGACGGTCATCAGGTCCGACGTCCGAAGTATCTCGCGGATCTCCGACAGCAGCGCGTCATCGCTGGGCAGTCCGGCCAGGTTGCTCATCTCCACGTCGTTCTGGCTGCCACCGAACTGGCTTGCGCGGTTGGGGGCCAGGTGGTCGCTGCTGCCAAGCATCTCGCTCGCCGCAATGCTCATCCGGCTCTGGGTGCCAGCGAACGGTGTCTTGAGGTCACCAGAGCTGTGGTACGGGCCCTGGGTGTAGCCCACGACAGAGGTGGGACGCGAGGATGGGTAGCCGCCCCAGCCGTAATCGGACACGCCAACGTGGGGCCCGGCCTTGGTGCCGTAGCTGTAGCCCGAGATCTCGGAGTGGACATCGTCGCGGGCCGTCTGGGCGTCCCACAGCTCTGCCTGGTACTCCTCCCACTTCTTGCGGGGGATCGAGGCTGGGTCGAACTTGCCCTCGTCTGATATGACGACCTTCTTTCCCGATTCGCCAGCAACGACACGTGTGTTTCCCCACGCGAAGTCGTCCATGTGCCAGAAAGCATACAGAGGAAGACCGAAGGAGTACACAGGGACGGCGCAGATATAGATAAGCATCCATCCGACCATGTCCCATTTCCGACGGACGATAAAGATGATTCCTTGCAGACCGTATATAGCACCAAGCATGATGAAGGATGTCGTGGGCACAACAGTAGACTTATCTGTGCAGAGAACGATCAGATAGATAATGTATGCGATCGTAACAGGCTGTACAACGGTTGTCAACAGGTCCATAAACACGATGAATCGCATACTGAAGCAGCAGAAACCGCAGAGCTCATTCATAGGAACGAGTTCCATGAGGTTATGTACCGTTGAGTTGATCCAGCGACGTCGTTGCGAGAGGAACACCGCCCAGGAGTCGGGGGCGATGGTCCACGCGTGCGCCTTCATAAGATACTTGGTTTTGTAGGTGGCATGATGCCTAAGAAGTAACGTTGTCAGGTATCGATCCTCACCCAGATGCAACAGGTTCTTCATGTGCAGCGTATCGACACGAATAGTAGAGTATGCCTCAACAACCTCGCGACTGACAAAAAGTGGCTTGCCCGAATCAGCCGCGCGGATGCGGTACATGGAGAAACATCCAGGAAGACAGGTGACGGAGCCGAACAGACTTTCGAAGGCCTTGACCAAGTTATGCGAGATGTAGTATTCGTATACCTGTATCATGGTGACAAAGGAACTCTTTGCGTTGGTCAGAGCGGTCTCTCCACAGACGGCGATCAGGCGAGTATCGTCCAGGAAAGCGGATACGAAGCGGCTGGTGGAATCTGGCGCAACAACGGTGTCTGCATCCATCTGCATCAGGAACTCGTAGAAGGTCGGATTGACTCCGATGATGTTTCGTATCTGGTGATACATTTCCAGTTCCAATGGGCTCATAGCCAAGTTGTAGTGGACACGGTTGAGGAAGCGCATGAGGATCATTTGCGAGTCTCGCTTGCCACGGTTGCCAGGACGAGAGACCTCAGAAGGCTTGCCGACCTTGACGACAACGAGGAAGGGGACAATGTGACCCATGACCTCGTACAGTCCCGAGTAGACCTTGCCCATATTGTGCTGCTTCAGACCTTCTCCAAGTGACTCGAAGCTCAGAGGCTCAGGATCGACTGTCTCTGACACACCAAGAATGTCAAGAACAATTCGAGGCGTCGGTCTATCGTTACCCTGTCCAATGATCATACCGTCGCAGATCAGCACAAGTAGTTTACGTTTGTCATCATACTGCGTGCGAGCGGCAGAGTCGATGGCTCGGCGTAGAGAATCCTCGTCTTCTGTGTAGGTAGGAATTTGGCAAATCACAAATTTGTCTAAATTCTCGGGAATGTTGTTACCGCCAAACTGAAGCGCAGCAAAGAACTTGAATCCGATGATGCAGCAGAGGAGAATGGACACAGCCAAGATCAGGTAGTCAGCGAACTGACAACGCACTGAATTTCGAGTGTCGACATCCGCAATGTAGAATAGGTTGTCCAAGCACAGTTTCATGCGAGATTTCATGTCGCTGTCAAGGGCGAGGGAGTTCCATAATTTGGTGACGTCCGAGCCAGCCTTTTCTTGGAACAATTCGACAACAAGAGGGTCCATGAAGTTGACGAGGTCGCCGTTGGTCGGCGCGGTCTCTCCAGCAGGAGCTTCCAGGCGGCGACCACCAGCGATGTATTTCGTCATGTCGTAAATCCGAGAGTCCATAATAGCGACAGACTCTCCCTTTTTGGCAACTTTCTTGATATATTCGGCAGTGTAGCCGATATTGCCCTTCTTGTAGTTGGACTTCAGCATCACCATTTGTTCCGAGAACCAGTCTGGACGGCTATCGTTGGTCCAGTAGCGGAAGTCGTGGTACTTGGAATACAGTTTTGCCAAGTCAGTGCTCGAAGTTCCCGAGATATTAGGCGAGGTGTAGTCGAGTGTGACGTGTGGGTCAACCGTGCCATTGACGCCCTGGCACATGGCTGAGACCTGTACGGGAAATAGATCCGTGATATCTTCGCCAGCCATCTTCTTGAGTAGCGTGGTGGAGATGTACGATGGATAATGTGAAGGTGCAAAGGCGTTGAGGTCGAAAACTACGCCGCGGATGGCGACATAGGCGCCCTTGCCTTTGCCATTTTTCGCCGCAAGTTCCGAGGAGCTAAAGACGTACTGCTTGGGGCAAATGATCAGGGGCAAGCCAATGGTGAAGAAGAGTGCAATACCACAGCTCAGCCAAATGAGCATATTGATCGCCAGCTTTTCTCGCCAGGCCATGCGTACATCCTTTCGAGGCATGCGGCCGAGCATGCGAATGAGGAAGTCCGGAACGAACCAAGTCAGGAAATACGTGAAGAAGATCCAGCGTTTGCGACTTGCGCTGTCCTTGTACTCCTCGACCTCCTCCATATTCTTCTCATTGCCCCTCTGCGCCATCTCCTCACGTGTCTCAAGATTCTTGAACATATCCCCACCGCCCAGTGCGGAGCCGCCAGCATCCGATCGGGCATCCACGTCGTTGCTACCGAAGTAGCCAGACTTGGTCCTGTCGTGGTAACCGGGCGAATTGCTCCCGGGGATCAAACGTTCTTTCGAAGCAGCAAAAGGGTCCGAAGTAATGGCGGGAGTAAGATTATCACCAGACTCAGAGGGCAGCCCGAATCTGGACGTGTCCGTTTCTGCGAGGTTAGAGACCTCCATCCAGCAGCGTTCACTGAGAAAGACACCGGTCGAGCCTATCTGCACCTCGTTGCTCGGCCATCGTTTCTCCTCTACGACCAGTTCCACCTTCTCCCTCTCGCTGCCGATGAGGATCGTGTCCGCATCGGCGAGACCGAGGAACTCTCCAAACGGCAGGAAGATGCTGAAGTCTGCCGAGCGAAGACGTTGGCTGATCTCGGCGATGCCGAAGGTCTGCACCTGTGTGCGCACACATTTGCTGTCGAACTGGTTGGCAATCCGTCTATCATTGGGCTTGAGACAGAAGACGAAGTATGCGTTGGTGCCCGGCGCAGTGATGGACTTGGTGACGTTCTCAAGGGCAGAAAGGAACTGGCCAGCCGCTCCTTGCTCGCTGTGTTTAAGACTTCGCTTTGGCTCATCGGGCTCGTCTTCTATCTTCTCCAATTCGTCGTGTTGGGCTGAAGCTCCTCCTCTCGCGGCACCGGGGCGATACCGAGTCTTCCTCGACATGACGCTGGGTTGCCGAGTGGGCCTGGAGCTGACGGATGCTTGCATAACCGTGGTTCGCTCCTGCGGGTGAACAACGGTCTGCAGGGCCTCCTGGCCGAAAAGACGAGCAACAAAGTCACTCTTGGTGGAATGGACGAGGTTGAGCAGGTCACCTGAGATGACTTCGCCGTTTTCCTCTAACAAGCCCTTGACAGGATACTCAACTTCACCAGCAAAGTGCTTGACGGTAAACGAGGCAGCTGTGTTCTCGGTAAGGAAGTTGCTACCCACAAGCTTCGCAGTGGCAGAGCTGACGGCAATGGCCGGGTTTCTGCCCTCGAAGCGCTTTCTCAAGCTCTCCAACAACTGCATATCGGTGCGATGGCGTCGGGTCTGATCATCGACAATGCTGAGCAGGCCATTGCCGGGCTTCAAAAGTCCCCTTGTGGCATCCGAGTTATCAAAGTAGCTCGTGGCGGAAACCGATACCTCCTCAGATTCGAGTAACTCCGCCTTGTTGTCGAAGAAGTTCTTCAGAGTCAGGTTATAAAGAGCCTCTGTGGCGGCATTGGTGAGGAGCTGGTCGATGGTGGAGTGGGTGGACGATTGCTGGGAGAAGCCAGGGAAATCGACGATGGAGATGGTATTGGCAATGGACTCCTCGGGGGCGCAGATCTTCTGGTTGATGTTCTCGATGACATAGGCGACGAGCAAAGAGTACAGAGTCCTCGCCAGCTCATTGGCGTTGGACCGAGCCCCGACAGGATCCAGCATAACCGTTACTCTCTCCCTGTGAATCATCTTGGTCTTGTAGCCCAAAGTCGTCTGTAGGTCTTGCTGGCTGACACCCAAAAAGGCCGCCACAATTCCCAACACATCCTTGTTCTTCACGGTAGTCGAAGTATGAGCTCCCTCATGGGAGTAACCACCACTGTCATCTCCCGCGACCGTCGTACTGTTTGATGTCTCGAACTCCAATTGTCCTATATGCAAAATGCAAGCCAGAACCTGGCATATTTCGGCAATCTCGCTCCTGGGAAATTCCAATTTGCGCAGAGCCGTCTTGAACAACTGGAAGCCTTCCGCATCGTTGATGCCAACCCTGAGCTGCGTGGGGTGACCGAGATACCTCCATCGTTTTTGGCCCGACCCTCCGGGATTCTCAAGACCCAGGTGAGACTTCTCGGCAGCACTGGTACCGGCAAGGAGGTAATAGAGGACGTGGAAGTTGCGCTCGCCAGTCGGGACATCTGCTATGCGGCTTCTTTCGAGACGGTGATCGAGCAGCTTACCACCGATGAGTTCAGGGTGGGTGGAGGAAGACGTATCGTATTGCAACTCATAAAATAGACCGGCCTTGGAGGCAGTCGGTGTCGTGGCCGTCTTCGTAGTCGTTAGGGTATCGAAAACGTAAGCTCCCAGCGAGACCTTGTTGGAGAGCGGGGTGGATGTCTTATTGAGCAAGGCTGTGAGGAGGTGAGATCGAACTGTGGTCTTTCCAGAGCCAGATTCACCCCTATGGTCGAGGTTAGTCGCTGCATTGACAGCACGAGGGCAGGGAAGATGATGGGGGGAGCGTACAAGAACAGCACTGCCTGGTTCTCTGAGCGGTGACCTAGCCTGAGGAAGGCGCGGCCGGCTATGTCCTCGGCGCCAGCCATGGCACTACCCTCCTTTCCTCCATCATGACCTTTCGTGGACGTGGTGTATGTGTTTAGCGAAACGAGTGCGTGGGAGGACAGCCGTGCTGTTGGTATGGCCACATGGAATCGACTGGCGAGGTGTGCAGTAATGTGGGTGTCGGACTGCAAATGGGCAGGGAGCGAGGGCAAGGACGGCTGTGTATGAGCACCACCGCTGCCGCCGACCTGAAGGTGCGCCATGATGGGCACCTAGGTGTTTCCAAGACGGCCAAGACTGGCGTCTGGGAGATTCCAAAGGGATAAACCAAGGCCGATTGCAGATCGATCAACAATTGTAAACTATGGGCCGAAACCTTGCTTGTTGATATCGCGGGAGGTCGAGTCTCTCAAGACCCCAGGGCCTTCGGATCCGAAGCAAAGGATCTTTGTGAGGATGCCTTGGTGTTTTGACCACACAAACTAATTCGTATGATTGCTGGTTCGGTGAACTTTCCCAATATACGCTGTCGTTGGATTGATCTACCAATCGACATTCAAGATCAACAAGCAGCTGCACCAAATGCCCGAAACCCAACTGATTGAAGCGAATGCCGGCTAAGAATGGACAAAAACGAATGTCTGGATCGCTAATGGAAGAGCAAAACAGAAGATGCGGTGCTACGGAAATGCTCAACACGCAGGACGCAGGACACAGGACACAGGCCGGACTCGCATACAAGACCGTGTGTGGAGTGGTTGGCTTTGCCAGTGGTATGCGGCAGGTTTCAATGCCGTGACCTCAATAGAATAGGGGTAGCTACAGCTACTGTGTACATCTCGTACCATATGGACCCCATCGTATGCAAGGCGAGTTTATTTTTATATGGCATGCGCTTGGCGCCAGATGTGCAGGCTAGAGGCTGGCTGGCTCTATACGAAGGCGAAGTCGCATGTGGCACACCCCACCAGCGCACACCGGGTGGGCAATCACAGGGGAGCCAACAGGCATTACTGTTGCTTGTTACGAAGAATTCGGTATCGGTACGGGCTTATCTCGTGTCAGGCCGGCGGGCCCGCCCACACATAGAAGACCCTGGATCATTCCCTGCGGCGTATGAAGGAGACTGATAGAATACAAAGTACAAATGAAGGAAGGGGCGATGACATGGCACCCCTCCGAAAAGTCAGTTTGGACTGGATGTGTTGGCCGGGCACTTCGGCCGCACAATAAAGACGCGACGTATTTCGTGTACGAACATACACAGCGTGTCCGGAGCGAAAGCAGGTGGCGCGACCCGCCGGTACCCCGGAAATTGATGACAACAAAAACAAGCGACAAGGGAAGCAGATCCTGGTGATCAACCTGGCCAAGCATCGAATCGGGCAGTCGGGCGGTCGGGATGCATGCACATCGTTCGGGTCACACTGTAAATGGGCCTGCTGGAGACAAAACGGATGCTGGATCGGATTGATGCACATCCTTCCGCCATCCTTTTTTCTCTTCTCGATAAGACAGACCGGACTGGACGGACGATCAAATGTACCTAGGTACCTAGGTACCTATCACCACTGCGGATTCACTGAACACTGAAGAACCTTGGAGCCCTGGAAGGTTCTCGGAGCCGGGCTAGAAGACAAGAGAAAGAGAAATCGAATCCAGGGTCTCTGCATTGTTCTGCAACACTCCACTAAGCTACCTGGGTACCCAGGCCATATATATACAAGAGTTATAATGGTATAAGCCATGGAGGGACCTCGGGAACGGTATGTACGATACGATCATTTTAGTGCCTAGGTCCAGTCCGGTTGGGGAACAGGTGTGGAGCCACAGTAACGGATAGATACCGTCGCCTGGTTGTGAAGTTGACTTTCTCTCTTCATTTCTTCATTTCTTCATTTCATCCGATCCGACCATCCAGCGTTGATTCAATTCCCAGTCCCAGTCCCGGTCTTCCATTCTGTGCTCCGGTCCGTACTACGATACCTATGTAGAGCAGCAGAGCAGCAGAGCAGCAGAGCAGCAGAGCAGCAGAGCAGCAGAGCAGCAACCTTGGAGAAACTTGCGAACCCATCACACTCATCTTATTACACATCACTTCCATTTCCAGAATCATGCGGATCATATTTCCCATATTCGACAGCAGGGTTTGGCTACTACACGTGTAAAACTTCTCGTATCCCCCTGTGCTGCCTCCCCGCCACAAGTGTCATATTTATAGAGCGGTGGCAGGAATACGGAACCGGATCCGAGAATATGTACCAAATACGTACTATGGTACCAGGATTGTGGACTGTCAACAGTGTGTTGCTCAGTAGCTCACTAGCATCTCACCCCTAACCTGACGGTGCTCGTCCACAAAACTTACCGTGCAGCTGCCGTGCATCCTCACCACATTTCTGCACTATAGTATTGGATCTCACCGGCGGGACAGTGTCTAGCGCCTACATGCCGCACATGAGGCGGGAGCTTCCAAGTTAGCCTTCTCCAAGCTTTGCTCAGCCTCATTGTTTCGATATTGCTCCACCACATCGATGCTCCAGATGCCATGCTCAACTGTTCTCAACGCCGAGAGGCCCTTTCTCCGCATGAACAAGAAGTAAACATGCACCTGGGGCTCGGGTTCTGCACTTCCGGTTCTTGTGCCCTGCCGTAGCTACCCAGGCGCCCATGTACTCGCCCTGTGCGGCAATCCGTCGATTCACCTGCCCATCCAGCCCATCAACCCACTGCGGCGTGTCGATCGTGAACCGAGTGCTGAGCGTTTGCTGGCACGTTTTCTTTCCCTCCTCTCTAAACGTACTATCGTCTGTCTCTATTCGTAATCTGGAATCAACCGTCTCACTCGCTTTGGTGGTTGTTCCTCCGGTCGCTGTTGCTATACTAGTCCATTTGGTCTGTTTACTGTACAGTTTTGACTTACTGCGCCAACTTGCATTCCAGGGGGCAGAAGTAGGAAAAGGAGAAGCCCTGTTGCCCAGCGAACCACCATATACCTGGCAACTCTATCTCTTGGTGTGACCCTCACCACGCCCAACTCCGAGCCTCTACCTACCGAATCTCGTCGAGTCTTCGTCGAGTCTTACCGAAAACCTCCGTCCCCTCTGCGATTTCTACCCAACAAGTGGAGGACAGGAAAGGGGGACCTGCAGCTGTGATCCAGAGGCCCTCCAGATCCGTGATCCCGTCCTTGTGGACGTCACGCAGACAAACAACCTCGTCCAACATGGCGAACCGAATGTCCATGTACTCCATGTCATCCGACAAGCCTGGTGCCCCCAGAGGAACTGGACAGCAATCCGTTCAACTCAGCACCACCACACTGCTCAATTCCGTCCACAACATCTACGTCGAGAGTCAGCCCTACCACCTCGATGCCGGGTCCAGTGTAGTCGTCAACACATGGCTCACGGCTAGCCCACCTCCACCGAACCCTTCAACTGGGGGCGTCATTGATACAACTCTAGGGGCTAGGGCATGGGAACATGCCCGGCGGAGAGCAGAAGATGGCTGTATAATTCTCAAGTGAGTCCAATCGATGTTCAGGAACGACCTTAGACAGAGTGGTCTGTCTAGATACATCATATGCTGACTTCAACAATCAAAGCTCTTTACATACCTCGACGCCATCCGTACTCATTCCGTTCCTCCAAAATGCACTTCCTATGCAGATGTCGCCTATGCTCTTCAAGGCCCTCGAAGCAATCCTTCCTTTCATCCGCTGCGTGACACCATATAACCCATCAGCTCCTCGACAGGCTGCCCTTGCGGTGACGTTGACACTAAACCTTAGCGGCGACCTACATGCTGCATCGATAGCACTCTCACAAGGTGGGATTGACACAGATAAGGGTCTCCTGAACGTCCCAGCCGAAGCTGGCTACCGGGCTTTCGACGTGTTTTACTACCTCTTGAACGCGGGTGCAACGCCTGCCGAACGCGAGTTCCTCGGCCTTAAAAGTCCAAGCAGTTACACACTCCTGTCACGGTCCAACACATATCAGCCACCGTCCTACCTGATCAACGGCGATGATGCCGCCTCAGCCGACGATTTCCGGGATGCTCTTAAGCAGATTGGCATCAAGGGCTCGGCTCACAGGAACCTGATCTCTACCCTCGCCGGTCTGATGAAGCTCGGCAACACCCTTGACTACAACTTGGATGAGGATGCTTTCGACGACATTATTGAAGATGCAAGCGGTCTACTCGGCGTCGAGCCAGAGGTGCTCGCAACTCAATGTAGCACAGAGGACCGGCAGACTTTTATCGGAGGTCTCTACGAGGCTCTGGTGGATTGGGTCATCACGAAGGCCAACGCAGCAATCGCCGCAGAAATGGGCCGCTCTCCCCGTCTTGGCAGTGACAGATCAAGCAGCGACGGCGGAGTACGAACGCCTAATACCGAAGATAACGAAGACACTGTCTGCATCACAGTTTTGGAGATTCCTGACCCCGATCTCGGCAAGGCCTTGGCTCTTAGAGGCATTTTCGATGATACCATGGGTATCAACGCTGAGATGAAACAGGACGGCGTGGATGTGCCTGCTGCTGGAAGCTCCGTTCTTCGTGAGATGCAGAACGCGGTGTCTGCAGTTGCCCCGGACCTTGGCATCATGTCTGGGCCCGCCGGTAAGCAAAGACTCAACATCTTGGAGAAGCGAGAGGAGGTTCTCGAGAAGCTCGCCCATGCTGCTGAAGATGACGGCTTCCTGAAGAAACTGCTTTTCCCCGTTGAAGGGGAAGGCATCAATCTGGGCCGAAATGCTCGGTTTGACCTGCCAGCTCTGATCAGCAGCAGTCGGGCCTGGTACCATCTCTCTGTGCACCCCACCGACGAGTCTCCCGCTAGTCTCGCAAGTTTGCCGTCCATCACCTCTGCATGGTCTGCGGGATGTGTCTCACGTCAGCTCCGGGCATGGAGACTGCCGGAATGGGCCAACAGGCGGAACCGCAATCTCGATTTTACAGCAGACTTCGACCATGATGAGTTCGTACAGCGATATTCCATCTTAGGGTGCAAGGACGGCAAGGATGGTATCGAGGGCTGGCTTCTCGAGCGCGGATGGAGCAATGGCGAGGTGGTTGTTGGCAACGAGCGCGTTTGGATGCACGAGAGCGCGTGGTGGGAGGCCGAAACCATGATTGATACCAGGCAAGCCTCAGCCCCAGCCTTGGGTATGGGAATGGGGGACCCCTTTATGACCCCCGGCGGCCTTGAAACTGGATACTCTGCCAACACCAACGGCAGTGGATATTTTGGCCAGTCGCCCTTCGCAGATGCCAACGTGAATGAGAGCAATGAGGGTCTTCTCAACCAGAGGAGTAGGAGCCAGGCGACGCTGCTTGGTCCAGCAGCTTTGGGTATTGGCCCCGGTTTTCGCGCACCATCAGCAACTCCTTCGCAACAGACTCGGGGGACGCACGCAGCCCTCAAGGGAGACTATGGTCTCGGGTTCAAGGGCGATAATCACAAGGACCAGTACTACTACGACAGCGAGGGCGACGTCGTCGGCGCTCTAGATCCTGAACTGGCCGAGGGGAAAACGGTTCAGGAGGAGCCTGTATCGAAGGGTCGACGCGCATGGGTCGCCCTTGTGTGGGCACTAACGTTCTGGATTCCGTCATTCCTCCTTAGTTTCATCGGTCGTATGAAGCGGCCTGATGTGCGTATGGCGTGGCGTGAGAAGTTTGTTATCTGCTTCTTCATTGTTCTGGCTAATGCCTTCATCATCTTCTGGATCTGCTTCTTCGGCAAAATCATTTGTCCTGATTCGGACACATCCTGGAACAGCAAGGAGGTCAGTGAACACCAAGGATCAGACGACTTCTACGTCAGCATTCATGGCAAGGTCTATGATATCTCCTCGTTCTGGAAGTTGCAACACAGTGACACTTCCACCGAAACCACTACCAGCAATATGGAACCGTTCATGGGCGCGAATATGGATGAGTATTTCGTGGCGCCTCTGGTTGTCACTTGCCCTGGAGTTGTCACAGACAAGACCCTCAGATTGACGGCTAACACTACCGTTACTTACCCTAACGCCGAGCACACCTCGGGATACTACCAGACTGACACTTCGAGTGCTCTGGCCAATGAGAACTGGTACTATGACACTTTTGAGCCCAAGATCAAGCAATACTACAAGGGCCACCTCGTCTGGGAAAAGGACCATATTTACAAGTACGGCCAGGACGGATATAACAACTGGGTCATATACAATGACAAAGTATACGACTTGACCGATTATTTCTACACGGTGGACCTCTATAGCACCGAGGACAGCTACGAATTCCTTGACAGCGATTTGACAGACGTCGTCTCACAGTACCCCGGCGAAGATATAACAAAGAAATGGGAGAAGCTCTTCACGGATTCCGCGAGCAATGCCACCAAGACGGCTAGTCTCAAGAACAGTCTCAATTGCATTGACAATGCCTTTTATGTGGGCATCAAGGACTTTCGGGAAAGCGCGAGGTGCCAGGCCAACAACTACATCTTGCTCGCCTTCACTATCATGCTGTGCTCTGTTATCGCCGTCAAGTTCTTGTCAGCTCTACAGTTTGGTTCCAAGAAACGCCCCGCTCCTCAGGACAAGTTCGTCATCTGCCAGGTGCCGGCTTACACCGAGGGTGAGGATTCGCTCCGGAAGGCTCTGGACTCCCTGACAGCACTGCAGTACGACAACAAGCGCAAGCTCATCTGTGTCATTTGCGATGGTCTCCTCGTTGGTGCTGGCAATGACCGCCCCACGCCGAAGATCGTGCTCGACATCCTCGGCGTTGATCCCAAGCTTGACCCACCTGCCTTGCCTTTCAAATCCGTCGGCACGGGAAGCGAGCAACTCAACTACGGCAAAGTCTACTCGGGTCTGTATGAGTTCGAAGGCAATGTGGTGCCGTATATCGTCGTCGTCAAGGTTGGCAAGGAATCCGAGCAGAAGAAGACCAAGCCCGGTAACCGAGGCAAGCGTGATTCTCAAATTCTGCTCATGAGCTTCCTGAACCGTGTGCATTTCCGCGCCCCTATGAATCCCCTTGAGCTCGAGATGTTCCACCAAATCAACAACATTATAGGCGTGGATCCTGAGCTGTACGAGTATATGTTGATGGTCGACGCCGACACTTGTGTCCGGGAAGACTCGCTAAACAGACTGGTCGCGGCGTGTGTCCACAACTCAAAGATTGCTGGTATCTGCGGCGAGACAAGCTTGCAGAATGAAGAACGGTCATGGTGGACTATGATCCAAGTTTACGAGTACTTCATTTCTCACAACATGGCGAAGGCTTTCGAGTCCCTCTTCGGCAGTGTTACCTGTCTGCCTGGATGGTAAGTCTACTTGCTTAGACCCTTCTTATTCGAGTGTATAGACGCGAGCTGACGAATACATCTAGTTTCACCATGTACCGTTTGAGGACAACAGACCGTGGCAAGCCGCTGATCATCTCTGACGAGGTTATCAACGAGTACAGCGATTGCGTTGTTGACACTCTCCACAAGAAGAACCTGTTATCGCTCGGAGAAGATCGTTTCCTGACTACACTCATGACCAAGCACTTCCCTCAAATGTCGTACAAGTTCACCGCGGATGCCTACTGTCAAACAGCTGCTCCCGAGACCTGGAGCGTCCTGCTGTCCCAGCGTCGACGATGGATCAACTCCACCATCCACAACTTGGCCGAGTTGATGTGGCTCAAGGACATGTGTGGCTTCTGCTGTTTCAGCATGAGGTTTGTTGTTATGATCGATCTCACCGGTACAATCATCCTCCCTGCTACCACCATCTACCTCGTATATCTCGTCTACAAGGTTGCCACCAACCAAGGCCAGTTCCCGCTCATCACGATCATCATGATCGCAGCCGTGTACGGTCTCCAGGCGCTCATCTTCATCCTGAAGAGGCAGTGGCAACACGTCGGCTGGATGCTCATCTACATTCTGGCTTTCCCAATCTATTCCTTCATCCTGCCCATCTACTCCTTCTGGAACCAGGACAACTTCTCATGGGGCAACACCCGTATCGTCATCGGTGAGAAGGGCAACAAGCAGATCGTCGCCGTCGACGATGAGGGCTTCGACCCCCGTAGCGTTCCCCTCCAGCGCTGGGACGACTACGCCCTGAACAACAACCTGCCCGGCCGCCGCGGCTACAGCGAGAAGGGCGGCATGCACGACATGGCCAACCCGTACGACCCGCCAGCAGGCGAGTACGAGCTGGACGACATGAAGTCGGTCTACTCGTCTGCCCGCCAGCCATCGGTCCTCACCGGCGTGCCCGGCCGCGGAGCCTACATGGCGCCCCCGCAGTCCCCCGCGCCGTTCCAGGGCGGCCACATGAGGGGCAACTCGAACCTCTCGGTGCCCTACACCGACATGCCCGGCGGGCACGGGCACCGACACTCGGTGTACTCCGTCGGCGCGGCGCTGGACAGGGAGCACTCGCCCTACCAGGAGCAGCAGCAGCAGCAGCAGCAGCAGCACTACCGGTCGCAATCGCAGCTCGGCCTGGCGACCCCCGGCGGCGGCGCCGGCGGAGCTTCGCACTCGCGCGCCGGCACCGCCATGAGCGGGTACTACCAGCACAACCAGTCCAGCCTGTCGGTGGACTTCTCCAAGGGCCCCGGCGGCATGGGGCCCGACGACGGGCTCATCACCGTGTGCATCCAGTCCGTCCTGCAGGAGGTCGACCTGGACACCATCACCAAGAAGCAGGTGCGCGCCCTGGTGGAGCAGAGGTTGCAGACGGAGCTCGTGGGCGAGAGGAGGACGTTCATGGACCGCCAGATCGATATCGAGCTGGCGAACATGTGAATAAGGTGGAAGGGTAATGGATGTGTCTTGCTTGGGATATGGGCATTTGGGTCTTTCATTTGGGTCCTTTTGGGTCGTGCGATTATTCTTTCCCTCTTAGACGGAGCAATATGGTGTAATAATGGGGCTGTCTTTATGAAAGCAAAGCAAGCATGAGAGTCGAGAGTTGAAAATTTGTTGGTCTTAGCTAGCGGCGTCTGCATATACTTGTTCTTACACACGATCCTTTTACAATTGTTGATACGGGGGACGGAACAGGTCGTCAGGATTATGTTGTCGGGTGGCATAATTTGTTGCAGATCTAATGTCTGGATGTATGGGTTTGGGGGTGAAGAGGGATCTGCACACACCTCATGATAGCCACATACCTACATACATATCCGGATACATATATCGTCTAGGGCAAGAAGCCTTATTGCTCATAATGAATACACTGCGAATCCGTGGCTCCTCTTCACGCGCCTTCAGACGCCTCGCCTCTCCTGGCTTCCCCTACCTCCATTTATCATCTCTGCGCCTTGGCGGCTGGAGTCTGTGGTGACCTAATAGCAATAGAAGTCAGCCATCCGAAGCAGCACCTCACACAATGAGCCAATTCGAAGGGACCACAGAACTAAACTCACCCTATGCTCCCGACGCCCTTGAGCCTGAGGTATACATCCGTACCCCACCCATGGAGGCTCTGCACGGCGACACCGCCGCCGAAATACTCGGCGTAGGCCCGGCTCAGCGGCAGGCCGTAGCCCAGCCCGGCGATGGAGCTCCCGCCCCTGCCCGTGCTGGATATGACGTCCAAGGCGTCAATGCCGGTGTTGTGGCCGGCGCTGCCGCTGGCGCCACTACCGTGACCGCCGCCGGGCAGGTCGTCGTCATCGTCGTCAGACATGGTCGTGAACGAGTACGACCAGATGTTGGGCAGCACGTCCGGGCTGATGCCGCCGCCCCTGTCCCGGATGCGTATCGTCACGCCGGGGGCGTTGTCGTCCAGGGGTTTTATGGCGTGCCTGGTTTTGAAGGTCTCGTCGTCCTCGTGGCCGCTGGCATGGCCGTCCTGGCTGGCCGACGACGACGACGACGACGACGACGACGACGACGACGATGAAGACGGCCTCTTGTCGGCGGGCGGTTCCGGGGCGATGGTGATGACGATGGGCTCCTTGGACATCCCGCTCTCAACGGTGGAGCGGAACGCGTTCTTGAGCAGCTCGGTGACGATGTACTGGAGGTGGTTGGGCACGAAGGCGAACGTGGCGTCCGGGTCACCGTCGACCTCCCAGCGCGGGCGCACGCCATAATTGAGCTCGCAGATATCGGCGACGAACTCGCCGCAGGCGTCGATGACCCCCGCGGGCTGCAGGGCGGTGTCGATGACGCCTATGTAGGACGGATCGTCGACGCACGGGGTCGGGCTCGCGCTCGGGTCGAAGTGCGGCTTGGAGCTGTAGTGGAGGGCTATGTGCTGCTCGGCGATGAGCCGGGTGCCGATGCGGACGCGCAGGTGCTCGTCCAGGAAGCGCGTCACCTCGTGCGGGCTGATGTATTTCCTGCACTCGAGGAAGCCCTGGGCCAGGATGGGGATGGTGTCCGTGTGGGTCTGGACCAGCTCGGCCAGGACCTCGGTGAAGCGGATCTCGTCCTCGAGGGTCGATAGGTTGTGGCTGTTGCTGGGAGAGTCGTCAAGCCAGGGGAGGAGGGTTGAGAGGGAGTGCTGGTAGTTGTTGTAGATCCTCGTGACGTTGCTGTTGGACACGACTATGTAGGGCAGGTTGCGGAGGGCCTGGATGCGTTGGGCGAGGCGGATGGGCAGGAGGGAGAGGGTGAAGCGCGCCGAGGAGAGGAGGGCCTCTGCTGAGAGTGGCGGGCGGCCATGTCTGTAACAACAAATCAGGGGAAGTTAGCAATGCGCAGCAGCGTAAAGTGTGATATAGTATAGCAGTGGTACAGTAAGTAGTTGGTTACAGGATTAGTTACATACTTGACAAGATCAGCGAGGCTCAACTTGTGTAGAGGCTGTTTTGCCAGATGGGGAATCTGGTCTTCATGGTGATGGTGGTGGTGGTGGTGATGGTGATGTTGATGGGAGTGGCTCTGGCGCAGAACAGTGGCGGAGAAGTGCCTCGTCGTTCCCTGGGTGGACGTGGGCGTGGGCGTGGGCGTGCGTAGGGGTTTCGACTGCCTCGCGGCTCTCAATGTCGTGGACGATATCGTGGACGACGTCGTTGACAATGGGTGAGAGCAAGACCTCAATGGCCTCAGTACACAATTCATGGCGGCATTTGCAAACGTTGACAGAGTGGCCATCAGCTGCTCTCGAAGCAGTGGCGGCGGTTTTCTTGAAGGAGCCTCTGAATCTCGTGTGATCTCATTGGGGGTCAGTTCCCCGGTCAGAATCCCCGGTCAGAATCCCCAGTCAATCGGCCGCCGCATTTACACGTATTGAGATTGAGGTCGTATCGCCGATCGCAGAAGGTACAGTAGTGTACTTTAGCTATGATTATGAGGGTTTGAGGTCGTCGTACGAGGGACCCTGGAACTGGAGTGATAAGATACGGGGCAGTGAACCTGGAATGGGTTGGCCCTGGCCAGTGAACACCTAGGTACCGCGTAGGTATCTGGGTACTGCCCAGGCGCTTACTTAGTACACCCGTGGACCTGCCAGAGGTAGCTACCCCGGTGCTCAGGTGGTAGGTAGCATGTTTACCCCGCGATACCCCCCCTCTGACTGGAGTGAAGGCCGTGCACATGAAAAGAGGCAGAAGCGCAGCAGTGTTTCAATGTCCTTCGAACTCTACCGGGTGCGTTTCATGTCATGAAGCATGGTATCATTGCTTGTCATCACAGGTGTCTATACTGTAGAATAGCTGAGGAGCCCGTCCTTCTTCCTCCGATCATGCCCCATTATCATCATCATCGACATGCCGAAGAATGCATTCTTGAGGTCCAACGTCAAGTCACGCAAGTGGCCGTCAACTCTCCCCCATCACCATTCCGAGTAACTCATCTTCGTCATTTCTACTGTGTCTTGACCTCTCCATCCAGCTCGACCTCCTTGATGTGCTCATGGCTGTCGAGAGCGTGGACCGAGCCCTCGGGGAAGCTCACACTGAGGAAGGGATAATCAGCTTTAACCTGGCCCGGGTCTGCATGTTGTGTGTGTAACTTACGAGAAGCCCTTGATGAGGTTGTAAGTGTGGCCAATAGTACCTCCCTGCTTCTCGGCATACGACTTTGCGCTGTGCAATCGGATTTAGTCTCAGCTGTTATTGTGATACCGTGGAGGTTGTGCCTTACTCTTCGAACTGCTCAGTGGTTGCGTCAGGGTTGACACGAACCTGTAGGAGAAGAAGTCCCTTGTCAGCGATGCCCTGTTCGCAGACAGTATGGTTGGTTGCACAAGCAGAAGCAAAGACTCACAATGTAGGAAGGCATCTTGGCTGATGTGTATGTGAAAGCTGGTTGGATAATCTGGCGCGTGTTTGGTTCTAGGGTCTGTTCTGTTCTGATGGTATTGGTATGGTTTATCTGATGTGGACTGCTGTGGGAGGAGGACGAAGCGAAGTTGACGGGACAGGAGGGGTAACTCGTAACCTCTTATAGAGAGGCAGACTAGACTGACTGGCAGAGAGAGGATGGATGGATGGATGGATCCAAGATTCCGAAGTAGCCAAGCACGATGGCACAAGACCTAAAAAATGGGGCATACGTCATGTCATGCTGGGCTTACTGGACGTGGGACGTGGAGGTGCGAGGTGCGAGGTGCGAGGTGCTGGGTGCTGGGAAGGTGGGCACTGCTTTGCTGTTAACCGCACCCGCCGCAGCACATGTGAAATCGTAATCCATATCTTACTGATACCATCCACGGATACACTTGCTGAGGTGCCCACCTAAGGTGTCTGGGGTTATCTGGGTGCATCAATGTCGAGCCGGGCGGATAGACGCGGGCAACCATTCAAACTACAAAACACTACGTACCTAGGTACTTATATACAAACACTACGTACCTAGGTACACCTACACTAAGCTACAACCCCTGTCCCCATTACCTTCTTATCGATAGGAGATAAGATAAGCCGCATTCTAAAATTTCTGGGAGTGTTCATCGCCCGAATCCCCAAACACATGCCGGTGTCACTGAATCCGACCGAGTCCTCGCATTTGACTGCATCTTGACAATAGCTTTTTGCCTTCGCAATCATGGATGCGCAGGTCAATAAGCCTCACCGGAAAGGCAAAGAGAAGCCTAAGCACACCGGAGGTTCGTCTTTCTTTACTCAATGAAACGCCCCAAACAGAGGCCTACGGCCCAGCTGCCATTGCGCCTCGACCTTGAAAACTGACAAGATCATACACTATAGAAAATCCAAAGGCTTTTGCCGTACACCGACCTGGAAAACTACAAAAACAGGCTGCGCGTTCGCATGATATAAAGGAAAAGCGTCTCCACGTCCCCCTTATCGACCGACTTCCCGATGAGCCCCCACCACGCCTCGTCGCTATCGTCGGCCCCCCCGGCGTGGGCAAGACAACACTCCTCAAGAGTCTCATCCGCAGATATGCCAAGGAGACGATAACGTCCCCCCAGGGACCCATCACCGTCGTGACTTCCAAGAAGCAGCGTCTGACCTTCATCGAGTGTGCCAATGAGCTCGAGGCCATGGTCGACATCGCCAAGGTGGCCGACATGGTCCTGTTGATGATTGACGGAAATTATGGGTTCGAGATGGAGACTATGGAGTTCCTCAACGTCCTGGCCGCGACTGGTATGCCGGGTAATGTTTTCGGAATCCTCACCCATCTCGACCTATTCAGGAAACCACAGGCCCTCAAGGATGCGAAGAAGAGACTCAAGCACAGGTTATGGAGCGAGCTGTACCAAGGTGCACACCTGTTCTACCTCTCGGGTGTGATAAACGGGCGCTACCCCGATCGCGAAATCCACAATCTGTCTCGGTTCCTTTCCGTCATGAAGAATCCTCGACCGCTGATCTGGAGGAACTCGCATCCCTACTCCATCATCGACAGTTGGCGCGACATCACACATCCCACCAAGATCGAAGAGGACGACATGTGCGACCGATCAATCGTCCTTTCAGGCTATCTACGTGGCACAAATTTCTCATCCCAGGGGCAACGGGTGCACATACCCGGCCTGGGCGACTACACCGTGGCGAATATGGAGGTCCTACCCGACCCTTGTCCAACCCCGTTAATGGAGCAGGCGCTTGCGAAAGCCACTGGCAAGACCGGCCGACGGCGTCTCGACGAGAAGGAGAAGAAGCTCTACGCACCAATGTCCGACCGGAGCGGTCTGAAGGTCGATGGAGATGCCATCTACATTTACAGGGACAACGGATTTACCTTCGATAAGGCTGCCAAGGATGTTGAGCGCGGCGAGGGAGAGGAGCTCATCATCAACCTGCAAAACGAGAGGCGCCTACTGGGCCAAACAGAAGACGGTGTACAGCTCTTCGCAGGCGGCGAGCAACTCAAGGAAGCTGGTGAGGATGACACCGGTCGAAAGACACAGAGACAGGCCAGAGTTGCTCACCAAGACGGATCCGATGTCGAGCTGGGAGACGACGACGATGACGAAGGCTCTGTTGCCGACGAGGAACCGGGATCTGATGGAGAAATCGAGTTCAGCGAGAAGAGGCTGGGCAAGATGTTCCGGAAAGATGCTGAAAAGAATGCGGATGAGGATGACCTCGCCTTTGCGGACAGCGATTCTGACCTCGGATCGATATCTGGTGACGAAGATGATGAGGACCTGGATGACGAAGAAGACTTCGACCCGGACGACGAGGCGGCCGCTGCGAAGTGGAAACACAACATGGAGGAGCGGGCCAAGCAACGCCATGGGAAGAGGAGGCCATACCAGACGGCGGACTTGGCACGCATGCTGTACAATGATACCCTAAGTATAAGCGAAGTTCTCCAGCGGTGGCGAGGTGAAGATGAAGAGGAGGAGGAGGAGGAAGAGGACATCGAGGCGGATTCTGGGGACGAGACGTTCTTCAAGAAGGCCAAGAATGAGAAGGAGGATCTTTCTGATGATCGGTCGGTACCAGTCTTCGACTATGACAGACTGGCATCATATTGGTCAAACGAGGACAATATCGAAGCCTTGAGAAAGAAGTTCACTACTGCCACCTTGCTGGACGGCGATGAGGGTGGAGACGACGAATTCGAAGGGCTCGGCTCGGGAGATGACGATGAAGCTGATGGCGACGAGGGCGACGACGGTGAAGGAGACGGAGCATTTGAAGATCTCGAGACCGGTGAGAAGCACGGCCCGACCGAGGATAACTTGGAAGCCGAGCGAGAGAAGAATGCCCGGAGGAAAGAAGAGCTCAAACTACGCTTCGAGGAAGAGGACCGAGAGGGCTTCAACAACGACAAGGCTAATGCGCGCCGAGAGGGCGGTAATGACGAGGAGTATGGCGAGGACGAGTGGTATGACGCTCAAAAAGCCATGATTCAAAAGCAGTTGGATATCAACAAGTCCGAATTCGAGAATCTCGATGAGAGGCAACGAGTACTGGTCGAGGGCTTCAAGGCAGGGAAATACGCCAAGATAGTCATCGAGGGCGTACCGGCTGAGTTCGTCAAGAACTTCAACGCTAAGACGCCCATCATAGTCGGTGGTCTCTCTGCTACCGAGGACCGATTTGGCTTCCTGCAGGTGCGGATAAAACGACACAGATGGCACAAGAAGATCCTGAAGACGGGCGACCCCCTGATCTTCTCATTGGGCTGGAGGAGGTTCCAGAGCATGCCCATCTACAGCATTTCTGACTCCCGGGTACGGAACAGGATGTTAAAGTACACGCCGGAGCATATGCACTGCTTTGGTACATTCTACGGCCCATTGATCGCGCCCAACACCGGCTTCGTCTGCTTCCAGTCCTTCTCATCCACCAACCCAGGCTTCAGGATAGCAGCAACCGGCACGGTGCTTAGCGTTGACGAGTCGACGGAGATCGTCAAGAAGCTCAAGCTGACGGGTGTGCCCTACAAGATCTTCAAGAACACGGCCTTCATCAAGGACATGTTCAACACGTCCCTCGAGATCGCCAAGTTCGAAGGCGCCTCCATCAAGACAGTCTCCGGCATCAGGGGTCAGATCAAGCGCGCCCTCTCCAAGCCGGAGGGCCACTTCCGTGCCACCTTCGAGGACAAGATCCTGCTCAGCGACATCGTCTTCCTCCGGGCGTGGTACCCCATCAAGCCCCACCGCTTCTACAACCCCGTGACCAACCTCGTCGGCTGGCAGCGCGCCCGCCTGACGGGCGAGATCCGGGCGGCGGAGGAGATCGCCACGCCGCAGAACAAGAACAGCCAGTACCGCAAGATCGAGCGCGCCGAGAGGCACTTCAACCCGCTGCGGGTGCCCCGCAAGCTCGCGGCCGAGCTGCCGTACAAGAGCCAGATCGTCCGGACCAAGCCGCAGAAGAAGCAGACGTACCTGCAGAAGCGGGCGGTTGTGGTCGGCGGCGAGGAGAAGAAGGCGCGCGACCTGCTGCAGAAGCTGACGACGATACGGAAGGACGTCGCCGAGAAGAGGAAGGCCAAGAAGGACGTCAACAGGGCGGCGTTCAAGAAGAAGATGTCGGAGCAGGAGGAGAAGAAGGCGGCCAGGGAGAAGAGGGAGACCAAGGAGTGGTGGAGCAGGGAGGGCAAGAAGAGGAAGGGCGGCCCCGACGGCGGTGCCGCTGCCGGTGGCGGTGGTGGGAAGCGGAGGAAGTAGAAGGGTCACGGTAACCTAATCCCTCCGCGCCCGCTCCCCGGGGAGAGAGGTTAAATGTGTATAAAAACTCAGATGAGAATACCCTTAGGCATTAGACCGGTAGACGAAATTTTGCATTGCATGTTTCTCAAAACCTCACACAAGCGAGGGGAAGAAATGTGCACCACTTGGATCCATGAACTCCCTCCCGAGTATCGACTCCACCAAGTGGACTAAAACGGCAATGCTTCATCTGACAAATAAGGCTGAAATGAGAGAGTCATCGTACCAAGCGGTCGTGGAACAATGGGGAGAGTACGAGGTCCAGACCAAAACCGGTATCCTCAACTGGAGAGGGCTACTACTTGTGCCCACGGGCGGGGTGAATGTTTCACAGCTTGCAAGACGATGCTTTGCAGTGAGGGGGAAATCAATCTGGGCATAGTCTAGATGAGACATAGAACATACATGCTGCCCGGAGATGCTAGTCTGGTCTTCCCCAGGAGCTCCTCTCGCTTACAGATGCCCTCGTTCGAGGGAGCTTCTGCAGACAGCCTCGTCGGGTCCCAGTAGTGTGTGTAGTCTGTGTGTTTTCAGCGGGTTTGACGGCAGCAGATTGATGGCAATGTAGCACGAACCCCGGCGGCCTTGTCTCGCACAGCTCGTCAGATACCAGAAGCTCACGATGATTCAATGCTGCACGGCACGGCAGGGCAAGGAAGGCAGACAGGTTCGCGATGCATCTCAAGCATGGATGGATCTTTCGTAGATGGTGGCGTGGCATTGAGCTCCTTAGGTTGCTTATACGTTCACGGCGAGGGCCGAAGCGTCCCAGGCCACTGAGAGGATAGAGTTTCTTCCAAAAGAGCCGCGTCGAACAACAGTACGAGGTCACCTGTTCGGGACCACCGCAACAACCTTGACCGGCATGTCTGGGCGAGCTCATTGCCACTTCTTAGGCTATACAATCTGTTCACCAAACATCACACACCTGGCCTCTCCCTTTGTGGTGCCTGTCTGCAGTGTGTGCTCGCCGTCCGTTCATCCGCCGCAATCCCTAGCTGGAGGTCTCTCTGGCCCCCGGCCGACGGGCTACTCCCTCCCCTCTCTCGCGTGCCTTGCGGGGCATCATGCGCGCCTACCACCTCGACGCCGCTTGCAGCCTCCTGCGACCCTGCTTCTGGGAGAGAGATCCCGAGTGTGGTCGGCAGGGCGTCCTTGTATTGGCCATATGCCCTCAGGGGAAGTTGAGCCGTCGCGCTATACGCGCCATACGCTCCCCGAGTCTGCTATGCTAGGCATGCGTGCATGTAAGCGGGGCTGTGTGTTCATATGCGTGTCCATCGTAGATATCACCAAGCGAGTCCAAGCCCCAGACTCACGACGGGACGGCCATCTTCATCCGCATGATACCAATCTCCGAACTCTTGGCCCACCGCCCGTCGGCCTGCTGGCGGAAGCAGATCAGCTTCCCGTCGTCCCCAACGCACCCGAGGATCTGGCCGTCGTCGTCGAACCCGACCCGCCACATGGGCGTCCTGTGATTCTCCAGCGTGGACAGCGGCCTCACCGCATGGGGGATATTGCCGGCCTGGATCCTCCGGCGGTCGCCGTCGGGCGTCGGGTGGTGCACACCCTGGCTGATACCCGAGGGGTGTTGGGCCTGACTCCCGCCTCCCGATCCAGCCCCAGCCCCAGCCCCAGCCCCGGGCCCACCGGAAGGCCTGGAGGGGTTCCCGGGACGGGAGCCGCCCTTGACCAGGTCGCTCGAGGACCAGGTCTTCCCGTCGTTCCTGTCGTAAGGCGTGTCGACGCGCATGACGCGCACGTAACCGTCCATGCACGCCGAGGCGATGATGTCGTAGCCCCTGATGTTGCCCGGCGCCCAGGCCACGTCCCTGACCAGGCCGCGGTGCTCGGCGGCGGTGGCGGCCTCGTAGAACTCCTTCTTGGTGGAGGGGACGCCGTAGGCGTGGATGACGACGTCCCGGGTCCGGTAGATCTTGACCTCGTTCATGGCGGCGACGACGAGGCTCAGCGTGTCGGTGGGCATGCCGGCGCGCAGGGCCGTGTAGCAGGGGTCCGGGTTCGGGTCGAAGCGCACGCGGAAGGACGTCTCCTCGCCCCGGGCCGGCTTGTCGCACACGGAGAGCTCGTCCATCTGGGTCCAGTCCGACAGGTTCTCGGACATGTCGTTCTCGTAGACGGTCAGGCGGCCGTCGGCGGCAAGGAGGGCCAGGTGGGTCTGGCGCGTCTCCTCGTTGTGGCGGAGGGAGAAGGAGCGGTAGGGAGCGCGGGGTGAGCGGTGGTCAAAGGCTGGCTTTGCGTTGTCCTTGGAACGGTTGCCGAAGCGCCGGCCGGGGGCAGAGGATGGGTCTTCTGCCCAGAGCTTGAAGCGGCCCTCAATACCCAGGGAGGCGAGGAGGCCGGGATAGACAGTTGGTGGTAGCCATTGCAGCTGTGGGACCCATCAGCGGCTGGCCTTGAGAGAGTAGATTATTGATGTATAGTAATGAATGTGTCTCATGAAACGCCATGGCTCGTGACTACATGATACGCACCTCAAGGATCTCTCCTCCATGGGCTGTCCAGGTGTCGCATAGTCTCCAGACGCTATCCTTGTGGCGATTAAAGACCCTGATCTTGCCGTCAACTGATCCCGTGGCACATCGATCGCCATAAGTGTTGAAGGCAACGGCCTGTACTAGATCCTGATGGCCATGCTTAGTGACAAGCTCGAACTGAGGCTTGTCTTCCACCACAGGTGGTTCTCCAAGGGATGTAGCCATAGTTTGTCAATGAGAATGAGTTGGTTGGCATAGCAGAGTCTCAATGTGATTTTGTTACAGAGATGGATCTTATGACATGAGGTTGAGGTTGAGGTCGAGTTGTTTGAATGTTCGATATTCTGGATGGATGACTGGATGATTGGGTGGATGGATTATAAGGTGCTATACATGAGATGGTCCGTGCCTCAGCTATGAGGAATAAATACCTACCCACACTCATGTTTGTAACATGTACATCAACTACTATACACAGTACCAAGGTACTCAGCACCCTGGCATGTGCTTGGTCTGACCTGAGATTCAGATATTCCTACTGGTTGAAAAGGATATCATTAGTGAATATCTAGGTAGACTTTTATCAAGCTCACAATTCAGATATACCTCGAAGTGTATAAAGTACTTCAGATCGACTTCTTTGGCCATGATCCCAAGACAAGTTACTATTTCAGTACCTACCTGCCTACCTACCTACCTAATAAGGTTTATGGAGGAACATCTAGGTACTTGATAGATTGGTGGTGAAGAGGACAACCCTGGAAGATTTTACAGATCCTGTGCATTGAAAGGACAATAATGGTAAAGACTACATGGCATTCGTGGCTTTCCCATGTAGCCCCCATGCGCTCCAGGGCTCACTGGCACATGCCAAAAGTCGAGACCCCCGGCCTAGAGATGCATGAGTTTACAGCTCTGTTTAGCCCACTAGTAGCCCCAAGATCCGCTGAAGCCGCTAAGGCATCTCTATTCCTAGCAGTCCAATCGGTACACTCAATTCCCAAAGTGGCCTGTGGTTTGGCCCTGTTTGGGTGGGACCACAGGACCATCACTAAATTAGGCACGCATAGCACGGCAAAGCTCCAATGAGCTGCGTCACCCTTTTTCCTTTTGGAGACGTCGCCTTTCTTTCACGTGGCACATCGCCATCACCATCATCATCTCCATCTTGCACCCGTCCGTATGCTGCACGCTCTCATTCCAATCATTCACAACCCAAGACAAAGCACGGCACTTCGCCACCCATAGCGGTATGGGCCATCTTCCTTAGTACAATTCACAATACCTACCATATCCTCTTCTCAACCGCGTAACCGCCAATGGCGACTTCTTCACAGCTGACTCGGACCCAGGAGGTTTCCCTCCTCGCCCTTGCCGCCGCCTGCGCGACCGTCTACTTCAACAGCTTCCGAGGTGATGGCTCGCCCTTGACCGCGTCGCTTGCCCTGAGCGGCCTTGCCTTCGCCCTTACCTATGCCATGATTCAATGGCTAGGGCCGAGCTTCATGAAGGCCGGCCTCAAGGGGGCCGACATGTCAAAGGTCCACAAGAGGGAGATCCCCGAATGCGCCGGTGCCATCTGTGCCGTCGTCTGCCTGCTGGTCCTCTTCATCTTCATACCTTCCGCTTTCTACAAGGACATCGTTGCTGCCACTAGCGGCGGCGGGAACCGCGATGTCGTCTTGCAGGCTGAATACGTCCAGAAGGGCCGCTTCTTACACGTCTTCCCCCATAGCAAGGTAAGCGCAATATGGAGTCCCAGAGTCCCAGAGACCCATAGTCCATCCCATCATGCCACAAAGGCCCAATGCAACGTAGCGTAGTGCAGGTGCAGCAATGCGGCTGGCTTCATTCCTCATGCTAACGTGCGCCCTGACCAATGGCAGCTGGCCTCCTACCTCTCCGCCGTCATGTCTCTCGAGCTGATCGCGATCCTCGGCATTGGGGACGACCTCTTCGACATCCGCTGGCGCCACAAGGTCTTCATCCCCGCCCTGGCCTCCATCCCCCTCCTGGTCGTCTACTTCGTCGACTTCGGCGTGACCTCCGTCGTGGTCCCTGTCCCACTGCAGAAATACCTGGGGAGAGAACTCTTCGAACTGGGCTGGGTCTACTACGTCTACATGGCTGCCCTCGCCATCTTCTGCCCCAACTCCATCAACATCCTGGCCGGCATCAACGGCATCGAGGTCATGCAGTCCATCGTCATCGCCCTCCTCCTCGTCCTCAACGACACCCTCTACCTCCTGACGCCCTACCCGAACCCCGCCACCGAGAGCCACCTGTTCAGCCTCTTCTTCCTCTTGCCCTTCCTGGGCGTCAGCTTCGCCCTCTACGCCCACAACAAGTACCCCGCCCGTGTCTTTGTCGGCGACACATACTGCTACTTCGCCGGCATGGTCTTCATAGTCGTCAGCGTCCTCGGGCACTTCAGCAAGACCCTAGCCCTGCTCCTGATCCCCCAGGTCTTCAACTTCGTCTACTCTGCACCCCAGCTGTTCCACATCATCCCCTGTCCGCGCCACCGCCTCCCCCGCTTCAACTCCAGGACGGGTCTCCTCGAGCCCTCCGTCACCGTCTGGACCCCCGAGGAGCAGCCCAGACCGTACCTCGTGCCCGTCCTGCGCCTGCTGGGGAAGCTGCGCCTGCTCAAGGTCGTCACCGAGCTCGACAAGGAGACGGGCGCCGAGCGCTTCCTCGAGACGAGCAACCTGACCATCCTCAATCTGTGGCTGGTCAACCGCGGGCCGCTGCGTGAGGACCGCCTGGCGTGGGAGATCACCGGCCTCCAGGCTGCACTGGGCCTGTTCGGCCTGTTCGTCCGGCATAGGCTTGCCTTGCTTGTCTTTAAGGAGGACAACTGGGGTGCCGGTAGCATCGCTGTATGAAAAGATGTTGGGAGTGGGCGAAGACGATTGATTCAATTAGCATCGCGGTGATGACGCAATATGCTTCATTTCGGATAGATTAGGGTCTTTCCCTTTAGGTTGTGGCGGATTTGATCCAACTCATAAATTAGGGGGAGACCCATGTTTGTGTACATAAGGGATAAGGCGTTATACGGATGATACCAGGTGATTATTTGCTTTGATTCCGCAGGCAGATCCACCGGAGATAGAAGGCAGCTGACTGAAATGCATCTGGATCTCGAAGCTCAACAACAGATTTGTTTCCTCTGCACCCTCTCGTCCCCAAGGTCCTAACAGTTCCCGCTGACGACCTGTCCCGTATCCTGAAGAACGATTTCTTCAGTACAACTGGTACGCAGCAAAGAAAAATATTCCTGGTGAACGTATATTGCAGAGTCAGTCAGTCATCAATAGCCACCTCGCTTCACATTGCATGGGAGATGCGATCAGGAACAAGAAGTAGAGGCAAGCAGAAAGCAGACTTTGCTTTTCGGGGTCGCGTTGTTGCGTTGAATGTTAAGAGTACACCGGGCCTTCTCTCACGGCTCACATCTCGGAGCGCCCACCAGAGATTCCCCTAATAGCTGGCACCAAGTCCGGTCCAGTCCATATCCTTTTCATGCGAATCGTCCATCGTCAGGGAACCACTTCGTGTTCCCAAAGAAAGATAAAATAGAGTTGAAACAAAGAATAGCATACAGGCTCCCAAAGATCGTAAACCATCCGCGAACGGTTCGTGGTCGGCCCCGACCTCTCCCTCGAGGTACGACCTGACAATCATTGACCGAAACGCCAGTGTGCTTTTACCCAGCACGACCCGTCCCCAAACCGTTTTGAGCCCAAAATCGTCGTGAAAAGTGATACCGAGTGGGAATGTTAGAAGTAACCCAGGCAAAGCTGGGCTCAGCCGCTGTTGCATTAAAATGTAATAGGAAGTGAAATGTGTAAAGTGTTGTCAACAGCCTCCGTTGTTCGCGCGTCCTGCTGAATACTGGAGCCCTAAGTGGCACTGGCCTGCGCCCCTGGAATATCCGCAGCTTGTTCTTTCATCTTCGAATTGTCCATGGAGCTCTCCCGGTCCTTCGGTCCGTGATCGTCAAGTGTTGTACCTTTCGCATCAGCAGTTGTAGAAGCAATCCTCAAAGCTGGTGCATTGTCGAGTGCCAGCTTCACGGATGCAGCCGCCTTGCTGGCTTTGTTCTTGTATTCGCTCAGGCTCATTTTCTTCTTCACAGGACTAGGGCTCACCGCGACCCCATTTGGGATTGGTGGCGCAAAGGGGTTCGATGGGTTGGCAGAGAATGGTGACTGCACCACCGAGATATTGGCCGATATTGGGGTTGTCGCAGAAGGCACGGAAGTGGCACTCGTGAATGCGGGGACAGGAGGCATGTGGACCCGTAGCTCTGGGGCTCTGACCTTGATGAGGTTACTAGCAGGGCCCGTACCATTACTGAGAGGCGGACTGACACTGGCATTGGCCATGACGGAGGGAGCGTCGGGCATTGGAGTGTCGACGTCAGCAACGGAGTCAGGCGATGAGACAGAGCTTTGCTTGTGCACGGTTGATGGCGAGCAGCGAGAACTCTTCGTCGTTGTTGGGGATTCTGATTCCACGACACTTGCTGACCTCTCCTGGGCAAGCAGAGATTCTCTCCGTTGCTGTGCCACAAGCCTCATCGTAAGAGACATAACTCTCCTCCTTGGCCTAGGTACGGAGGATCGCTCGGCCAGGAGTTCTGTTTGAACGGCCGCATCGCAGTAGCTTCTGGGTGTAGCAGATGAGCCTCGAGGAGACGTTGAAGCTGCTGATGCGTGCCGCAATGCCGTGCGCTTGGCAATGTTCAGGGTGTTGTGCGGCACGGCGCTCGTTGGTGAAACCGACTTGCTTCCGTTGGTACCCATATCGACATAATGGCGCTCCTCCGCATCATTGAGCTTTTCTGATGTATGACTGATACTATTGCGACCCTTGGCTTTGCTTGTGCTTGGATTTGTCGTGTTATCAGCATGCGTCTTCTTTTTCTTTCGAAGTGGCTGTTGTTGCTCTTGTGCCGACTTCTGGAACAGATCCTCGGCCATTTGCACTTTTCTCTTGTCCCGATTCGTTGGCTCAGTAAGTATTCCGATTGTGTCAAATGAACCGTGCCGTGCCGGTGTTCTCTCGCGACTTGGCGGTTTGCTTCGAGAGCCTGTCACAGAGTTGCCGTCATTCTCGCGTCCCTCGTCGGGTTGGCCCTCGCTAGCTGCCCGGCTGTTTGTCGCTTGCCCAGTGCTGGTCGGTGAAACGGTGTGCTGTTTGGACTTGGCACGCTTCTTTCTTTGCGGATGTGGGCGTGGCTGCAGTTTCTCAGCATAATTGCGATAGAAACGAGAGAATGCACAATCATTGCCGAGATCGCATGCACAACCTCCATATTCCGATAGAAGACGAGGGATCCATTCGGAAAGCTTCGTATATTCCGATTGATCGATGTCGGAGACATAGCTCCCGTTCGTCTCCTCGTCGTCAAGACCAAGCAGACGGATCATGCGCTCTAGTTTCTGCCCAGGGAATTTGAAATCCCAAGGCAAAGTGACCTCCTCATTGGCAGCTATAGGCCGATCGCTCACGAGCCAGAAATGGTACTCGGTTTCATTGGCCAGGTATGTGTCGAGCTGTGCATTCGGCTTGCAAGACCGGCGAACGTAGCGAGCACTTGATCCTTCTTTCCTTGTGTCGATGTAGAGAGGGAGCGACGGAGGGAAGAAGACGAAAGGCATGGGCGCGCACAATTCGGACCAGTGGTTTTCGGGGTCCTCGCAGTACTCTCTTTGCAGACCAACTAGCCCGTTGAGTTCCATCATCGGCACGTCCTTGTCAATGGAGGATGGGGTTGTTAAATACTGTCGGCGCAGGATGGTGCCCTGAGACCAAGGTGATTCCTTGCTCGCTATGCACAACGGAGGATTGAGTGGAGGTGGTAGTGTCGTCTGCATCACCTCTCCAAAGTCGCGCCCCGTATCTTCCCGGAAATTTGGATGACCTGGCTGGAGCCACAGGGAGAGGGTCTGGGTTGTTTTCAAATTCGCATGCTTATTGTAATCCACGATCTGGACATCGGCTTCGTCGTAGAGGGAGAGGAATTGGGGGGTGTAGGTGTGTAATTCGAAATCGTTGGGAAGATCGGGCGGTGTTGTGGCAGGACTGAGTGGATGGCCGTGACTGGCCTTGGGTGCAGAATGGGATGGGCTTCGCTTGGGTGCCAGCGAGCCAAGGGATTGACTGGGCTTATGTGAAGTTTTGGCCTTTTTCGTTGGTGGATGGTCTTGAGGACTACCGTGCTTCACGACCTCCGTATGGCCGTTCAATTGGAGGTCGATCGGTTTGGTCTTCTTCTTGTGTGTTTTTGAGGACGCCCTCTTTGTTTTCTTGTCGTTCGACTCCTTGGCAGCCAACTGTACACCGTGGCGTGCTCTCTGTCGCTCCACAGCATATTGCCTATCGAGGGGCCGTGGACAGCAATCGGCACAGCTATGATCGAAATCTTCCTGATTGACCCCTTCAGAGCTCTCACCGTAGTAGCACAGGATGTGCTGCCAAGTGTCGCATTTCTCGCAATAGACCGTGCTTCCGTCATCCTCAGGAATTTTACAAATACACTTGATTACGCCCGCGTCATCTTCTTCTTGCGGCTTCGACTTCTCGGGCTCTTCGAGAGCGGCCGTCGACAAAGATGGTGTCTTTTCTGTCATAATCTATGAGCCTCAAGAGGGGCTTCAAGATCGGTCGAATGATGGAAATGATTATCTCTGCGTTCTGGAGGGCATGACGGGAGCGCGCCTCAACATAGGAGCCTGTGTCACAAAGGCGCCGTAGACGTAGACAAGGATCGTCGATGCTGTCATTCGAGGAGCGAGTCGAGTAGAGCGGAGGCCGATTGCTGAGGGTTCGGTCGCCGACGAGGTTGTGAGGACTAGGGAGGTCGAGGAGAGGGCAGGCCGACGGTCCCAACGAACAACAGTGGCCTGAAGAAAGTGGAGGAGTCGCGGAAGGAACGGCTGGGGCCGTCGGTGAAATCGTGGTTGACGAGATTGAGGTTCTGGCTCGATTTTTGGTTGAGGTGCGTGGCAGTCGGATCACGAAGACGGAATCGAGATTTCCACGACGGGGTGAGGATATGATGCGCCTCGGGGAACAAAGAGATTCAGACGAGGCGAATAAGGGAGACGGATGAAATAGAACATGAATACGGGAAATTCATGCAGACTCGGGCGAGGGAAGACTCGATTTCGTGCAGAAGTGCGAATTGTCGAGAACGGTGCAGAAAGGTTGGGAAGAGGAAGAAGAGGGTGAAAGAGAGGGGGCAACAGAGAAAGAAAGAGACAGGCCTGAGAGTGTGAGTGCCTTGACTGCCGGACCAGAGACCAGTTGTGTGTGAGAGAGTGTGAGAGTGTGAGAGTGAGTGTGTGTGCGTGCGCGGGTGCGGGTGCGGGCGGGATGGGCTACCTTTGCGAAAGCGCAGAGCCAGTCTGCAGTGGGAGTGGCAGTGGGAGTTGGGAGACGACCAATGGGAGGCGCTGTTGGTGCCAGTGTACCCAGGCCCGGACGGGTGCTCAGGGTGCACCTGGGCAAATCTCAGCACCCTTTCTCACCTAGACAGAAATCCGGTCCGCTGTCCTTCCAGTGCACCTCGGAAGGCTTGGAGGTCCATGGCTGCATGTGGAGGGGTACCAGGGTATGAACCCGGGTTGCGGGACCTTACCGGGTTTTGTTAAGCAGGGACTTCTGGTAAGAGGGACTTTCAAGGCTGAACTGGACGCATCCGTCCGTCCACGGGCTGGTTCTTTTGAGGATTGGCTCGCCGAGGCGGGAGAGCGATTTGCACAGCGCCAATTTTCGGACCTTGGAGACGACTCATGATGGAGCCTTGCTTGTTGCGCGAGGCGATGCTATTCCAGCAGTCGATTAAGTAGAACAAAGAATTGATTATGTGATGCGAGAAACTGATGAGAAGGTCATAAGCTGTCGCGGGCTTAACACACTGTAGTGTTGGGAGTTAGGCGATGCAAGACATGAGTAAGAAGAGGATATCAAAGCAAAGGGTTGAGTGATGGACGAGGAGTTGTTGATAACAATGATGATGATGATGATGATGATGATGACGACGACGGTAATGGTGGTGATGATGATGATTTTGGTGTCGTCGTCGTCGTCGTCGTGGTTGGATAGGTATGGAATGAAATGAGTACACGGGTGCGGCGAAGGGGCATGACGATGGGTTTGGTAAGGGGCTGACTGATGAGAGAGAGGATACCGACGCAGAAAGGTCTGGTGGGAGAAAACAAGAGGCTTAGAAAGTAGGAAATGGGGTTGTCTCTCGGATCCTCAGGATGTTGCAGCTCGGACGATTCAAGCTGTTGGCCCGGGCCCATCTGCTGCCTGATCTGTTTGTGGCGTGGCGTGACTAAGGGGCTCGTCCTGCTGGTGTTGATGGGCATCACCGTCTGACTCTGCTACATTTTATGATTGACCACACGTTTTCAGTAGACTACTGTCATGTCCAAACACCACCTGGGCAGGTCAAGCAGGCTGGGCAGAATGAACCTCCTGTCGCTCTCCTTGTTTCCCGGGTTACAACTTGAGTTCTCCCTAACCTTGGAATGTCATGTCCAGACTCGACCTTCCAAGACTCCTTTTAAGCGTGCGAGCGTGTGAGCGCGTGGTTTAGCCCTGTGTCACGACGGAGCTAAAGTTTGGTCTATCGCCAATCAGGGAAAGATGCTCTCCTCGGCCCATCTCTTTCTTATGATTGGGCATGGGTAACCTTCATGCCGCACTGCCGCGGTGCCGCCGCATCAGCGCATGAGAGATGACATCTTGGAACCTTGGAAGCCAAATGCAACAAATGCATCTCATTGTCTGCAGTAAGAAATGAGGCACCCTCCCAGCCGCCTCCTGACCAATCAACGTAGCCGTGCTTGACCTTATCAGCAGGTCTGTGCCTCGCGTTCCGACCACGCACACATGCACGCACGGCCGGATCTGCGTGGCCCATGCCGCGTCTGTGACGAGCTTGGACGCATCGAAAACGGCAGGAACGGTCTGAACGGTCAGGCTGTTTACCGGTACCGGTAGCCTCGTCAAAACGGAGCCTTCAAACGTACGAAACGGGTGTTTTATGCGACGGTCGACCTCGCCGCTTTGGGAAATTAAGTAACCGCCACGCCAACACCCAGTCAATGCCTGATGGGCAGGACAGGACATCTTCTCTGCTTCCCGGCAGCGAGAGAGGCAGTAGGAGGTCGGCTGACACCTGTCTTGTAGGACCAAAGCCAACAGTCCCTTGCGGAACATCACGACCATCATTCGGCCCGGTAACTGCAACTCAGGCGAGAACAAAACGGCCTCCCACCTGTGGTAGTTGACCCACGAATAGCCTCAGCAGACCAAGACATACTATCATCGAGAGCGACAAGTTCCAAGTTGAGATCACCTTCAAGATAGGAGCAGCCGACTTCCTCAGAGCATGGGCATGGGTCTACTTCAGCGTTCCAGCCTCCGCCGGCCAAGCAAATGGGAACCCCCAACCCTCCTCGACCACCTCCTGACTTCGCCCCTCCAGTATTTTGTCACTCTCATTTACCATCTCATCCTCCTCCTACGCGGCCAACCCTTCAGACCGAGTAGAGACAAGCGTCCCATAAGGGTTGTCTGTCTCTCAGATACTCACGATCAGGTTGCCCAGGATGTGCCAGATGGCGACCTCCTGGTACACGCTGGAGATTTGACCAACCCTGGCGGAGCTGAGCAAATCCAGAAGCAAATTGACTGGTTGGATTCTCTACCTCATCGGCACAAGGTGGTAATCGCAGGTAACCATGATTCGTGGTTTGATCTGAGATCACGGCGCGCGGAGGATAAGCGGGAGGGGAGGAGGGTTGACTTCAAAGGCCTGCATTATCTCCAGAATGGCTCTGTGTCACTGGATTTCGCCGACGGAAGGACTCTGAACGTATATGGAGCAGCAGACATTCCAGCATGCGGAGGTAACGACAATGCTTTTCAGTACCCGCCGGACAAACACCCCTGGAGCGGTAGGATACCCTTGGAAACGGACGTTCTGGTCACTCATACGCCTCCGCGATCTCATCTAGACCTGGGCCTGGGTTGTCCCGGGCTCCTGGAGGAGGTTTGGCGTGTCAAGCCCAGATTGCATGTCTTCGGACACATTCACTGGGGCAGAGGCAAGGAGAGTGTCTACTTTGATGGGTGCCAAAGGGCGTATGAGACGCTCATGTCCAGGGCACCACGCGGGCCTATTCTTGACTTTATACCCAATGCGGGCTGGTTCGTGGCATTACAGGTTTGCTACTACGGCTTCAATGCCGTCGCATTCAAGTACCTGATGCTCGGCCCCGGATCAAACAACGCCAGCCTGATGGTTAACACAGCTTCTATGGACGGCAACACGGGCAGGCTACGCAAGAATCCAGCACAAGTGGTTGAACTTTGATCGGCCAGCCACGTGCTTGAAATCGCAAGAGTTCATATTCGGTCATGTTAAGAAATACACCAATGCTTGATGACGATACCTAGGCCTGGCCCAACAGCGCTCCGACGCAAGCTATGCCGATTATCACAACAGGGCTTAGTCCACTCAGTCTCGAGCCACCTGCTTGTACAGGTGCTAACCCGACCACCGCAGTCGGAATTTTCTTGGCCGTCTCTTTTGGCACCGTAGCAGTAAACACTCTTGTTAGATCAACCACGACAGCCACGGGCACCGTCAGCGTCACCGTCGATTCTCCATGGGCACCACAATGATCGCAAGTTCGCGTCACCGCAGTCATGGGCACCGTCGGCTGCGCAGCTGCCTCTGTCACCGGACTAAGACCGTTGCCAGTAGCAAGCTTGGCTACCGGTCCTGGACCATATCCAGGGGCTGCCTTACCCGCTGGACCTGGTGGACCTGGCGGACCTGGCGGACCTCCTGGGCCTCCCTGGCCTCCCTGGCCTCCCTGGCCTCCCTGGCCCCCTTCGCCTCCCTGGCCTGGACTATTCCAAGGAGCTGGTTCGGATATCGGGCTTTCAGTTCTCGAAGGGGCTGCCTCTTCCACTGGGCCGTGTTTGTTCCACGGAGCTGCCTCGCTCACTGGGCCGGGAGTCTTCCACGGAGCTTCCTCGCTCACGGAGTCGTGATGATGCCACGGAGCAGCCTTAGTCAGCGGACCTGGGCTATCCCAGGCAGCTGCTTTGTGCCCCGCTGCCTTGTGCGTAGCTGACTTGTGCCCAGCTGACTTATGCCCAGCTGCCTTGTGCTTAGCAAGTGCACTGTGCGCATGGCCACCACTATATCCCGCACAGCTCGTTTGGACCAAAGTCGTGCAGTATTCCGAGGTTACTAGCTTGGCCGGGTTGGTACTGCAGACGGTGGTGTATGTGATTGTGGAAATGACGGTCCGGGTGAAGGTAGCGCTGTAGTCCGCAGGCGAGGAACCACCCAGGCCAGGCGCGGGTACCGGTTGCGCGTCTGCGGAGCCAGTGATATTACCGTACACGGTCAGTAGGATGTCGGACGGCGCGGCACGCTTCGCGATTGCTCTTCGCCCACCGCAGTACTCAGTTGGGTTGCCGGGACATGGCTGGTTGCAGGCGGTCCGGTCCGGAAGGGCGGACGTTCCAGCGTCGAGGGTGTCAGCGCAGTAGCAGGTTGTGTCAAACACCCCTGCGAACCTCCTCGTCGAGCACAGGCCAACGCAGACCTCGGGTGTCATCTGCCCGTTGGCCCCGGACTCATTGAACGTGATGTACCCTGTGCTGGACGAGAAGCAGCCGAGAAGGGCGAATCTGCCGATGTTTGCGGGGTCGTGGAGGGGCACGATGATATCCACTGGCGAGGGCGATGGCGATAAAGTGATGACAGAGACGGAGCTAGGTGATGCAATGGCTGGAGTAGAGAATGGAGGCAGTGAGATACTGCTATTGAATGCAGTGGGGAATCGAACAGTTGGCACCGGGATGTTGGAGTTGGTGATTGTGGTGGTTGTATTGGCATCGATGGCGGCCGGGGCAACTGCTGTGGAATACACGTCGATATAATTCACCTCCCAGTACCTATTCGGCCATCAGCAACACTCAAATCCAGAGCGAAGGGTCAGCAACACTCACACATTGGTCAACTGCGAGGGGTTGTTGCCAACCCACTCCTCACATGTCGCAGCATAGCTGTTGCACTGGTTGTTGACTCCCCACAGCGTTCCCGCGTACGAGCCGCAGAAATCGATGTTGAGCACGATGCTCATGTTCGAGAAGCTCGACTCTACGTCGCACGAGTATGTTCCGCTGCCTCCGCCGAACAGGGCCTGCGGCGCGCCCCATGTGCTCGGGTCGGGCGTCTTGTTCACGATGTCCTGCGGTATACCATTCCTGGGGAAGTGCCAGACCCGAATGGCTTCTGAGGTCCAGTCCAGGGCATAAACACCACCTCCAACGGCATTGAAGTCATCGCCGTACGTGGAGGTGTCGGTTGAGGGCGGGAGATAGTTGCAGCCGTCAAAGCCGTTAGCCTGCGTTGGAAAGGTCAGCCTTTCTCTGGCGGCGTGCTCCATCTTCGGGGCCAAGGCAGGGAAGAGGAGAGCAGAAGGAAACGTACGTCATTGGGACTCGTGCAGTTCGTCAATTGCTGGGTGCCAGTATACAGTCCTGTGTTAGGAAGATTGCAGTTTGGCCCCCTGTGCGATCGAGGTCAGCGGAGGACTCCACAGGAAGAGAGTGCGACGACCGGTAGGATATCACTCACGTATGTGCAGAAATCAGGTTCCGATAGTCTTGGTTGGCGCCCTCGATGATGTCGACCTCGCCCGAATTGGGCCAGTCAGGTCCAAACATCCAGACTGCATAGGGCATATTAGCGCCTTGAATTCGAACATCAAGAGAGATGTAGCCCGAAGGCAGGACTCACATGAAGGCCATGTGCCGCAGACCGAGCCGGGCATGTGGGCAAAGTCGCCAATCACCAGCCCTTGGTTCACAGCAACTTTGCTCTCGAGGCGGACGCTGGGCCGATACCCCTGGCTGCCATCTGAACTATACGTGTTGGTGCTGTCTACGCTGAGCGTCACAGCGTCGGTGGCTGAGTTGACTGAGACGAGGCCTCTGGAAACGGCATCGTCGTAGTCTTGGTATCTGATACGAAGGCTCCAGTCAGCTAGGAGGCCTATCAAGACTCGAGTCCGTGGACAGGAAGGTGTTGCATATTCTACAAAGCGATTGGCTGCTGGGATATCAAAGACAACTTACGCAACGAACCCGTTGGTCGGGTCCGGTATGCTCACGAAGTTGAAGCCAGAAATGAGAGACTGTCCGGCGTAATGTGTCGCCAAATTATAAGCCATTTTGGTGATGGCCTTTCAAAACGAGTGTATGTAAGGAGAAATGAGTGACTAGGTTGGGAATAAAATCCTACAGGCTCTTTCATCTTGCAAGATGCTATCAACTTGCATCTATATACGCATCCGGACCTCATATTCAGGGGGCCGGACATAGGGGTGGCGGGCATAGGCCATGTGGAATGTTCACGGGAGCCAAAAATCCAGGCGGCATTCCTGCCACCACGCCGTTGAAACGGCTTTAGAGGCCCAAAAGCGGGACGCGCTCGCGCCATCACCGCGTGAAGGACGCGTTGAAGTTTAAGTGTTCAATTAAACTCTCAGGATACGGTTTATGCGCATGTGACGACTTCACCGAGACATCCGTTGAGGGAGTGCTCGAGACGACTTTCCACCTCGGGAAAGGAAAATATGGTATGATGAGAAGAACCCTTCGCTGTACGCCGACGCTATACGCTATACAAAGATGCCGGCAAAAGATGAAGAGGTGGATCAGTAAAGTGCAGAAGGACGCATTCCCCATCAGACCATGATGCGCCGCAGTCCCTCGGTGCCGCCCAGGACCCTTCTCCCTGAGACCGCACATCTCGACTTACCGCTCTCCCACTTCCCCTTTTTATCAACCATGAAGGCTTCTTGTCTTGGGTGATCGCCGCTCACCCATTTATGTATGCAAGCGTAACAGTATACCACGCCGGTCTGACATGCAGTGGGCGTGGTGATGTCGTCTCTACATATCGGGCATAACCCCGAGTTCCTCGGGGCACGAACGGTGTATATAGGCAACAGCGAAGGCTTTGCGATCGGCGCCCCCTCTGCAAGGGTCTTCTCGTCCTCATCCTCCTCCTCGTCATCGTCGTCCACATCAGCGTTCTTGCTGTCTACAGGCTTCTGCTTGGGCACGCTGCCGGTGATGCTATCAGGCATCCCAGATACGGTCGGCGGCGGCAAATCTATACTCTCGGCCGCCCTCCGAGACAGCTGCTTTGCGAAGTCGGACGCATACCACCACTCGAGGAATTTGAGGGCGAAGATACTCGTGGGCAGGAGGACCGACAGGCTGGAAAGGACCTTGGAGCCCATATTCCTCGGCGAAAACAACGACGCCGACCCCGGCGCAGCACCCTTACCCTCCTGCTTCTGGCCCAGCGCATCGATAGCAGCATAGTCCGCAGCGTTCATCCTCCTGATCCGCGTGCCGATCAACCACATGAACGGGTTGTGATACTTGGAGTTGTCAAACAGATATGCCAGGTTGAAGGCCAACAGCGCAAAGTAGTACGCCGCGTTGACGCTCGGGTAGATATTGCGCAGGAACCACCTGTAGTAGTGCAGCATCTTATCCTTCCACGTCGCGCCGGGCGGCAGCGTCGTGTATGCCGTGCCCAGCAGCGCCCGCGGCGCGTTCACCTCGTAGCCCTCGTCCAGCTTCCTCTTGAGGTACGGTATGCCCACCAGGACGGCCAGGTTCCGCCACAGGTCCGCCCGGCCGGTCAGCCTCAGCGTGTCCCGGACGATGGCGGGCGAGCGCGCCGAGGCGCGGGGCAGTTCGGCGGCCAGGGCCTTCTCCCGCTTCAGGCCGTAGAAGTTCTCGGTGAAGGAGCCGCCGCGGGTGAGGAGGTAGTGCCGCTCGACGACGAGCAGCAGCAGGGCGTAGAGCTCATCGAAGGAGTTGAGGACGGGCAGGAGGTAGCGGGGCGAGCGGTGGGTGGCGTGGACGAGGAGGTAGCGCAGCGTCGGGGGCAGGAGGGAGGAGAGCTGTTGCTCGGAGAGGAGCTCGAAGAGGGAAGGCTTCTGGTCGTCGAAGGTGGTGCCCCGGAGGGCGGTGATGAATTCCATGTTTGGCCGTGTGTGATTCAGGAAATCCGGCAGATCATGTGTAAATGGATGGAGCCATGGATGGGAACCGATAAGGTGTGGATTCGAGGTTGTGAGGTTCCGAGGCTGCAAGGTTCCACGTGGGTCGAGGTTGGTCGAGGTCGCGGTCCAAGGTCGCGGTTCGAGGTCGATGTCGCAGCGTCGAATCCGGATCCCTGTCCCAAGGTGCGTTTTACCGAGGCACGCACTGGGGACGCCCTGGGCTCCTCAGTCAGGGTCCAGTGTCTTCAGTGGTTATCAGTGGTCTTCAGCGACCTGCAAGCCGAGGAAGGCTCACTTTAATTACCCACTCATCCACTCACCTCATACGACCTCCGACTTGCATGCAGCATCAACATTTGCACGGCTGGCCTGTTTCCTCTCGAGATCTGGATCGGGATCTCCGTTATCGTTCTCTACCACTATTTTATGTACTTTTATAAAAATAAAGGAGGAATCCTCTCATTCTGATGTCGTGAGATATTTTCGAGCGTTATCTATCCACTGTACCTAGTCCTACTTTTTAATACGTATATACGTACTTACACAGTCCTTCGTCATTTTCTCAACCGCGCGCAATATTGCTTTTTAAAGACTTATACTCGTTATCGCATCCCCAACTCCAACATCAACGTCGCAGACGTCACAAGCATATCGCCACCATGGCCGGCCCCGACCCTGAGCGAGTAGCAAAGACGAAAGTCCTGAGGGACAAGGTATACGAGAAACAAGGCGGCGACAGATTGGTTGCATGGATGGAGTACAACCGTTACGTGCATGAGGATAGCAACTACCATGTGAGTCAACAAGGGTCAACAATATAGCATACCCACCCATTGGTCTGCTATATTAGCTCAGGTCATAGGCTTATAGTACTATTAGGAATGGCTCAAAGGGTGTACTCCCTATCTGGAATTACACTCTTGGTCCACCGACGATCCAAAACACCCAAAGGTTGTCCTCCGCTACACCGTTCAGCCAGACAATTGTAATGCTTCGGGGAACCTCCACGGAGGCTGCACTGCCAGCCTGTTCGACCTTTGCACTTCACTACCCTTGACCTTGGTGAACAAGCCAGGTTTCTGGTTCCATTTGGGTGTGAGCGTGACGCTCAATTGCTCCTACCTCAAGCCGATACCGAGTGGCACCAAGATCCTCATAGAATGTGAGCTCCTGAGCATAGGAAAGACGCTGTCTACTCTCAGGGGGGTCATGAAGAGGGAGAGTGACGGCGCCGTTTTGACAAGTTGTGAACACGGAAAATACAACTCGGATCTTCAGATGAGCAAACTATAGCGCTCCTACCATCCCGTCGAGATGAGGAGACACGGATTAATACAGGACTTTCAACAATCGGCTCGTTCTACGCATTTACTTGCAACAGGAAGAACACCACGACACTGACCAACAGCTACTCTTTGTGAAAACATCGTGACCGTCGTCTCTTGAGACCCGCAACACTACAGGCAGGGTACGATCTTTATTTAAAGCAGAACGACTATGGTCCCCACCCGTCCAGACCGATACCGGATCACCCGCAGTTCATCAGAGGTCTTACGTCCCTACTCTTGCTAAGGATGCTGGAGTTGAGGTTTAGGAAGAGAGGCTTACTTGAATGGTATATGAAAAAATCGTTATTTCAGGAGTGTGGGTGTGGTTCCATGTAGAATTGGTCGAAGCGCTGGACTGCCTATACATATGTTCTCCCCCCCCCCCTATCAATTGATGCTGGTACACAACGCTGTATCCGCCAAACACTGCTACTTGCTAAACTACAGAAAAAGGATACTCTTGACAACATGCTTTGCCATCATTTCTGCAGCCAGGATGTGTGACCCTAATAGTAAATCAGACTCAAGCAATTCCATAGCATAATCCCATGTGATTTCCCTCATGTCACATTGGCGCTTGGCCCCACCCGTTATAGTATCGAATGCAACGGGCTGTGCCTGCTATCGCCATGGCATTCCTCCTCAATTCCGGACCTCGTCTTAGCTTCTTGAGAAATCATGGTCCAATTAGGTGGAATAGCGTGGTTCCTGTTGCACAGGGGCCAAAGTTAAGTAGTCCGAGACAGGTCTGACCATCTCATAGTGTCTCACCGTCATCGGTTCAACGGCCGACCTCGTCCTACATTCGTCGTCAGGGAACTCCCCCTTGTCTGATACATTGCCCTTGTCATATTCCGGGAGGCCGTTAATCAAACCGAAGCTCTTCACCTGTCTAGATCGGCAGGCGACGCGTTAATCTATCAACCCAGGCAGCCATGAACCATGTTTCCCCTCATAGAAATTCCATCTTCAGGGCTAACGATGTAGTCCACAACATAAGCTTCGCGGTCTGTAAGCTACACACGATCTAGGGAAACATGAAGATTACTTAGTAGTCTTCGGAGACTCGGGTCAACATATTACGCATGTGTTGTCGCAGCTTCGGATGACCCTCTGAGTGGCTCGCACTCCAGATGGCTGGCTTCATCGTCCGTGTCTCTGCCGCTCGCTAAGTCTACAGATGGAATATTACTGCCTCTAGAAATCTCATCATTGTGCGTTGTATCAGTGCACAAAGTCCACTGATGATGAATGCAGTGTTGCATATGGTTTTCTCATATTTCGTAGCTATACCGCTACCACCTGTCACTCCTCAGTGATTTGTTGTCGACAACACTCAGTGACCCATTCATTGGTCAGGGAATCAATCCCATTCCGACTTCAGACCGTTGACACCTTCAGGCACCTCACCCAAGGTCGTAATGCGGAAACCTGCTCGGAGGCCCTCGCCGTCATCGCTAACGTCGTAGTCTGAGATGGCCGTGTGCGCCGTAACACGGTTGTCCCACAGGGCAACAGTCCTGTCATCCCACTTGACGCGCGCCTGGACATCCTGGCTCTGCGCGATATGCTATACAGGTTACGGTTCAGTCAGCGCACTTCATCTTGGTGCTTTGTAACGGCTAGCCGGTGCCGACCAGCTAGCAAACCAGTCATTCCACATACCTTGAACAGCAGTTGCAATATCGCATCGGACTCCTCGTCCTTCAGCCCGACGATACGCCTGGTGAACCCATTGTTCACGAAGAGCGCCTTCTGCTTGGTGACGGGGTGCACGCGGACGATCGGGTGGTAGCTCTTGACCGGGTCGCGCCTGACGTGGTGGCCGTCCCTGTGGGCGTTCTCCGCCTGCTGGAAGCCGCTGTGCTCCGCCCTCAGGCCCTCCAGGAAGGCCTTGAGAGGCTCAGAGAGGCGGTCATAGGCAGCTACCTGTGAGGTCCAGGCGGTGTCGCCACCGGTCTCCGGGACCTCGACGAGGGTGAGGAGGGTGATGCCTGGGGTCTGGTGCTCGTACGAGACATCCGAGTGGTAGCCCGTGGTGGTGAGCCTTTGTGTGCTGCGGCCTAGGCGGTACAGGTTGTCCTTCCCCAGGTAGATGGAGTGCAGCTCGATATGGTCCTTGACGTGAGCACCGGTTGGCTGGGAATGGTGAGTAAAGGGTTGAGTGGTGAGATTAGGGTGAAGATATACATACGTGAACATGCAGGCGGCCAAAGTACTTGCCAAACTCCTTCTGCTTCTCTGGTCCGATGTCCTTGAAGTCCTGGTCCCGGAAGACTACGACGCCTCGTTCTGCTATAAGCAAGGCAAGCTCATTCTTCTGGGCGTCGGTCAACTGAGAAAGTTGGAGACCCGTGATCTCGGTCCCGACACGGGGTGTCAGCTTGGTGACCTTCAAGTTAGGGTCGTCCTTGCGCAGGAGGTTGGGCTTCGCGGGATCCGCATCAAGACCACGGTCCCTGAACTCAAATAGTTCGGTAGGAGGGAACTTGGTTGTAGTGTCGTAGACAGGCAGGTAGTCCGCATATTTCGACTACACGATTCGTAAGTAAGTGAGCAATCAATCAAGGAAGCGGAGACTGCTCAGTTTGAACGCATGGAAGACTTACTGAGCTGTGGACCTGGTCATCGTATGCCACTGCGAGCTTGATAGGCTCGCCCTGGGCGTTCTCCGCCTCCACAGTATGTGTTATAGTAGACATAGTTATAATTATTGAGCTTCAGTTTGGAATGTCTGTCTCATCATCTACCGGATCTCATTGAACTCTCATCGGCTTATATATATATATATGACCATATGTATCCATCCCGTGAGGACTGCCCATCCTGTCGTCCACGATAAGCTCAGATGGCATGTGAGCATCCTGAGAGCACGACATCGCAACCCCGCATTGCACGCGAATTTAGAACATATTGCATGGAAGACGCAATGTGCGACTACCAAGTATTCCAGCCAGAGAATAGCCAGAGACTGAGGCAGTCAACGATGAGTGTGGAATAACAGTCGTGGGTGTAGACTGGAGTTGTGAAGATCACGACCTAATGCGGCATGCAAGTCGATCGCAACATATGCGACAGCCGGTATCATTCAAGCCACTTCCCATTTGCCAGTAGTATCGTAGGCGTTTATCATAAGAAGGATCTCAATGGCTATTATTGGTAGCATGTCGATTGCACGATAATGATTCACGTCACCTGCCAGCGATATCCGGCCAAGCTCCACCGTGTATACATAAGCAGGTACTTTGTATGTGGTGGACTTCGGGAGTTCCCATCCTCAACATTGAACTACGCTCGCACCTGCGGCCTCCAATCCTACACATGAACTTGGGTGTCTCCCGAGTTGGCAAGTACCTACCTAGGTACTCGAGTACCTACGGTATATAGGCACCCTTCAGCAAAACAATACATAACATACGTAGGTATATCCCTTGGACACGTTGTGTCCCTTTCGTTGATGAGGGTCCTGACAATATTCGCAGCGAGGATGCCACCAAAACAAGGAGGTAATCTTTTCAAGACAGAGACAATGAGTCTGGACCGCTTGACGGTTCCCCATAAGTGTTGATATGTGCCCTTGGGGCGGGTCTCATTGAAGACATCTTCCGTTACCCATGAGCAGGCATAGGATACGGTGCTGATATCGAACCATTGTAGAGATCTGCTATATATGTCTTCATGAATGTTCCGTGATCGTGTATCAGAAACAAGAGATGTTGTATGCTCCCTCTACTGTAATTCAACAGTGATCTTTAAACAGCCTGTCAAGGCGTAGTAGTGTAGGAGCGAATGGCCTCGGGAGCTATTGCCCACTTGCGGACCCCGGATTCCAAAAATGGAAATACGAATATGCCAAGTGCTTATGTTGAAGCAAAGGATTCTTCAAAGCGAAGATACTCGTAAACATAAATCCCCAAGTCACCAGACTGAAAGCACTCGGGACCTGAGCATAGGCAGTCCCTGCCAGGGGTCCCTCCCAAGGGCCTCCTCTCCCGCGCCTAGGGCTAGTATGGTAGTGATTTCCTCGAAACCTCAGAGGATGTACCATTGTGGCGTTGATATAGTATGCAACAGAACAGCCAGGACTGATAGCTTCCGAGGTTGGGTTTGCATGCATAGGAAGCCACCACCTGGTTGACCGTTAAGGCTGAGTTCCGCTGGGACGATATATCCCCCTTCACACGCCAGGAGCCATGGCCCATGCAAGCGAAGAGGCAAGCTGGGTGTATTGAAGCCATGCAAGGGGTCGACGGCTGTTGTAACAAGCCCAAGGGTAATAAGCCAATTTGCAGATAGGAGATACAAAGAAAGGCGGCCTATAGCAGGATGCTCTCGAGATATCAGCGCTGGGTGCCACAATGTTCTAGGAAGGACTTATATTCTGTGGTCGATACCTATTTCCTTAGGGCTTAATTGTCATGTCGTTTGAGTTCTGGTAAGATATGGTGATATAGGCTCTACTGACGGGATATATACGACGTGTTCCTGAGTTCTGTGACGTGTCGCCTATAGACGTTATCTTCAACTTGGCCTCTATTTCTTTTAGATTTAGGGCCATCATGCTCATATTGCCGCTCCACAGCAATGGCTTTTGGACACGGGGCTATTCTTTTGCCCAAAGAGCTGGAAGAAGACCTTATTCTCAGGATATCGTACAATGTGTGATATCCACAAGTTGCTAATCTGTCAACTCCATCCTGTCCGTTCTGAACAGCACTCTTTCGTCCACACGGCATCTCTGTTGACACTCAGGAAGCCCTAAACACAGGGATCTGGAAAAGCCACCGTGTTGGTGTCTTGGGTAATCTTTCTGAGAGTGGTCATTTTCCTGCCAATATATTACACACAAGGTTTCTGCAAGCCTTTTTGGTCTGCTCATTCTTCCCAGCTCCTCAGAACGCCAGTGTAATCATCATACATGCCACCCCGGGAACACCGTCCATGCAAATATCGATCTATCTAGGTATAAGGAGTATCGCTTTTGGTACATCTCATCAAGCATGATATACATTTGATCTGCATCTACTCCTTCTTCTTCTCGTCCTCCGGCTTCGAACCCTCCGTCTTGCCGCCGGATTCATTAGCCTCCCGGTGGGCCGCGTTGTTAGTGAGGTTGTGCCATATGGACTTGAGGAACCCTTCGTTCTTGTGGTCCTCGGCCGTTGGTGCACTCCTGCAGTCACTTGTTAGTCAACTAAGACCTGGGGGGTTGAGACTCGACTTACGTTGATCCTGACTCGCCAGAGGGCTTGGGCTTGAGCATAACCCTCTTGGCCGTCTTGTCACCCATCTCATCCGCAAGCATCTCTATGAGGGTGCGCTGGTTGGCCGTCAGGTATTTCGGCATGTTAACCTTGAACTCGACCTTCAGGTCTCCCGAGCCTCCCCGCCGGCCGTTCAGCTTCTTCATACCCATACCCGCCAGCGTCATCTTCTCGCCTGTGGCCGTGCCGGTGCTGACCTTGACGTTGACCTGGCCGTCCAGCGTCGGCACGGTGACCTCTCCACCGAGCAGCGCTGTCGTGAATGGCAAGGTAGCCGTGTAGAGAATATCGGAGCCGGCACGGCTGAACTTCTGGTCGGGCGCGACCCGCACAAACACGAACAGATCGCCCTTGATGCCCCTCGCGTTGGGGTCGCCGGCAGCGCCCAGAGCAGGCGCGTCACCCTGGCCGTCGACCCGCAGTCTCATGCCATCCTCAATACCGCCAGGGATGTCGACCGTGAGTGTCTTCCTCTCGCGCACTACACCGTCGCCCTTGCAGGATTTGCAACCGGATCCCTTGGGCACCGTCGAGCCGCTTCCACCGCAGGTGTTACATGTCGAGGCGAACTGGAAGCCACCAGACATGAACTGCATCCGTGTGCCGCTGCCGTGACAGCTCTGGCACGTGCTTCGCTGCGCGCCCTCCTTCAGGCCATTTCCGCCACAAGTGTTGCACGTCACCAACGGCGTGATGGTGATGGTCTTGTTCGTTCCCTTGGCTGCCTCCAGGAATGATATCGTTGTCTGTACCTCGATGTTGTCGCCGACCACGGCCGTCTCCTGACCGAACGGGTTTCTTCCACCTCGTCCACCTCTTCCACCGCCAAACGCCTGGTTGAACAGATCCTCGAATCCGCCGAAACCACCCCCACCAAAGCCCTGACCCCCGAACCCGGAGAACGGATGTCCATGCCCGCCGAAGGGGTCACCACCCGGCCCTGGCCCTCCTGCACTGGGGTCGAAGGCTGCTGCGCCGAACTGGTCGTATTGCTCTTTCTTCTTTGGGTCGGAGAGGATCTCGTAGGCGGCCTGGATCTCAGCGAACTGGTCCTTCGCCTTGGGGTCTTTGTTCGTGTCGGGATGGAACTTCTTCGCTAGGCCGTAGTATGACTTCTTTATTTCGGAGGACGATGCGCTCTTGCCCACCCCCAGGGTCTGGTATGGGTCCTTCATCGCCATGGACCTCGGCGTTGCGTGGAAAGCCTGTAGAAACGCCTGCGATTAGCTACCGCCCGCGCGCAGCAAGAGCTTGAGGGCCCGCTAGATATTGGGATTGACCTACCCTTCTCGGTATTATGTGTGAGCCGCATCGCTGTTGTATTTGCCGTCTTGCCTGCCTAGATCTAGGAGCGATTGTGTTGAGCTTCCGGGCCTGCGGACATGAGGTACCCGAGATCCTGAGCTTCCGTCCGCATATTTGCGCCGGTTGCAGCGGTCGAACAGGCGCGGCAGCACGAATTACGATACTTGGTTGCATGTTTTTGAGTGAATAAATGGAAATGTATTTGAAAAATTCAAGCGACTACCTCATTCAGACACTGGTTGCTGGTAGAAAAGCTTTTGCGCATCAAAAAGGCCGGAGAAAGATAGTGAAAATTCTAGAAGATTTCCGAGATGACATCGCGACGCCGATTAGAGGTTCGGGGGGTTGAGCCGACGTTCGCCGGCCCCATAGCCGCTATCATGGTACATAGAGGTACCTCGGTACGGGGAGGCTTTATCGGGTACAGTGCCCTTGTACCCGTTGTGATCCGCCCGTGCGGAAGTGGTGGCTCCAGAATGGCGACTGGATGCCTGAGGCAGTGTAAGGCCCACACATACGCAATACGATAAGACGGAAATGTGGGGTCATGATAAGAATGCGGATGTCGCGCGCCGTCTGGGTGTGTAAACTCCGGAAGCGCGCAGAAATGGCTGTTCTAGTAAGTGGAAAGTAACCAGACCGCGACAGAAGCCACCACAATAGTAAGCGAAGTGTGCATCTGACGATAATCAAATTATAGGTATAATGCAAACCTGATCCATTAAAACGCCCAAACGCCTACCCTGATCCCATTCCCTCATGCCAAATCGTAAAGAGCCCACGTATATTGTGGGTGTGCGAAACGCCTTGCAAAAAAAATGCCAGACCGCAGAACTGTGAATGCCCCTGAGCCCCCTTCCGACACACCTAGAGATACAATTAGGCGCTACTGTCCTCATGGATGCTTGGAAATGTTGTAATGTTATATCCTGTCTGGTTCCGTTGTTCTCTTTGCAATCCTGGTGGGACCAGTTGTCTTCGTCAATCGTCCTCGCCTCACACGATGTACGAAGTCGACGATGGCGTCGTTCTCCTGGACGGCCTGGCTACTGAAGTGTTTTCGGACTGTATTTGCCAGTTCAACTCTTGTTTGCCGCCGGAAGTCCTGGCGCCTCGCGAGCGTTGGAGAGTATAGACCGATGCTCCCTGGCTGGGTCAAGACCCAGGAGCGGTAGTCGCTTGCGTAGGCGGTAGGAGTGTTGAGGTGGTGTTCGCGACGGTATCGGTGGAGGAACTCGCGATCGAAAGTGGACCATTGGATCTGTAATGCGCGATATGATCAATATTCTGTCGTGTCACACGCACGTACACATGAACAGGACCTGAGGTGGTGGGCAGACGTACACCGGGGTTTGGAGCCGGCGCACTGGTTGGCGCTTCAGTTGGAGGGGAAGGCATGTTGGCGGCGTTCTGGACTTCTCTCAGGTTGGAGCCCGTTGAACTGGCGACGCGGCGCATCTTTCCGTTGTTGTTATGTGTATTGTGTCCATTCTTCTCCTTGGAGTTGGTAGTCTTGGTGTCGGGGTCATCATGGGCGGCGGCCCGGGACGCCTTCGAAGGAGGCATTGGCGGAGGCGGAAGTGGGAGGTTGCTAGTTTGTGTGACTCGAAATATGCAAAGAATAGAGTGGCTGTAGATTTACAGTTCCCATATGATTCAGCATCGTACTTGTTGGCTTGTTGACTGTCGATCGAACACTAAAGTGAAGTGCAGATTCAGAGAGGAAAGTATTGTATAGACTTGACAAGGTACCGGACTATACTGCCTAGGTACTCACCAGTGTTGCTAGCCGGGCGAAGCAGGACGGGCGCACCCTGCCAGGCTGCCAGCCAGGACAATGGGTAGGTGGGGTTAGGTTGACGCCATGGGGATGACATCTCTCAACTGCTGGATGCGCCGAGAGCGGTGGCCGCCCTGCAGGGGTCTTCGCTGCCCCACTACCGTATTCAACAGCCACTTCAAAACATCGACCTTGGAAGCGTCCTCAATCTCGACTTATACCACCAGGACTCGACCGTTGTTATTTCCAATGCGTTAACGCATGTTCAAAGGTCAGCAAAGCTGTCGGCGGCCCTGCTGTAGCATTGCAACGGGAAGTATTGCCCCTGTTATCTCGAGCGCCATTTCTCGGGCCTTCCTGGTGAATCTTCCACACACGAGTAGCGAAGTTATCGATACAGGTTGTTATGGTGGCGCTGCACCTGCCGTCCCCCTTCCACAACATTAGTCGATATCTTGCAAATCTCAACCCTCCGAACCGCACATTGAGTCTCACTTACCGCATCCTCGACCGATCACGTGTGTCAGGTCCCCTCTACAGAGGTTTGCTAGATACTGTATCACCAAGGCCATGCCGAGGGCAGCCGGAAGCAGACTCTGGGATTCCTCACTGCCAAATGTGGAAGCCCGTACTCAAGGCACGTGGAAAGCCTCACTCCGGAGAAACCTGACGTACTGTACATCCGGCTATATACGAGCCGCTCATGGAGACTATCACGTACCCAGTGAGGATCGTGCCCTCACGTTCTACTGCAGATGGGCATTGGAACGTCACGCCACTAGTAGGTCAGATGAGTGGATGGAAGCAAGCCAGGGGCGACAACACCACAGCTCTGATGCGGTCGCTACATTGCATGACGCTACATGGCACGTCCTTGAACACACCTCAAGGGTTCGACGTCGCTCACGTTGCGCGGCCTGGGCGGATGGTGGAAGAGTCGACCAGTGCAAAAGCGGTCGAGACCACCTGCAACCCCCACGTCAAAAGAACGTGCCTGCGTACTATTTCGCAGTCCAAGCTATTATTGACTGTAATATAACCTGTAGGACCTCGCTTGTCTGGTCTATCCGTTGCTAGTCTAGCCGTGGAGTCGAGACATTCCGCGCACAGTCAAGTCGGGTACTGGGTGCGAGGAGAATAGTTCTGCCCCTTGACCCAGCTGCATGGTTCAGCCAGCTGAGCTATAACAAAGTGCGCACCCGCCTCCGTCCACTCCATCCAGGCCTTCAGACCTTAGCCTAAAGCAGTTACCAATGACCGCTTCAGTGTCATCATGCAGGCTGGTAACCCAGGGCTGCACTGTCCGGAGGCTTACCTACCGGACCGGTATGACTGAAGCCGCTCCTGGGCCTGGAAGCCCTGGCCGCGAGACAGCGACAATACAGCGTGCGAGGCCCGTAGCCCAGTCTAATCGAGCTTGAGGATGATGAGGATGTGCGCGTGCACGCTCAAGGCGAACAAGATACTGAGTCTGACGTTGCAGGAAAGCCGCAACCAATCAGCCTCTGACCACCACCGCGACGAGTTCGAGACAGGCATGACCCTGTGTTGGAGCGACAACTAGCGGCGCATGATTAACGTAACCACCATGGCGAGAGCCGCAACTATCGCAGCGTAAGGAAGCGGTGGTGGTGTAACGGGCTTCCTGTTGAAAGCCCCATGCAAGCGACAGCATATCGGGGAAACATTGAGGAGTAGGAAGCCGGGGAATGGTACATGCACAGCTTACCTCTCACGGGTAGCGAGCATCCCAGTGTGTGAAATTGGGGTGTCCGGCTTCCGGACAGCTCAGTTGACGATGTGATGCCCGTGAGTTATGATGCGCAAACACCGAACTGCCAGAAGCATCCTGGACTGTGTCGGTGGAGTCGTGTCGCTGAATTCTGTTCCTGTTATTTTTGGGGCGCAGCACATGACAACCCCGACAGCTTTGCAGCCACACCCTAGGACGCTGCGCGTATCCACCGTGCCTGCAACTTTACCTCTGCACCAGCATTGTGATGGCTTGCATTACATCTATCCCGAAAAGGTCTCGGTGGGCAGCTTGAGGGGAAGCACCTATGTTTCCAGGGCGGCATCCCTGTCAGGGCCTCCCAACAGCCTCGAAATCTCGACGATATTCTGGAGACGTTGCTTTGCTGCTTTTCAGCCGCCCTTTAGTGAAGTATCAGCAGTCCCACTGTTTTATATTTGGACTGTTGAAGCAATATGACAAACAGCAAGATAACGAGCCGAAGAGGCTTCACCAAACTACATTGCGCTACAATAGGTACTTTGTACCGCACTAGTGGATCTACAAGATCGACGAGCCCTCGATGGCGAGATGCCCCATGTCGAACGTGTAGGTACCATACAAGCAGCCAGGCTGCAGCCAGCCAGAACAGGCTGACTGGCAGGGGCATGGATGGCAGCGATGCATGCCCCAATTGTGGAGTGCTTATTGCATACTACTGTGCACCTACACCCTACACCCTACACCCTACACCATAATGGAGCAGCACCTAAACACTGCGTATGCATGTACCATGTATCGGATACCTAGAAGGGAAGCATTTGCATTCGCATGCCTTCACGGTTTCATTGTTTGTCGCCCCCTTCATCACACGTTCTCCTGAGCACCAGAGCAGAAAGCATTTGTGTCCACACCTGGCAGCAAGTGTGGGTCATTCGGGTACTGAGGGCCGCCATGACATGACGGCCGAATTTACGAGCGACGACCGAGACATCAGAAACCACCCACGTTCATGTGGCAGGCCACTTTGGCGCTTGTCTGCCGAGCTACTGCACACGTTGGGCCTACCTACTAGGTAGGTATGGCGTCCATCATCTGGCTTGGTCGAGTAAGTTTCTACCTACCACCGGGTAGTGCAAGTTGTGCGGCAAAAGTTGAACTATAATACATAACATACACTAATAACCCAGTGTGGGTGGATGGCAGGATGGGGACGAGCAGGAATGGGAACGGGAAGCCGGGGGCGGCTGGCCCACTGGGCGGCACAATCTCCCACTGCTGTGGCACCGAATTGAACAGTGGCACCCGCAGATAAATAAAGATGCACCCCCACACTTCCGCCCGTGTTCCCGTTCCCGTTTCTCCATTCATCCCACTTCCCCAGGTGTCCAGGAGCCCCAGGAAACGACGACAAAGAAAGCAAAAGGGATCGACGAGGCTTCAAACCCTTATGTGCGTGTGCGAGTCTAATCCAACGACAGCGCCCTCGACCCCACGGACCCGTTGGCAATCCTACCCCAGGTACAGCAGCATATCCCCACAGGATATCCTCAAGGCAGCCTCACAAGACGACTAGCAAACGACAGAGTCTCGTGCGACGGAATAGTCATCTAGGTTGCACTCGCTCGCCTCAAAACTTCCCGGACTCCCCTCGATTGACACCCCACGTCCTCCGCAAGCCTCCGCAAGACGATCATCCACCCTGTGAGGGAGGCAGCCTCTCTGGCTCCTATCTTCTAGAACTCGACCCCCACATCCATTCTCAGGTCAGTGATGCGCCTTTTAGGTCTACTCCTTCTCCTTCTGCGGCCATCTGGCGTCCTTGTCACATCCCTCACCTAGCGAGTTCCGGGCAATGAACGGTGCGCTTTTAGCCTTTCCCCGGATTTCTCCAATCCGCTGGGCTGGATCCTGTTTTGTCATGTCTCTTCCCGCGGCGGGGCTGCTCTTGACTTGGGCTGCACCCACCCCCCACCACCGATTGATCTCTAATCACTGTGGTCACCATCTACTTTGTGTTGATTCCGTTCTGTTACCCATTATCCCCGTCAACGTACTTCCCGCACAGACACAGAGGTATCAGGTATGGCGTCTCTTGCTGCGCCAAACATGCGGCGAGTCTGCTTCGGGGTCTTTTGCTTGCTCCCTTCTAAGACCCCTGCTCCGAGACATCCTGCGGTGGGTGATGCTGCTCACTCAATTGCGCGGAAAGAACCCTTCCAAGAGAAACGCTGATCGCCCGTCAAATATCGCCAGAGGGTGCTTGCAGCAAAAGAATTTGATTGAGGGTAATCAGGAAACACCCAGGGCAGGGGGGAGGTTTGCCGGGGTCAACGGTGAAGGGAGTGGCAAGGGAGGCTGTGCTCCCCGTCCCTCAGAGGAGGCGATCCTTTTCTCCCATGTGCCTCCTTGTCTTAGTGCCGCTAATTTGATTTTCCCGGTTTTGCTTCGCTATTCTCCTTCATGTCCGCATTGAGCGAGTTGTCTGCCCTACCTATGCGTCCTCTTGCACGGTCTGTTGTTTGAGCTCCTGCTGATACTCTACAGAGCCTTTAGCTGGTCTCCTGCTCTCTTCTGGGAGGCAAGACAACTTGGCGGCCGAGGTTCACTAGTGTAGCCGCACGGTCTGAAAGGGGCTGCCCCTGCGCGCGATTCTTTGTATCGCACAATACTCCTAATCATGACCTTCTGAAAGCCGGATGTCACTCGGAGAACTTGAATTTTGATAGCAGAAGCCTCGAGCACACTCATCGGCGTCACAATTCCCGGGAAAATACGGCGCAGATTCGAGGGCAAGTCTGATCCAGGTACCAGGTTCACGACACGCGCTTAGCAAACGTCTAGACCCCTAATCTGTGCTGGGCTAGACTGCGGTGTTACCAACTTTCTCGACTGCATCCGATTCGCTCGGTGTCAGGACTTTGTCCTCCGAACATCAAGACTGTTGTCTCCTGTCGATGGTGTCTCAGCCCCTCCCGTGCTGTGTGACGACCGGTACAGTGCTATTCGATAAGCCACCAACCTACCGAACTGACCAGTCAAATTTATGTGGAAAAGATGGCCTCAGTAGTGCCACTCTCTGCCATGCCAGCCTCAGGAGTCATGTCTCCAACTCAGGAGCCAACTCCGCCGGAGAACAACAGACATGATGAAGACGTGGAGCGAGGCCGATCGCGGCACCAGGCCAAGGTAAGGGCCAGGCCGGATGATAGCGATGGTGGAGATGGCCACCAAGACGACAGGGAGGACAAAGATGAACATTCTTCGAACGGCGAGGAAGGGCCGGCACGCAAGCGGCGGAGAAGCCGCAAGGGGCTAGATAAGAAATTCGAATGTCCTCATGAAGGCTGCGGGAAAAGCTATTCAAGAGCTGAGCACCTGTGAGCAGCACCAGTATCCCAAGTCGGGTTGAGCTGCCACTAACATCAATTGATTTAGCTACCGGCATCAGCTAAACCACAGCCCCAAGCAGATCTACAAGTGTGACTTTCCCGACTGCACGCGGCAGTTTGTCCGCCTGGACCTCTGCAATAGGCATAGGGACCGACATACGGCAAAAGGGTCAGCACTCAGTCGAAGGGACTCGATCATGAGTCAATCCTCGCCTGCGACTGATGGTCGGAATCCATTTCCTGCCCCTGAATCGCTCTCTCCCGAGACCAATAGACCTGGCAGCGGCTATATCGGACCTCATCCACACCACGCACAGTTTCAGGATGCTGCGGCAAGTCCATACTCCCCCGTGACCAACACCCCGCCAGGATTTCCGCATCCGAACGGCGCACATCCCAATGGGACCAACTATATGCGCCCAAGCCCTGCATACGGCCCCGTCACGGGCCATCCACCACCGCATCAGTCACCGAATGGGCCGCAACGGCCGTCAGTACATACGAACGTCGGCTCCTATGGAGTCATGTCTCCAGTTTCGCAGCATGGATTTCAGGGGCATCCGAACAGCAATCCCCAGTCGGCGACTCCGTATTCTGGACAATCAAGTTTTCCTCCTTTCACTCTTCCTCCGTCCAATTTCCCATCGACCGTGTCGTCGGCAACTGTAACCAGGGAAGGCGGACAATCATATGCACCACCTCAGAACATGCACGAGTATCCTCATGTCCAACCACATTCAGCTGGGGAGATGGTGCTTCTCGATAACATGACGAGCCAGACGACGATACCGGTGTTCGGAAGCGACAGCGTTCTGAACCGATCTCCCAATGTCGGTATGCCAGAGGATTTCATGGCGTATCTATTCAATACCCAGGCACCTGACGGCACTCCCATTAACGGCATGATGCCTCAGTACGACAACAAGTAAGCAACCCTTTTTTGTTTGGCCGGGGGGGGGGGGGGTTATTATTCCTTTTTTCTTTCAGAAAAGAAAAGTTCTCTGATAGGTTCTTTTCCAAACTAACATCAAGTAGCTATGGGGAATTTGCTAGTCGATATAGTGTACCGTACTACGGATCTGAGCCTAATCACATGGGGTACTTCCCGACTGCTGAACCACAGCAAGTCATGGCGGTGAACAATTTGCTTGACCAGAATCTTCCAGAATCCGTAATCTCTGAAGAGAAGGCAAACGAGATCTTCGAGTTCATCAAGGAGAGGTTTCATGAAAACGGTCGCGCTCCGGTCGAGCACAAAAGGGAACTATTCATCGATGGCGAGCGAACGGATGAGCACATGTTGAGCCGAAAGATGATGCAGGCTTATATCGGTTCATACTGGGTCCACTTTAGCGACCAAATCCCTATTCTTCACAAACCCACCTTCTCCCCCGAAAGGACCCCGACACTGCTGCTAATTTCTATCATATCCATTGGAGCAGCATGCTTGGACAAGGCATACGGGCAGAGGGTTACGGTAGCGGGGGCCGAGCTCTCCAACTTCCTGGCCTGGCATCTCAGGTGGGAGACGTTCATGGACAGCAGCTTCAGACCTCCTGCAAAATTATGGGTCTTCCAGACACTGATCCATTTGGAGTTGTATGAGAAGATGTACTCCACAAGAGAGTTGCACGAGAGAGCACATATCCACCACGCGACGACGATCACCCTTATGCGCCGTGGTAGGTCGCTCATCGGGAAGTCGGCTTTGGACTCCCCTCCCAATCCAAGAGACGACAGCAACGGCTCCAGACAATCATCGACTTCTGGAGTGGCTCACACACCGGATGAGTGGTGGAATCACTGGATCACGAATGAGGCCACTCGTCGGGCTGCATTTGCCGCTTTCATCATCGACTCAATTCACTCAACAATGTTCGGCCACTCGACTGTCATGGTAGCTCACGAAATGCGCCTTCCTCTGCCTTGCGATGAGAAACTTTGGAAGGCCCAGAGCGGAGCGGAGGTTGGCAGGATCGAAGCAAACCTGATGTCGAATGGCATAAAGTCTATTCCCTTCCTTGAAGGGCTGAAGCGGACACTAAGTTCTCAAGAGGTTCAGACAAACAGCTTTGGACGAATGATCCTAATGGCAGGGTTGTTGAACGTCAGCTGGCACATGAATCAACGCGATCTGCAGGTGAACTCCCTGGGCAATGGTGTTTCATCCGCTCTTGGCGGACGTGACAAATGGCGCGGCACCCTCACGAGGGCTTTCGACTCATGGAAGGCGGACTTCGACAAATCCTTGAAAAGGAGTGGTAACCCAGCCGACCCGTACAGGTTCGGCTCGTCCGGTCGAGATGACGCAAATGTGGTTTTCGAGAGCCGCGTGGTCCTCCATCATCTCGCGCACCTGGCAATGCACGTTGACATCGTTGACTGCCAGATATTCGCCCGCGCCAAACGCCTCCTCGGCCGCGCAATCGGGGCGCAGGATCTCAGTAGTGCGCAGCGGCGTATGAAGGACATCTGGGCGCCATCCGTCAGGGCCCGCGATGCCACGTGGTACGCACTGAAGTTCCTATGTTCGGTACTCCTCGAGGAAAATGGAACCCCCCACCCCAACTCCAACGGCTTCAAGAACCAGTCCCATGTCGGAGGCGAGCTACCCTACTGCGCCCGCGATGACGTCCTCCTCAACAGGCCCTGGGTGCTGTACTTCGCTGCTCTTGTGGTCTGGAGCTACGGTCACGCACTGGAGGGTCCATGCCCGGACGTAGTGGTCCCGACTTCTCAGGCGGAGCGAGTGCGTCAGATGAGGGAATACCTGCAAATGTATGGCGGGGTCAACTGGCCGGAAGATCTGAGGGCGATGAAGGGGCTGAACAACAATAGCTCGCTGTTATTGGTACTGAAGGACACATTCCTGACGACGAGGTGGGAATTGTTGCATGAGGGCGCGATGCTTCTAAATAATTGCGTCCAGTTAAATTCTGGGAGTATGGTCTGATAGGCGGATGATAGACAGTTTGGAGGGAGGTAAAGGCTCGCCGAAGGCAGGTTGGGTGATAGGGGGAAAGGGGTGGCGGCTTTGTACATTCATATACCCCTTTGCGTTGGATTTGTTCTCGAATATGGCCTGCTTGCTTCTCAAAGTTGTGCTGCCAAGTTTGAAGTTGACGGAGACCTGTACACCTCTCTGTGTTGTAGATGCCAAAGTGACGTGGCCGATGGATGTGTCAACAACGGGAAAGTTTTGGCGAACATCTCACACATCTAGCTATGGTAACACTCGCCCTGGGCGGTGCCGTGGTGATGTACCAGCTGTTACTAGTTCGCGCTCATCGTTGCTACACGTACATGATACGTGCTTAAGAGCTTTAGCAGCCCGAGGCTATACACCTTGGATGCCATCCGACCAACGCACATACGCCTGAGCATTAGCACCTCATGTAACGAGAGGAAGAGCCAAGTCGCTGTACACTGGGCACAGAATCTGCACGCACTACAAGGGACATCATAAATACCTAGGTACCTAGGTAGTCACAATATTCCAGACTGATAGGATGGCGCCGTTGCGAGTCAGTCTCCGCTAACGGTAACGGCTCATCGCTCGTATACTGCATTGGCACCCGCCTTCCCGGGAACCCCATTTCACAACGGAGCTCCCGCTCTCGGGCCGGCGATCCTCGATCCCTGCAGGCGGCCCGACCCCTCTTACCAAGGTTTAATCCATGTGCTAGCCGGGCCGAACAAGGAAGTTGTGGGGTTTTGAGTTGCGAACGGGACAAGAAGTATTGATTGGGTTTCAGGTTAGGGTGTTTTCTTCCTTGTTGAGGTAGGTAGTCTCTATATAGAAGATTGTGCTAGCACGTAGACAACGAAACGTATATGCACTCTACCTATCATATAGTCCCATCTCAGGGGACGGGCAGCCCAGATCCTTGACGGCATAGATGAGTCGAGATGAGGCCGGGTGATGGATAGAAGCAAGTTCAGTTGTGGTATCAAAAACACGAGCAGGGCTTTAGTAGCCCATGTACATGGTGCAAGTTAGAAAAACAGAGTGGGAGATTACATAAATGGTCCTCCTCCCCAACGCCTCCAATAGTGCAGAGTACATGGAACACCCCACACCTCTTCTGGCAGAGCGTCTGAGTGATCGCCTTATCCCGCGTATATACCCTAGGGTACGCCATAAACGGTATCCCTACACTGCGTACCCGACATACGTCGCTGCCGCAGTATATCCTATATCTCCTACCGTGGGCCCGGCATCATACTCGGGTGTGAATACTGCCCAAAGGCACCATCCGTCAGGCCGAATGGCCCACCCCACGCCGAGATGGAGCTCCAGTCCATCGGCCCAAAGTCCATATCGCCCGGCATCAGGGCCGAGCTGAACATGTGCTGGTTGATACCGTCGAAGCCGCCCGTGGCGAACATCCCGGCGCTCAGGGGGTCCAAGGTGCCACCAGCCGTGGAGACCATGGGCGGCGAGTTGCTCATGTCCATCTCAGCTTGCTGTCGTTGCTGCTGCTGCTGCTGCTGCTCTTGGCGTTGCTGATGTTTAGCGGCGTAACCATCGCCGTTACTGCCCGAGTTCGCGGCGGCGGTGCTGGGGCCCCCACCCTGTGATGCCGACGCCTCCCTGCTCGTGGCCTTCATCCGCCTCAGGTGGTCCTTCAGGAAAGACATCACCTTCGGCGGGGACGACACCGGCCTCCCGAGCCGGGCCTCGGCTGCCTCGTGTTCGTCCCAGGCCTTGAGAATCATGCCGCCCATGGCCGAGTGCATGGGGCTCTTCATGTTCTTGATCATCCCCCGCTTGTCGTAGTCCTCGAGTATGGCCTTCCAGGCCCGGTCGCACGTCTCGCCGCTGGTGATGTACCTCAGCTCCCCGAGGAGGTACACGTATGCCGGGAGGGGGAAGTGCATGAGCGTGTACCACTTGAAGGGCTGCAGCGCCTCGTGCGACTGGATCGCGATGTCGTACTCTATGACGTTGATCCCGTCCTCGAATATCGACTCGCGGAGGGCCCGCTCGGGCCCTGGCGGTAGGGAGTTGGGGTCTGGATGTTGATGTAGGTACCCGCGGCACAGGTAGTCGATGACGCGGAGTTTCGAGAGGGCTTGGCGGGTCATCAGGAGGGTGAAGAGGTGCAGTGGGACCTTGGGGTCACAGTGCTTCAGGTATCTGTCCTCGATGTAGTTGACGTAGCTGTCGAGATCTGCCATGGGGAGGTTGTGGGTAGCGGCGTTGATGACCACATCGGGCGAGCCGGGAGATGGGCTGTACTGGAACTTCGGTTTGGCTCCAGCTGGCCTCAGGTTGGAGACAGGCCGGATACCGTCGGGGTCTGCGGCCGCTATCAGCTCGAATCGTGTGAGGCTGAATAGCATCTCCGTCGGCCCAGGGTAAGGCGCAATGCTGCCCTTTGCATTGACGTGTAGGTCGGTGTCGTTGATGTTGAGGGGCCACTTGCAGTCCCCCTTGCTTGATGACAATGCGGTGATGGTTGAGCCGGTTATCTCGGCGAATCTTTTGTCAAAGCATGCCAGCTGCCACCAAAGTCGTCTCCGCAGTTCGACCTCGAATGGCGGCAGGTTGAACTGCTCGGCATCTCGATGGAGTCCCAAACGCTGCGCTATGCGGACCGCAATTCCTATTAATGAGAAGAGGGAGCGTGGGTCGGTGTATTGGCGGATACAGAACTGACCATGTCAGTAAACCTCCCAATCGCCATGGTGTAGGTAGAAGGACCGCCTACCAGATATATCACGTAGGCCTGAAGGACAACAAGTTCGGGGCTTCGCATAAAGCCGGCATTTATCAAGGCCTGCTGAGTACCGTGATGGTACCTGGACAGAAGCCGGTTCCTATCCTCCTTGAAAGTATCTTGTACTTCCTCATCGGTCATGGAAGTGACAGCAATGAAGTAAATGCTAAACATCAGTGCCTCGAGTGGTTTGGATATTCTGGCTGGGTTCGCTGCTGCTTCGACTAGCTGGCCCTGGATGGTGGGCGTATGAGTTATCTTCAGTAGCGGGTTTACGTTTTCCAGGTATATCTGCCATAATTGTAGTACTTGGACTCCCGGAGGATGCAAGTCGGTGACAGCTGCTGTTGAGCCTCCAATTACAAAGGGGAACCCGTCTTGGCCGTCAAACATCCTGTCAAATGCATGATGTATTATCGGGCCTTCGGAACCGTCTTCGGAAGAATCCCGAAGCTGCGATTCAGTTGTCTTGTACTAGATAATCATGATATTAGCCTTCCATGTACGTGAGAGGCGGAGACCACGATGGGTCAGGTCCAGGTCTTCGGCTGAGGAACAGACAGATGGAGAAGTGCGCGTGTGACACGAAGTAACATACATCTTTGTAGAATGGGAACCATCTCAGGGGATGCCTTGTTCGTGAATGTTACAAGTCAGCAGACTAGCGGCAGCATTGTCATGTAGATAATCTGTAATAGTCTCACCTGTCGCCAGGGCCGCCATCCTGGCCGGTCGAGGACGGAGATGTCTTCAAGCCTTCAATGCCGTGCTCTATCTCGTCTACATCATCGGCGGCCGGGTCAGAGGGGTGGATATTCTGATCAATAGGCTCAAAGTCGATGCCATGCTGAGAGAGCAGGGCCTCATATTTCCTGAGGCGGTCGATGAGTTCCCTCTCCTGCGGCTTCTTCTTCCGCCGGCGTGGGGGGTGGGGGGCGACCACCTTGCAGTCAACGCCGGCCTTGACGCAGTTGGCACATGGCTTTTGCTTGTCACAGCGAACCTTGCGCTGTTGACAGAGGACACAGCTGTGGCCCCTGGTCAGTTTGACGGAGGATTCGGGTGCACCGGCATGGCCCGAGGCAGGATGGGGAAAGGAAGCCATGTCATGGGCGAATGGCAGACTGCCTTGACTCTTGGGTTGACGGTCCAACGAGGGCGGATCCTGGAAGGGTCCGGTCAGCTGGGACAGAGCCTCGGATCCGAAGGGCACGAGAAGCAGCACCAACAAGGGGCCAGTCTGGGCTCTGAAATGTGAGATCTTGCACCGCTGCACAGTACCTAGGCGCGTGGGGAGGTCCTTGCTCGGATGGTACTGGGTAAGGTGACTGGTGAATGTAGATAGACGCGCGGATGTCGATTATCTCAGTATTTGGAAAAGGTGATACTTTTCGTACAGATGGCTAAGCGAGCATCCGGATGCAAGCCTAGCCTTTGAGAAGGAGGTGAAGGTGTCTCGGGAAGCCCTCCGGCAACGAGGCGTCGACTTTGTAGCCGAGAAGTGGTCTTTGATCGCCCTGTACCTTTGCCTGTCTGTGTCTGCCTGATCGTGCCTGTGGCGTACGTAGTCTACCCAATGGAGCTTGCTCGCAGTGCGACAACCAAGAAGATCCCGAGGGTCGTCATGCAGAAAGCTGGCCCAAGCTGCTGTGCATTGTGTTCCGGCATGGGCATGGATGTGGGCATAGACATCAAGATGTTGAGTGAGCCGGACAGGATATAACACCGACCACCAGAGAGTAATCGGCCTCTTGGAGTTATTGTCGGGTTGCCTTATGTGACACGAAGCCACAGCCACAACTACAACCACGTTGCAGAGCACCTTTGTAGGAATGGACGATGATGGAGAAACCAGATACTAATTCTCATCTCCTCTTCTCTGCTTTCTCCTCTCATCCATCTGCTCTCATTTCGTCCAGCCTTCGATTGGTCACATGTCGCATGCAGCATGCTCGAAGCTGTGCTGCGTGGATGGAGCCTAGGAGGATCTGCAAATCTCCTTCTCCGCTTTGGATGGCCTGGTCTCTATGAGTGTCCGCGAGTAAGATAGCAATATACTTTGGAATGGCACGTTATTGTATACTGCGAGAAAGTACTCCACTATTACCCCGGCCTTCTACCACCAAACTCTCGGGACCGAAGCACCTCGACTTTCTCCGTTAGGTTTTGGTGACTTCGGCGATTTCGGGGCCTTCGTGCAGCTTTCCAAGATCTACGGACACCGTCTTGGGGTATCTCCAGATCCACCACACCAGTGACCACCGTGTCAAGCTTGATAATATGCCCGCCAGTCTCAATCTATGACGGTCATGGGCGCAGTGGCAAGCATCGCGATGAACCTACGAATGCGCCGACCATACGTCTAATCACAGCCCCAGGCCCTTTATATTGATAAGCCCACAGTAAGTATAGAAAACGGGTAAGCCAGGTGAGAGAATGGAGTTTATATAATACATCCCTTCCCATCTGCGCATCATCATCAAGGATCTGGAGGTCTCAGATCTACACCATCAAGTATCAATCTCAGCTTGAGGGACGCAAGGCCTTCATCACTCTGAGTAGCACCACTTGTTGCACCCCTGTGACTTCTCCCTTGCCTTCCCTACTTAGTCCCTTGTACAACATTCGTTCCATCTCTTCTACTATATTACTTCAAGATGCGGCTCTCAGTGAAAGTGGACGTCGAGATGTGCCGGTCGAACGCATCGTTGGCTAGTAGCCATACACGTGTGGATCGTCACGAGCACCCGTTCCGGCAGGGGAACAATACGGCACTCGCACTTGATATCGAGAAGCACGCACAACGCGAAGACGACCCAGAAAAGAAGGCATCAGATGAGGCAGGATATGCAGATGCAGCAGGACATACAGATGAAACAGGACACACAGATGAGGAAATAGCCAGGCCCGTTCCTCAAGGGCCGCCCAACCCGAAAATACCAGGCGGGCCAGGCGGGCCAGGAGGGCCAGGTGCGACTGAACTCTATCAGCCCAAAACACTGAAGTTTTGGTTGATATTGGTTTCGAATTTCCTGGCCATATTCCTCGTCGCTCTCGATCGCACAATTGTGGCGACCGCCATACCGACGATAACAGACGAGTTCCACAGTCTCGGGGATATTGGCTGGTACGGCTCGGCTTATATGCTCACCACATCCGCTGCACAGCTCCTCTTCGGCAGGCTCTATAAGTTCTATAACATGAAATGGTAAGCCTCCCAGACGTTTTGGTCGGCGAAAAGAACGAATACTGACCAGTTCTCTCAGGGTATTCCTAAGCTGCGTTATCATCTTCGAGGTTGGCTCTACCCTCTGCGGAGCTGCCCCATCCTCGTCTGTCTTCATCGCCGGTCGGGCGATTGCTGGCCTTGGATCGGCCGGTATATTCTCTGGTGCTATGCTCATCATGATCCCGATGGTGCCTCTCCACAAGAGGCCTATGTTCCAGAGCATGTTTGGCATGATCTTCGGTATAGCGAGCGTGCTCGGCCCCTTGGTAGGGGGTGCCTTTACCCGCGCTGTCACCTGGAGGTAGGTCAATGCCACGTCTTTCGTATGAGAACAGTCACTAATCTCGAAAAGATGGTGCTTCTATATTAACCTTCCCATTGGAGGCTTCACCCTGTAAGTTCGAAGGCCACGTTGGTTCCAGCAAATAATTAGCTGCTAACGTTCTCTGGAGGGTTTTCATGTCGTTTTTCTGGAACCCGCCATACCGCAAACTGGAGCCGACTCCCATCCTCAACCACATCAAGCGCCTCGACCCCTTGGGTACTCTCTTTTTCATCCCGAGCGTGGTCTGTCTACTGTTGGCGTTACAATGGGGCGGCGCGACATATGCCTGGGGCAACTGGCGCATCATCGTGCTCTTCATCTTTTTCGGCGGTCTTGGCCTCAGCTTCGCAGCCGTGCAGATTTACATGCCACACACTGCTTCCATACCGCCTAGATTGATCAAGCAGCGCACGGTTTTCCTTTCTACATCGTTCACGTTTTGGCTGAGCGGCTCCATGTTGATGTTGGTCTACTACCTCCCGATTTGGTGTAAGTCCCTTCAACACGCCCCCATATTCCACATGGATCGCTAAATAAGATATAGTCCAAACTGTGAAGCTTGTCAATCCCCTGGATTCAGGTATATACACTCTACCTCTAGTACTCTCGCTCGTAGCCTCGAGCATATTGAATGGCTTCGGCACATCGAAGATCGGGTACTATGTTCCGTCCATGTTGTTTTCGCCTTCTATTATGGCGATTGGCGAGGGACTCTTGAGCACGCTCACCCGCGGGTCAGCTCAGAGCCACTGGGTCGGCTATCAATTCCTATCCGGGTTCGGCCTCGGCTTGGGCATGCAGACAGGTTCACTCGCGTAAGCAACCTTCCAAACAACACTTCCTCCCTTTTTCCCCCTGATGTGTATTGTACCATTCTGCTTGAACAGTAGTTGCGAGCACTTGTGCTTGATTCAATTCTAACCTGTTACAAAATAGTGTGCAGACCGTGCTGCCCATGGCAGACGTCCCCCAGGGCATCGCTCTCATATTCTTCACTCAACAGCTGGGTGGTGCCATTTTCACGACGGTCGGACAGACGATCCTCAGCAACCTTCTCGTCTCTCAGCTGACTGGCATTCCTGGGGTCGACCCCAACGAGGTAATCAACAACGGCGCCACGGAGCTCACGAGTATCGTCCCGGCAGAGGATGTTGACGTGGTGATCGGCGCCTACAACCATGCACTCACCAGGATATTCCTAACGGCGATGGGTCTGGCCCTCGCGGCCTTCTTGTCCGCCGCGGGCATGGAGTGGAAGAGCATCAAGAAAAATAAACCAGGGAAGCCTGGTGTAGGTGGTGGCCCCGGGGCAAGCCCTGCTGGTCCCACGACTGGCCTGGCATCAACATCCTCCCGGACAATTTCCGTTCCGGCAACGGTCTCTGAGGCTGGTATTGCTGCAAATCCTCCAAAGGCTGAGGGTACTCAGAGAACGCGGGAGCACCAGCAAGAGGAGGCTGAGCAAAGGACAGATGTTGAGCAGGGGAAGCAAGGGACAAATTCCGAGCAAAGGACAGATGCTGAGGAAAGGACAGATGAAGTAAAGGATGTGAGGAGTGATCAGGAGGTAGACGATACCCAAGAGGCGGAGGGTGACCATGAGCAGGGGCTTGGGTCGAAAGCTGAGCGCAAGACTGAGAGCACCAGCAATGCTGAAGGGTAATGGTGAGAAGGGTCCGAATTTGTTCATGCAATCTTGAATATCTGAGATACCACATAATGTTGAAGAGGATGGTGCTTGTACGTCTGTACCCCACTTGTGGACTCTTGGAAAACCATCAATTGAGCGAACGCCCATTCGTCTTCTCCTTCAACTGCGAGCAAGACTCGTCCTGGAGGTGGCCTTGTCAAGGGAAGCTAAACTTGGATGATCACCTATGATCACCTTACTATCGCTTTTCCATCTTCTCGCCTATTTTCGTAGCGACACTCTGCTCTGCATGCTTGCCTTCGATCTTACCCAGGTAGGAAGTACATCGGCGTGGAATTGCTTAACGATCCGTGTGCATAGGCGTTTCTGATCTCTTGAGGCTGATACTCTCTGGTCGTCCAAAGATTCAGAAGATGAAGTATATAGCCTGGGTTATTCTTCAGCTTATAGGTACAGGGATGAATGGGACGCACTTATTGTGTTGTAGTAGCTAAACGACAAGTTTAGTTTGATGCGGCATGAGCCTTGGTCAAATCCGACCTCAAACACACTAAAGTACCCTAGGGTAATTACCAGCGTGGTTCAACCCCTATCGAATAAGTTTAGCGGCTTCCTCGTATTAAGGTATATGTATAACATTAAGCGGGGAGGCCCCCACACGAATGCACACCACTTGACGGATGCCTAAAAGTACTCCGTACCGTCAATAGTGCCCCCATCCGCGCCCACTGAGCGTCAGGCACCTCCAGGGCTGGGACCGTAGGATGGCAGGAATGGTAGCTGGGTGGGCTGTGCTCTCTTCCCGTCGGCATGATCCAATCGCGCTGTGCCCATCAGTTGAGTTCGTTTCTTCCCCATCTCTGCTTCTCAAACTGAAGTCACGCCTCAGCAGTAGACATTGTCGATCATTACAAAAGGCCAGGCACAACTGGGCCGTGATCGACCTACCTCTCCGCTTGTACCTTGATTACAGACCATCGGCCTGAACTCACCATGCTGAAGTCATACCGTCTCCTTCAACCCATATCCATTTGAGCCGCCCCACCAATTACTTTCCTTCGTTACAATTCAACAGAACTTTAGCTGCTTATAATTATACTTCTTGAACGAGAGTGAATATGGCTGATATAGAGGAGCCTCGATTCAATTCTCTGGCTGAGCGTATCTCGGCATTGAACGCACAAAAGAACTTCACTGCACCGTCAGTCAAAAGGCCACCACCGCCGCCACCACCGAACAGGCCTCCTCGACTTGCTTCTCAAACTCACTCCCAAAGTCCCACCCAGGCAACCTCCCCTTCACCGAATGCAAATGGGGCTTCACAAACCAAGTCACCAACCATTCCAGCGAGGCCGGGCACGAAGGTGCCACCTGCACTCCCGAATAGGAGCAACACAGCCACCGAGAATGGCCGTCCACCGCTGCCGAACCGCAGCCCTGCTCCCCCGCTGCCAAGACGGGATTCTGAGCAAACATCACCTTCACCTGCTCTACCGCCTAGAAGACCATCAACACAGTCGCTGACAGTGGGCGCCCGCCGAAACTCGAACGAGTCAGTCAGGTCACAGATCTCGACCATCTCTTCGCTTTCCCTCAACCAAACAGAAGGCCGAAAACTTCCACCACCTCTGAGCCAGGCGAAACTTCCCCCACTTCCTGCATCACGGCGTGAACGTGAGGTTCCTGCGGCAAAGGGCAATGCGGAGACAAGGGCAGCGAGCACGGCGAGGACCGTCAAAGCGCCGTTGTTACCCAAGCGATCTATGTCAGCCCTACCTCAGGCTGAAAATGCGAGGCCATCTCTGCCACCTCGACTTCCCAGTAGGCCGGCTCAATCGCCTGGGGTGGACACAGCGGACAGCGCTCCCGCCCTCCCATCACGGCGTCTGCCTCCGCCCCCGGCAAAATTCGTCAGGACCATACCGGAGGTCAGTGGTGTTAATGCTGGAGGCACACCTGCTGACCCCTCGACGGCTGTTCCGCCCCCGGTCCCTGTTGCATCTCGACCTAGTGCGGCTCAGATCGATGCGGTGGCAATTGCAAAGCAGCAAGCGGCGACATGCCTGATCTGTCGAGACTTCTCGGGGCCAGATGGTATAGCCGCGCAGTATCCAAGCTCCGTCGTTGATCGACAAGATCCCGTTGGCTACCTCGCGCACGTACTGTGTAGCCCTTTCTCCTCGCTGACAGACAAAGCTCGGGCAATCTTTATGTGGCTGCACCACAATATTGACTATGACGTCGAGGGGTTCTTTGGCATTGGGGGTCGTCAGATCCAGAGAGGCACTGCGAGCGACACGATATTCTCGGGCCGAGCCGTCTGCGAGGGGTATGCACGGGTGTACGAGGCTATCGCGAAGCGGGCTGGGCTGGAGTGTATCGTGGTGGGAGGCCACGGGAAAGGATACGGATTTGCGCCCGTTAAGGAGGGTGATTCTTGTCCACCACGCAACGCAAGCGGTCACGCCTGGAATGCGGTCAGGATCGATGGTGGAAAATGGAAGCTGGTAGATGCCTGCTGGGGAGCGGGGCACCTCAGTAACCAGGCATACAAGAGGGAGTTTGACCCACAGCATTTCACGGCCAGCAACGAGGTATTCGGCATGAAGCACTTCCCTGAGGACAGCCGATATTTCTTCCGGGAGGACGGACGGGTACCCTCCTGGGAGGAGTATGTGCTAGGACCTACGAGGGGAGAGCGCGCTGGCTGGAGTAGTAATGCAATCGACGAGGGTATTTCGGAGTTCAACTCGAGTCCTCTGGAGAAGAAGATACCAGTCTACAATGGCGAGATTGTGAGGTTCCAATTCGCGAAGATCTGTGAGCACTGGACGGCCGAGAGAAACGGGAAGGGGAAGCCCAAGCTCTTGGCGATACTGATCCATGGCACTGATGGAAATACCGACTATGTGCCTCTGGACAGTGATGGGTTCTGGTGGTGGTGTGACATAGCAGCGAGGTACGTACTCCCCAGAGATGCAGGGCCACCTAGGTACCTCTTACAATGTTCTGTCCGCTGACATGACGGTGATGTAGGGATCTTGGAAGGCCTGGAGAGACGGTGCAGTTGATCGCCTTCAACCAACTCGGAGGCAAGGATGCAAGAGGAGTTAGCAAGGCTGAGTTCCTGTCGAGGAAGAATAGCTGGGGCAGCATGAGTTGGAGTGTCTTTGTGACATGGGAACTCGTCTGAAATGGTTCTCAGGCTCAGGCTCAGGCTCTGGCTCAGGCTCTGGCTCAGGCTCTGGCTCAGGCAAAGGCGGGCAAGTGATATCAAGTGGAAGATTGGCGTTCCCAAACAACCGAGCTATTGGCGGTGTTGGACTATTCAGCTAAGTGGCCCTCGAACTCAACATCAGCGTTTCTCTCCTTCACTGTATATGGCCCAAAAAGTCACGAATCCTGCGATCCACAACCTGGGATGCTCTATGGATAAACAGGTCTGAAGCAACCTCATTCGTCAGTGTCAACGTCCTTGTGCTGCTGTGCCTCGAACATTCGCTGCTCTACACCTACCTAGGTAGCAGGCTCCACCCTGCGGGCGGCTTCGATACGCTGTGACTTGCAGCGCCTACAGGGCTATTCCTGTGCTTACCCAGGCATCTACTAAGCAGCAGGTGAGCCCTGGAGCTAAGCAAGCCTCTTGATGCGTGCTAGGGATTATAATCCCTGTAGGCGCCCTCGCCGGAGTTGCCCCAGTACCCCAAATCCCTGCTGCCGCAGGCGCAAGCGCAACCCGTGGACCGCATCCGTATCAAAAGCTCCAGGGGTTCAATAGCTATCTACCTAGGTAGGTACTCAGGTACCTAGGTGAGATAGTCCAGCTACGCCAGTTATGCCTGCCCACCTGGGCACCCTGCCACTTACAAGTGCTGCAGCGGTTCACCAGGTAAGGCAACTGCCCCAGCACATTAACAGCACATCAATCACACTCTGGGCTTTGTCATTGCAGTAGACCAACCAACCAGCTAAGCAAGAACTACAATCATCACGTACTATCGTACTATCGAGCCCTCCAACACCATCTTCCAACCTTTGAACCTCCCTCCACAGGAGAAACCTCGTCACTTGTCTTTTTGTGCATGCATGCATTACTCACCAAGGTCATCCACGCTTTACGCTTGCCCCGACCTGGGACCATCATAAATAATTGTTGTGTCCCTAGCCATAAGTTATATCTCTACTTGACGACCCGTCTACGGTGATACCTGAACCACCTACATAGTAGTCTACCAAGGTACAGTAGATGGGCGCATGCTGACGAGCTGCCAATAACCGCACACACCCTCCCACCCCTCGTACCCCTCGCACCTTTTGCGCCCTTTGCAGCCTCGCACGACGATCCCATACCCGCACTATCTTCAGCTCCTCTCGTCGACGTCTGCTGCGCTGTCCCAACCAATATTGCCAGCTCTCGCACAATGGCATCTGCCCCAAGCTCCCGGCGTTTGAGTCTCACAGACCTACCAAGGGAGATCCAAAAAGAAATCGTCGGCCATGTAAGCCTTCACTGTCGAGCCCCTCACGTTGGACCCCTCCCGCCGTGACTGCTGCAGCAGCGCATTGCGCCCTTTGGCTGGTACACCTGAACTGACGCACTGTCACAGTGCCAACAGCACGACCTGATATGCCTCTCCGTTGTTTCTAAACACTTTCGCCATCTTGCCGCTGCCGAGCTATATCGGAATTTCCACATTGTGTTTCCCGATGAAGACGACCAGGCCTACGACTCCCCCATCGACGGTCTTGCTGGCGGCCTGGAGACGTTCGTTACCAGTGACTACGACTATGCGAGGCACCTCAGATATATATCACTAGATACACTGAGCGCAGGCCACAAGGCTGAGACAGCGTATAAGCCTTACCTGTACAGCCAGAGCTGCGGCAAGTTCCTGAATACTCTGCTCCTCTTGACCTTGCGCAAGGCAAAAGCTTTGGAGACCTTCAGGTATGTTATCTCTCATAGTCTACTGTGCCCCTACTTGATCAATGTGCGTCAGTCAGTACCTGACGTTTTGTTTCACCATAGATGGAACATCCGTGTCGAACTCAGTCGTCCCGTGTACAAGGCGCTGCACGACATCGAGACACTCTCCCATTTGTGCATCCGCTTACAGGATGGACCGTCGCTGTATGAGCAGCCGCTTCCTCTTCCTTTCTCATCTCTCACAAACACCCCAAATGCCTCTATGAGCCATCTTCCCATCGCAGATGCCCCACATCCGGCCCCGACCTTCATACTCCCTCCCCCACCTGCTCCTTTCTACCTTCCACCGTCTACAACGACACTGCCCCCTCCACCTACGAAGGCCCCTGTCAAGACAAAGGCGTCGAAGAAATCTTCCACGACCGGAAACCCGCCCACATTATCCGGGTTCAAGAGGCTTAAGACGTTGTCAGTCTTGGATATCGACGATCTGGACGTTATCCCGGAGCTCAAGTCCTGCGTTAGGAACTCACATGGCACGCTGACCAAGCTCAAACTGTCATTCTCGCACAATATGGCTATGCGCGCTCGGAAACCCCCTCCAGACCCAGATGATTCCGAAGATCCAGAAGACGAATTTCAGGTTGGGCCAGTTGTGGTACCGCCACCCGCTCAGCCTTATGATGATGCCACTGGGCCGGCCAGGGCTTTCCGCGCGCAAGAAGAGCGGAAGAACCAGGAGTCAGCCTTGGGTCGCATCTTTGATGTGGAGCCCTACTTGGTCAAAAGGCCCTCAGAACTGCGAAACAAGGATAAAGAGGTCACTGCGGATGAGGACCATGTACATCCTGCCGCCAGATTCCTCAAAACCCTCAAGACCATATCAGAGAAGCTCTTGAAGACCTTTGAGGAATCGGATGAATTCACCATGGCCCAGAAGGAGATTATGGATTCATTCGAGACCGCGGCGAACAAATACATATCCCAGGCAGAAGTCAAGGAAAGCGTCCTGACTCAACGGAGGACAGAATTAGGGCTTAATCCCACCGGAGCCAATGGCGGTGGCACAGCCGAGACAGAGTCCGCAGAGACGTCTGCCGGACAGAGCAGCGGTGAATCGGAGGTCACACACCCTGAGGAGTCGAGCCTTTTCGGTCCCAAAACTTCAAAAGGCAGGGACATAGCCCAAGACGCCAGTCCGGACGACATCGACATTGAGGAACCAGTAGAGGACAATTTTGTCGAAGAGCCTCCAGCAGTTGCCTCTACCGATCCTGTCGATGGGGACGAGGACCCTGTTAGCAAACAAAGCCCGCCGAAACCCAATGGTATCGACAATACCCCGACCAACAACGACTTGTCTTCGAATTTGGGCCCGGATGCAGCAAAGGCAGTGGCCAACCTCCAAACCCAAAAAGAGAACTTCAAGACGCTGACTGACAAGCTTGCGTTTTACGAAATACAAGCTGAAGAATTGCACAAGGAGATACAGCAACTTCCTGTTGATCCAGGCCCTCACCCAATGAAGCGATTTAAGGAGGCTGAGAAGCAAATGCAAGAGTTTAGCCAGAACATCAAGGCGATCCAGACCGAGATGTGTATTGTGGCAGCTGAGATTCAGGATGCGGAGAGGCAGATCCCTGATTCTGCGGCGAAGACCAATGATACAGATGCAGTGCTGCGCCGCATCAGTGAGTACACACGGTCAACGAGAGGTCTGGGTCTTCATAGTCTCAGCGTCCATCAAATCCCGGTCAAGGCCTCGGTACTATCGCGGGCCATCGACCTGCGAGTCTTGAAGAGGATAACGCTGCTGAATGTTGGCCCGCAAACACCTCTTTGGGCCTTGTTCACTAAGTTGAACAGCACGCAGCCGATTGCTCTGCGCAAGATATCCACAGACAACGTGTGCTTGTCATTCGTGACTTTCGTCTCTCAGTTAGAGGAGCTTCATGAGCTTTTCATACTCGAGAGGCCGGACAAGTACAAGCCAGAACCGTTCACGCCGAAGACAACTATTACAGGGGATCACATAAGAAGACTGATATTGAAGAAGCATATGAGAACTTTGATCAGGTTGTTGATCAAGAACGAGCGCGATTCGAGTTGGGATGCTGATTTGAAGACGACCCTACTTATTTGCAGGCGCGGCAAAGCGCTTGAGGAGCTGGCTGTCAGCATGGGGATCAGTGCTATTGTGAGTCGGGGACTTTCAGCCCCTTTCCCCCATGGATTCAAAGAAAACACGGCAACTAATCTGTTACAAAGCACACGCTCCTACAACACATCCCCGGGCTCGCCAAGCTGCGTGCTTTGCACATCATCAACCTCCGAAATGATGATACCTGCGTATGGGTGATGCGAGAGACTAAACGCTTCATCATTGACAGTTTGTCACATTGCCCCAATCTCAAGCTAGAATGGCTTGCCATCGATGATGACGAGCATGTCGAACGCATTGTCAGGTGGAAAGAGCAACCCAAAGACGCAAAGAAGAAATCCGGGAAGGAGAAGGTCCCTGCTTCCATGACCAACGGTGATCAATCCCCTACTCTGTCGCCGGATAATGTCGATATGGAAGGCGACAGCGACGACGACGAGGATGTCAATGGCAATGCAGATGGATTTTTCGGGATCGACACCATTGACACCCCTTTCTACGAGGTCTGGGGGGCTCGGATCTTCAAGAAGGAGGTCATCGCTGGTCGGTTGTGAGCAATACTGAAAGTGGGGTGGGAATCCCGGCCGTGCGTACCCTCTTCATCATGATGGACCGAGATATCGGGGCCAAAGGGCCTTTCGGGATAATACAAATGAAAAGCCGGCGTCAGGTGTCGGATTGGCCTTCACCATTCTTTCGGGCTTGCTCCTCATGTTGAAGAACCCAAACAGTTCACTATACGCATAATTATGCAGCAGAGGTATATAGAAGAACAGTGGCTAGATTGATAGTGGTCAACTTGATTGGAAAACGAAGACCGCATCCCATTCCTGGCCTCCAACCCGATGAAGAGCAATGAAGTGCGTTGCCATGTAATCGCAGAGCAGTCTGCGTTTTTCGCAAATTCCCAAACCATCACGGTAAGAGCCACGAACGAAGGAGTATTAGAACCTCCGTGGATGCTTTGGCTAGCTGCTTTGAATTCTCAACATACCCAGAGGTGGCTCTAAGCACCCAGTGGTGGAGAATCGTTCCGCTGGATGGACCAGATCACGTAGCATATTATTCTCGGGCAAACAACATCCATCACATACGACCATAGGTAGAAGAAAATTCGGGATCCCGTCCGCTCTCCCACAGACAAGCTTCTGACTGCTGGATTAGTAGTTGGGTCGGTGACGACCAGCGAATCCCCAGTGTTGTATGTTGCCTTTCTTTCTTTTCTTTTTTTCCCCTCATTTTCATTTTCCTGACTTCCTTCGTGTCCTTTCAATCCCCAGTGTAACTTACTAAGGGGGGGTTTTCCTTCTTTTTTTCTTCTTATCCTTCCAGCAGAATTCTTCGTGCTACGTGTCCGACGGAAGCCGGCAGCTCAGATCTAATGGCCATCATGGTGTGATAGATGATATATGTCTGTAGCAACAACAAGATTGAGAGGCAGACGAGACGACATATCCGGAACCATCACGGGAAGGGATGAGAAAGGAGCTGTGGCTCATATCAATTCCACCACAGACTAACGCTAAAGCTGACGCTCAACCCCCGTACGTAGTGCCACCAGCCGATGGGGATATAAAGCGCGTCCCCGGGCTCTAGTATGCAATCCACAAAGGGCACCTGCCTGAAGTCCTCGATATCATTATGTCTGCTTCTCCCTCGCCCTGCCCCTTCAACCCCACCCTCATCATCTCCGTCTCCATGATCTTCATCCCTGGCTACCGCGGCGGGGTCGGCATCCCACCCTTCAACGACGCCGACGTCAAGCAGGCTCGTGTTCCCCATCTCGACGCCCCCCTCTTTTCCCCTCGCGCGCATCCTGTCGGTCTCGCGGGGGGAGTACAGGCGGATGTACTTCCTGCCCACGACCTGTGCCAGGAGGTTGTGGTAGGGGTCTGTGTGGAGGGGCGTGATGGTTCCAGGGGGGCCCAGCCAGGCGTTGAGGAGGGGCACCTCGAGCTCCTGTTGATCCTGGGTTGGGTCTGTTGGGTGTGGAGGGGGCGCGGTGTAGCACTGATCCGGTATGAGGATGTCGTGACGGAGCTGGGGGAGCTGGAGGAAGAGTTGGTGCTGGGCCAGGTATGCGACCGGCTTCTCCCCCTGCTGCTGCTCCTGCGCGGGGTGGTCCTTCGTAGGGCTGAACGGCGAGAAGGAAGTGTCAATGTAGCCGCTCAGGAACTCCCCGAACGGCACTATCTTCTGACCCCAGCCCTCGTCCACATAACTCCTCCCGATCTCCACCGGCACCAACCTCCGGCCCCCAAAGGTCCGCGCCATGAGGTATGAGGGCTGATCCCACGGCCTCTCCGCCCTGGCTGGCCAGTCATCCACCAGGCCCGTCAGGACAAGTGGCTCCGGGCCCCTGTGCGGATCTGCACTGTCGAGATAGCGCTGGAAGGCAGCCATGTCCATGGTATGCGCTGCGACCCGGCGGATGGGGTTGCGGATGGGCGGCGTGAAGGGCTCATGTGTGGAGAAGGACGGTCGTGAACGCCAGCTATCCTCAGTGGGGGCGGTTGGTGGCAACTCGAGCCTGGGCCTCTTCGCTGCTGGAGGCGTGACGTTGTCAGTAAGCGGGGGTCCACGGGTTTCTCCGCCCCCAGCAGTACTCCAGACTTCTTCCAGGAGGTCAAAAGCCGCATCGATCCATCTCCTGCCCCTCTTGTGGCCGCCTGCGCCTGCAAGGATCAGTGCCAGGTCCAACGTCCTGATCAGCTCATCGAGTCGCGTCGTGTCTGGTACCCTCACATCCCGCTCTGACATGCTGGTCGCCGCGATGCCAGCTGCATCACTGCCGCGTCCGTCCAGCCGTGGTGATGTCTGGAGGTTGGGAGATGACAAGTACAGGTAGACGAACTTGAGGATGCTGGCGTCCGTATAGAGCTGCCTCCAACAGAGGGGCAGGTCGTGGTACCGATAGGCGTAGAACTTGGAATAAGCAATGGATACAAGGTCGTCGAGCCTCCCCAGTACAGAGAGCCCATTGTCATCACGGCCGCATCTGCCCTGACAGGAGCGCACCGCACCAAGGCTTCCCTGGTCGCTCTCGACAGGCCGTCCCGGGCAGGCGGGTGACGGTGACACCGACAACGGCGAGGACGACTTCTCATACAGACCAAGCAGCCTCGACGCTTGTCGTGACAGTAGCTGCACCAGTGGCTCGCCGCAGCCGGCCAGGTCTCTAGCACCATCCGTAGCATCTGTAACGGGCAGCGCCGCCTCCTCTTGCCGGCCGTGCTCAACAACCGCATTCACCTTCACCGAGGCCTGCTGGAGGATGTCCTCACACTCGTCTCTGATCGCCGCGGCGGCGGCGAGACAGAGGATGCGCAACCCTGTAGGTGCATCCGCGCCTACACATGCGCCTGCAGACGCACCTGCATCTGCCATATGTATATGTATGTATGTACGGGTCCGCACACGTTGCTCGCTCCCTTTGCCTCGGGTGTCCCAAGGGTTGTAAAGAGGGGGTATGCGCGCCCGGTCTTGGACCACTCTATTTGCCGGCTGGTGTTCCCGTGCTGGAGGAACCGAGCCCTCCTCTCACAAAGACAGTCTGTGGGCTGTGTGACGACCCACTGCAGCAATTACCCCGTGGCTGCAGGAGGAGGTGTGTCACCACGGATTGTTCAATCAAGTGTGGTGGCGTGAGGTGAGGTTCCTATGTAGTCTAAGAGGTGGGACTCCAGGCTTTGATGATCGGGCATATGGTCATTACCAAGAGGATACTTCGTAGATAGTAGGTAGTAGATGGATGGAGTATCCGACGGCCGGATGCAGTGTTTGTGGTGTCGCAACAGGGAAATTTAGCAAACCGCCTCTACTTCCCCCCAAATGCATATTTGGTACTTCAACAGCCGCAAGGCGTCCGTGGGGATGGATGGTGTTTGCAATAAGAGATAACCAGGCTGTTTATAAAGTTGCGTGTATCCGAAGGTCCAGTGTTCGCTTTTTCATCTTCACAACTTCGCTTCCAGGGATCAGGCTTCAATGCACGCAATACTGTTTTGTTACAGGTACACTACCTAGGTACATACTGTACCGTAAATAGCAAGGTTTAGCGGGGCCTGTGAGTATTATCTACAGTAGTGCTAGCCTTGACAGGGGGTCATTTAGCGAGACGGAACCAGGCGTAAGCGAGAAAATAGTGGAAACCTTTGGAAGTCATAGCCCCACAATCGACAGGGGTCACTACCACACTACCACACTACCGTAGCTGGTAGGTACTGTAAGCCGTTGAACATTTTGGGAGGGCACCACTGTCATCTGGGGGCAGGCACCCGGGCGCGGATGACAGCTGCACTATGATGAATGTTTCCTCAATGTCGACGTCTCTATCTCTCTCTCTCTCTTCCTCGCCCCCCTCTCTTCTCGTGAACCTTTTTGCCGACCCTGTGTCATACCTACCTATGGCCAGGAAGAATACTACCATGGATCTACATAGCAACAAGGCAATATCAATAACCCAGCACCAGTAAACCCAGGTAAACAACCCCCAAGCCAACTCCGACACATTCACCGCCACCTGATGACCCTGAATCTCACCACCGTCTCATCATAAACTCAAACCATGGATAATTATGATCGCTTTTGTGTTCTGCAGACAACATCACCTTTGTACCACTCCGGGTACTCGCTGCAGATACCCATGCCTGCCCATATATCACCAGCAGCCCATGCGGCACACCCATTTACCGCTGCTGTGCCTCACAGCACCTCCCCCCATTCACCTCAGACACGGGTCACTTTGACCCAGAGCTCTGACTGGATAAAGATGCCAGCATTGAAGGAGTTCCAAGGAGAGGGTGGGTTGAGGAGACCAAAGTCGTACCGTCTTAGGAGCTATGCACGACACAATCAGCATGCATATGATGCATTGTCAACAGTTGAGTACGAGACTTCCGTTTTCGGCTACCCAATGAGAGAGACAACGGGGCCTGCGATACAATCCTTCTGCCCACCAGGAACACTTGGCCCGCCTACAGAGAATATGAGGGACTGGAATGGGGGGCGGGTTCGATACCGCATCATTGAACAGACTCACCTCAACGAATATCTTATTCAGCTCGAGCAGCGCGACCGACCTACCCAGGCACTGCCACTTGCCCTGCTTGAAGATTAGCTCCCAGGTGCTGATCATGTTGCGTAGCTGCTCCTCATCCTTGACCTCCAGCCAGCGCTCCGGTCGGAATGTCTCCGCGTCCATCCCGTATACGCCCTTGTTGTGCTGCACCCCAAACGCCGACCAGCCGATCTCAGTGCCCTCGGGCACGGGGATTCCGCGGATCACGTCGCCGCCGGGGGGCACAACCGATGGCATGAGGCCAGTCACGGGCGGGAACACGCGCAGCCCCTCCTTGATGACCGCCTGCAGGTACGGTAGGCCGCGCGCCTCCTCGTCCGTGATGGGGCCCGTCAGCCTCCCCTCGGCGGCCGCTGTGCGGATCTCGTGCGCGAGCTTGCGGTATACCTGCGGGGAGCTCATCAGGTAGAGCATTGTGGTCCGGATGGCCGTGGCCGTTGTGTCGGAGCCCGCGATGATGTTGACCAGGGCCTCGCCCTCGGCTTCTTCCGGCGTCAGCCCGTGCTTCAGGAAAGACCCTAGCATGTCCTTGCGCTCGGGCCCTTTGTATGCAAGTCTCTCGGCAACGACCTTTTTGGAGACCCTGTTTTGCGGGCGAGACACCTGTCAGCGAAAACATGCCATGTGCGACGTGACTTTTCACAAACACAGGAGATACACGACGGGGGGTTGAAGTTGTGGCGATGGAAACCTACCCGATGAACTTTCCAAAACCATGAGGGTCGTTCTCCGAAGGCATGAACCGTCTGAACAGAGGGGAATGCAGCAGCCTTGCCAGTGCGGGCAGGACGCTCACCACCATCATCGCAGGCATACTGGCCTCGGTTCTCTCGATGTACTCGTAAACGTCTGCATCTTGGGCTAGATGGCCAAAGTCTTTACCAAAGGCAATGTCGCCAATGATATCCAGGGTCAGGTACTGGGCCGCCCTGGCAAAGTCCATGGGTCTGTAGATGGCCCCTTCCGAGACATAGTTTCGCTCTATCAGGCCTATGAAGGCCATTATCCCCTTGTCGATCCCGCGCTCGAGGCCTTCGTTCTCCTTCCCAGAATACTACACGCGCAATAATCAATCAGCGGACTAGTGTCCGATAGGGAAATGGGCTGGGTACACAGCTGCTTACTCCTGCAGCCATTTTCGCCCTCAATGCGTTGTGTTTCTCATCGTCCCTCGTGGAGATGATATTGTCACGGCTGGGGTCGAAACGGACGGCATCATAGAAGTCAGCCTTCTTGTATTTGGTGCGGACGGCCCACATCCGCCTCACTACCTCGGGATCATCTGTCACGAGGGAGTTGGGACCGACGCGGGCGATATGACCTAGACATCGTTGTCAGAGTCAGCTTTCCTTTTCCCTTGCGTAACTTTTCTTGTATCTTCCTCCTCATCCGTCTTCTTCATCTTCTTCTTCCCTTTCTACACTTCTCCTGGTTTCCTCTCTTCTTTGTTCCATATTGTTGAAACTCCCCAGACTTCAAACTGACAAGTCAAGGTAGTCATCTACATGTCTTGCTCGTTGTTTATGAAAAAAGGAGCCCGAGAAGTTGGAGGTTAGTCTCTGGTCAGGCGCCTCTTACCATAAGTATCGCAAGCCCCCTTGAGCGCCAGATGCATGCTCCCACCAAGGGTATTACGCAGAATCCACAGCTTGCTGATCCCGGCCGATCGTGGGCCAGGAATGTGCCTGAGACGGCGCCATGCGGTATAGATTGAGACGGAGAAGTATCCAAGCAGGCCTAATGCCACGAGGATGGCGAGATTGACAAAGGAGAGCGCAGTATTTACCGCATCCCCAGACGAGGGCAATATGCGGTCGAGCACCACCATGGTCGGCAACGAGATATGGCTGGAAATTGTATGGGCTCGAAATCAACCGTTGACAAGGAAGGGTGTTCGAGGACGGTGGGCTAACAGACGAGTAAATGTAAGTTGAGGTAAGCGAGAGCCAGGTATGTTTATTCCTGCGTTGAAGAAGGCCCCGGCGATCAGGAAATATCAGGCCTCGCTTATCTAGTTTGTGGTATGTAGGTAGTGTCGCAAGCGAAGGGACTGAATCCGACAGTCTGGAGACGAAACGGGAGGGGGAAATCGAAAGGGGGTGGTTACTGGTGGGTCGTGGCATCATCCATGACAGTCACCGACATGGGATGTAGACGCTAGTGACGAGGTGAATTGGCACAGATGGTAGTCTAGTGGCCTAAGTGATAGGAGGGACGGGATAGTCTCCATTTTCCTCTGTGAATCCGCATAATTTGGAAGCAGGACCGGAATAGTGCATCGCAAACGAGGCAGGCGATCTGTGGTCGTATCGCTGCAACTGTTGACTCTTCTGGGACGAATTAGAAGACCGAGTGGATCAGCAAGCGAATGCCCACCGCCCGGTATCCAAGATGCACAACACTTGTGCATCAGCCTGCGTTTCATGAAGAACATAGTAGTAGTACCAGGCTTGACCTCTCAACGTTAAGCCTGAGAGGAGCCATATAGCTTCCTCGAAGGCAGAGGCCCGTCCATCCGTCCACCCGACATACTGCGTAACACGCCACCAAAGGGGTACATGTGGACAGGCCAGAATCACCCGCATTGATAAGTATCATGATTCTCCTGCTCATGTCGTAGGCGTTCGACAGCACACGAACTGGCAAGGCACTCCTTGAAGTGTACATGGGGACGAAGGAAATTCCGGGGCCTGGGATTATGAACAGGTGTGGCCATCAAAGACTGTGCCACACCTCCCGTGGGAGAGGTCGACCATCGCCATGTCACTCCACCACAGGGAAAATTGGTACATAGTTCCCGGGGTTGTAATGTCCGCATGCGGCATCTCCAAGGGGCCCATTCGAGTGACCAAGAACCGAGCACCGGAGCCATTTCAAGGACTGACAAATTGCAGTCTGGGAGGAAGCCTGCAAGGCGACCCTACCATCGGATTATGTGGGGAGAGGACGATCAGCGTAGACTTCGGGGAAAAAGCTACCGTGTAAAAGATGCCTGCCGTCGGCTACGTTGCTCTGGAACCGGCCGAAAGTGCAGGAAATGCTTATTGTGGGAGGGGATTGACAGTGGTGCAAGTATTCCCAAGTTCGGTCATAAGTACACTCGGGATATGAACCAGGGAATCCTCACAATCGCCGCCATCATCTTGAGAGAATCGCCGTCGGCTCGCGGCACACAAGCACACGCAGTTCAACTTCTCTGGTGCCTTGAGGCCGTGCCAACCGATTTCAAACAGCCAGCACATTGCCCCTTCTCTCTTCCAGGCGATGTTTCCTTTCCCAACAACGAGACGTGTCAAACAATTGCCCGGCTGTGAAACTTGATTCCCACGGGCAGGGTACTGGTAAGGAGGAAGCCCTCAGAATGGCCAGGTTTTGGAATATTGCATCACGCTGTGCATGTAGATTAAATGCTCTGCTGGTGGCCTTCGTGCAGCATGCAAGGCGCAGGTGCACGCCTGCATGTTCAGGACAACCAACAATGTATCTGGTTGGTTCTCCGGGACGGCCATGGCGCTCAGGCCCTCGAGAGTTCGAGTTCTCGGATCATTCTTCCAGCTGGCTGTTGGAGGGGAAGCCTTGGAGGGGAAAGAAGAAGGGAGGAGGAGGCGGGTGTGACTGCTGCGTTGTTCGGCATGCCACTACGGAATAGCCAGCTACCCAATATGGTATGTAGATACCCACAGCGGGTATGGATCGTCTCCCATGGGGCGCCATTGCGAACAACAACAGTGCTGTCGCTCAAAAGTACTCGGCATCGAAGTGGTATTTGGAAGTTGCATCGATAGGTAGGCCAACGGTAAGGAAGGAGATGAAGACGTAGACAGGCCCAGGCCCACCCATTGGTATGACATGTGACCTGTCAGGCCGTCAGGTCAGAAAAGACTAGTGAAGATCTAAACGGAAAAAATGTTGTCTGCCTTTTTACAATGGGATGCAAGTGAGGTACCAGGATGCCCAGGTGGTTCGATGTTGCAGCTGCTCGCCAGAAGAAGTAAGTGGACACGGCACGTGTGAAACGGCGACGGGCGAATAACAAACTCCGGCGCAATCAAGACCAAGGTAGTAGAGGCTGATAGGCAGATAGGATGGGGATTACTGTACCATGACGAGAGGATATGTCTCGCAGGTCAGGGAAACCATGAACATGTCCATGTGCACACCTTCTTCTACACAATCGGTGCGTAATCTGAGTATGCCAAGATCGGGTCGTGCTTTACTGGCTCATCATGATGACCGGGAAGCTGGAGTTGATGGAAGGAATGCCGGCCGGCGTCAAGCGAACAACCTTGTGAGAGTGACCGCCCAGGCGGCCAGCGGTGACAAGAGAGGAGACGAGAGGAGAGGAGAAAAGAGAGAGTAAAGACTTGAGGCCGAATAAGAGTAGGCGGTGACTGAACGTAAGGAAGGTGGAAGCGGCCGCCATGCTACCCTGGGGCCACTACCTGACCTAGGCACTACCTAGGTACCTAGGTACCTCGTATACCTACCTAGGTAGTTATAAATGTACCTAGGTATACTATATCACCATTTTCGCACCTTTAGCTCAGGTGGGAAATACATTCATTACCTGAGCTCCAGGGCTGCCACATCGTTGGTTCTTCGACTCGACCGCATGGGCTGGTACGGACTCATTCCTTCCTCCCCTTGCCTCCTTCTCTTGCACAGCCAGAAGAGGCGTCCGTCTTGGACAGATTGTTGTAAAGAGTGACTGAGAGAGGAAACGATCAAGTGAGTGTCGACGGCAGGTTTCAAGGACTTGTCATTGTAGTACTTGCTACCTAGGTAGCCTGGGGCACCCAATTCATTAATTAGAAGGCATTCGCTTCGTGTCATGTGCCAACGTTAAAGAAAAAGCAAATAGACTACCTGTCTGTGTACCTATGTAGTCTATCGCTTATCTAAGCATGGATTTGCCCCCTACCTCGGCTGTAACCCTTGACTGTAACCCTTGACTGTACGTCCACGGGGAGGTTCCTCAGCCGCCCCTCCTGAGCTCTGAGGTCTGCATGCAGTTCGGTACATGAGCACACGCGATTACGGCACCCGATCAAGGACTCGGGCGTCGATAGATTAGTCAATATTCCGAACAATTCGGCAATATTTGTGGCACCTACTGGTCTAGGTAGGTATAAGATCACCCCACAACACATTAACTCGATCCCAAGCACCTTGGGAAGGACCGTCCGCGCCCAGTGTGCCCGGCAGGCCGTATCTTGCCACCATCACGAAGCAGGACGAGCGGCTCCGCTCCGGATGGCCGTTGCGTCGTCGGGTTTAAGGACTAGACTTTAACCTCTGCCGACTTCAAGTTATCCGGTGGACTATCCGGTGGGCTATCCGGTTCCGGTAGTGTGGGTCTTCCCATCTCTCCAGGCCGAATACGTTGATAGCATGATGTAAGACCTACCTGTAGTCGAAGCAAAGCGAAGCAATGTAGAGCAAAGACCATGCCTGCTCTTAGTTGTGTCTCGATTCAGCGACTATCCAGGCTATAACTCTATGCCCAAGTCGTCTTTGTCTGAATCTTCTCCTGGTAGAGCCTGCAATCGGAGCGCCGTACAGAAGGGCCATGATGTTTTCGCTTACAGCAGATCCCGGTGTTGTCCTAGGCTTTGCATTGCAACAACAACCGCCGGCGCAACGGCACGGCACGGAACGGCACGGCATGGCATGGCGCCTCCCTCATCTTCTCACCCAGTCACTATACACGATGCAACATGAGGGGGGTTGGCATGAAGTCTCGATGTCACAAGCACGCAGCTATTTGGTAAGCATCCAAACTGCTGCTCTGGCCCGGCGCTGTTGCCCTTCTTGATGGTAGCAGAGGCACTGGGCCGTCACTCTCGCTTAAGCAGCTATACGCTTGACCCTCATTGCTGATACGTTCGCCTGCTCCTCTCTCTGTGATACAACGCCGACTCACCTGCGCCAAAGCCTATCAATTTGCGGAGATCAGCAGCAGACATTGGCTACCTGCTTCTATCTCCTTCCACAATCCTGCATTCCCACAACGGCGCCTCCAACACTCTTCAGACAGCTCATTCCATTCTTGTCGCCGTGCCCTGTCTTCAATCCGAAAAGGGGTTGAACTTCGGTGGCTGCCCTAGAACTGTCGTGTCAACTAATCCTTGGTTGGTCCGGCTTGCCCACAGGAACCTGGCTGTGTAACGCAACGCGTGCGCCTATACATTACTCTGCACTGATGCTCCCGCGCCGTCTGATCGACCACAACCACCGATCTGATCTGGTAGTCTGGCCATCTTCTTCTCCGCCCGCCCGCCCGTTATCTTTTGCTCCCTTACACTCTTGGATGTTCCCTACATCTCGGCGCTTTTTGGCAGCTTTGACATCTGCAGCCACCTGCCGCCCTGCTGTCTCTCACTGGTCCAGTTCCCCACCCCCCGTTTCTGAGCACTCTATCACGCACGAAGCATCATTCCTCGGTCACCTGAAGCGCACGTTACGTCCGCTACCTTCTAGTCCTGAGTGTTGCCTCTCGACCTGGAACCGTTCCTCGAGGGTTACTATCGAGCCTTGACACCTGATTACTGGAAGAAATCCCACTTGCTGCATTTTCGCTGCTTCAAGAGGCTTGGATAGCCGCTGCTGTGTTCTCATTGCTATTCTCGTACCTTATTCCACGCACAACGCTGCTCTTTGGGTTCACGAAACATGGCAGACGCCCAGGATCGTCCCCTGGTCGGCGTAGGGCATCTGGAGCCTGACAACCATAGTGATATCTTACTTGAAGATGTATGTTAGACTCATGTTCATGCAACGGGTGCACGGCGGACTCGTCTGTGTCAGATATTTGTACTGACATGCTCGGACAGGACAGTCAGTCGATCCTCTCGGACCCTGATTCGGCCCTCGGATCCGTAAGTGCCTCGAATATCGCCGACGGGCTCGTCTGCTCATGCTGACAAGGCACTCGGAGTAGGATATGTCCCTTTTCTCGTCAACGGCTTCCCTCAGATCGTCTATCCTAAGGAGTATGGAGGAAAACGGCCGCAAGTATCACGGATACAAGGAGGGAAAATATGTTCTACCGGTCGATCAGGTTAGAATCCTTCATCTCTTTCTCCAGAGTTGCCACTTCCGGCTTCACGACATCGCCGGGGTTACGTTTAATAACATCATTTAGCAAGAACTCAACAGACAAAGTCAGCCGAATTCTATGTGCCTTTTACGAGATCATCTAAGCTAAGCCTTGTGGTAGTATTCCAATACGACCTGTGCCTCTTAACCTTTGACCACATCCTATCATTCGCCCCATTCACGAAGCTGAATCGAGTCTTAGACGTTGGGTGCGGCGTTGGTGAGTGTGGTTGCACATCATGAGTACACGTACTTGGCATGGCGTTGAGCTGACACTTCATTAGGCTATTGGGCACTGGACTTTGGTGAGCCTCCGAGACTATTCAGCCACAACCCAGCCTTACATTGACTGATATTGGTGTCCCAGCCGAGATGCACCCGGAGGCACAGGTATGTTCATCAACCTGACTTTCCGTTATCATGCAGGATGAAATTGATTTGCTGTAGGTGATTGGTGTCGACCTGTCGCCCATACAGCCAGCATAGTAAGAAAACTCTCTTTTCTCACCATTCCGATGATGCTAACCCCTAAATAGTGTTGTAAGCATGGAACCTATGAGGAAATCACCGTCCAGAGAATAACATTTGCGCTCAGCCACCAAACGTGCAATTCGAGATAGATGACCTAGAAGAGTCTTGGAACTTCAGCTATCCTTTCGACTATATCCACTGCATGATGATGACAGGTGCTTTCAGGGACTGGTCAAACTTCTATCGGCAAGCCTACGAGTGAGTATCTCGCACCGGCAAGCTTTTTGACATTTGATGGCGGCCCCCTGAAGATCGATTACGAGATTACTCACAAGGGATCCTAGGAATCTCAACCCCGACGGCTGGCTCGAGATACAAGATATACAGTTCCCACTAAACTGCGACGATGATACCATGCTGCCCAACGGGGCGCTCAAGAGGTGGAGCGACCTGATGGTCGAAGCGGGCGAGAAGTCTGGCTTCCTACTCACCACCTGCGAGCGTGCTGGCGACATGATGCACGAGGCCGGTTTTGTCGATATCGTGCGAATACCGTACAAGTGGCCCATCAACGAGTGGCCGCGCGAGCCGAAGTGGAAAGAGGTGGGCAAGAGGACGGCTGTCAACTTCAGGGATGGGATGTCCGGTATCATGATGGCCCTGTTCACACGCTTCATGGGATGGAGTAAGGAGCAGGTTGAGGAATTTTGCGCGCAGGTTGACACTGAGTGGCCAGACACTCGGGTTCATGCATATTTCAACCTGTGGGTCACTTATGGGAGAAAGGCGCGATAGCAGTGATTGTCTGGGGAAACGACTTTGCGGATAATACTACATGGCTTTTGGGACTGGATTGTACAGGCATTGGACAAAACATAAACTGGAGTTGCGAGTGTTTATCATGAGCTACGTATACTGATAATGAATTCTTTCATCAAAGGCAATAACCCCCAAGACTATCATCTGCGAAGGGGCCTGTCAGCTTGCATTTGTAGTCACTCTTCTCCGTGCCATTTGGCATCTAGGCTGTTTCAAACGATTTCGAATAGGCAAAATTTATTCTCGAATATAGTCTCTTGCTGTCCACCATCAGCCAGGTGTTGCTATTAGTGGTAGCGCAATGTTTCTGCACAGCCTTGCAACAGGGTGAAGAAGAGAAATAGGGCAACCCAGTCACGTATATGTTCGAGCCATACCATGAATGTTGAAGCGGACAAGACGCCTCAATACACTGATAGATACCGGGTGATGAACGGGTGCCTTGGCCGGTCGGTCCCGGAAGTCCGGGTGGGGACCGGCGTTCGGGGCCGGGTTTCGGTCGGGAGTCCGTGCTTCAGAAGGTTAAGGCAGAGGCCCTGCATGGGCTGAACATGTACTGGTACGTACCTGTATACTAAAGTACTTCTGGCGTCCCCAGTGGGCCTAGGAAAAGCGCGTCTTGCAGATTGATTGACCGCGTCTCGCCCACTAACACTCACCACCCACCAGTAAACAGCATTTGATTCCCACGCCTAGACCGTCGTCGAGATTCCCCTCCTTATGTGATTCCTTCAATGTTGTTCTTGTACTGTTCCATCCCGAGGCATTCATAGACTCTCTGCAACCGCGGCAAGAACCAAGTATCGATTCCAGCATCTTAGTGGAGTCGATCTTTTTATTAATCAATCGCGTCGCGTCACGTTCAGCCCGCCACTGACACTTCACGCCTGGCTCATCACGCCCACCTCTCACCTCGACCTACTCAGGTAGTATAGACCTGCGGTCGGAGGCTCGTCTCGCTTTTGGCGGCTTTCGCATCTCGTCCGAAACCAGCCACAGGTCCCACCCTCTGCCTCGAAGCTATCTGGTACACACAACCCGACATATGAAGCAGCAATGCAAACCAGGAGACGCGTCCACCCTCGATAACTAGCCATGTATCTGCCGCGATCCCTCATCTCCAAGCTCTACCTGCACCTGCAAAGTACATGCCACTCTCAGTCGCCACAGGTCCTCATCCTCGTCGCCCTCGAACCCGATGCTCTCTGCGGCTGCAGAATACTCACCCGACTCCTCAAGAACGACTACATCCCACACAAGATCCAACCCGTTGCCGGATATGCAGACCTCGAGCGCATTGGCAGGGAGATGGTCAGCCCCCTCATGACACAGAACGGCGGACCTGGCGGCGTCGTGATCTGTCTTGGGGTCGGCGGCATGGTTGACCTGGGCACAGTCCTCGGGCTCGAGACCGAGGGGGAGGAGACAGCGTTCGGGGGTGTCGAGGTGTGGGTCATGGACTCGCGCCGTCCCTGGAATCTGGGCAACGTGTTTGGGGGCTTCCCGTTGGAGCCAGAGACCGCATATGCCTCCAGTTACCAGGCCCGGACCCCTGTCGGCGTCACGGCCGGTCGAATCGATCGCGCATATAAACCGGGCAAGGGCGGGCTGGTGGTATTTGACGATGGGGACATTGAGGACGAGCTACGGCCGCAGAGAGATGCGTATATGGCGCTAATGGAGATGCCAGACGTCGAGGACAACGGCGAGGATCTTGGGGACAGTGATTCGGAGAGTGAGGAGGACGGGGATGAACCGTCTCTACCCGCCCCGCGCTCTGGTCAGAAACGGAAGTCTTGGTCTGACCAGGACGAGGAGGATGGTAGTGATTTTGACGACAGGCCACGGCAAAGGAGAAGGAGTAATTCGGTATGTCTAACAATACTGCCATATACCGTTCGGCAGTATTTGCTAACCCGTCGGATCAGTCCACTCCCATACCAGACTCTCCGCAGCGTCCAAAACAGCGGGGGCTGTTGTCTCTCCAGGACCAGACCCCAATGTCCTCAGACGGTCACGATGAGGACCCGCCGACTGCTGCTCAGCCTCCCAAAGCACCCTCCGCACGTACGCTGAGGAGGCGTTTGCTTCGTCTGAGGCGGCAGCATGAAAACGTGCTGCGGGACTATTATCGCAACGGCACGGCCTACTCAGAACCAATCTCGTCCATGGTATATTCTTTGGCATCGGAGCTCGGTCGCGAGGACAATGATATCCTGTGGTTGACGATCGTCGGTGTCACTTCCATGGAACTATATGGGCGGTCGTTAGCCGGAGTGTCCGTGCCTGCAAGGAGCTCCGGTTCCAGGACCGCTTCAGGCTGGCTAGGCATCCGTGGTGCCCAGATCCGTCAGCTTCTACGTGATGAGGTCCGCCGCCTGAATCCTCCCGAACTCGAAAGCATCAACGGTAGGGTCACTCCCGAAGCCGTCGGCATCATACCCACAACGGCGAGAAGTCCCGAGGACATGAGCATTCGTTTGTCCCCAGAGCCGAGGTTTCTGTTGATCAGGCACTGGAGTCTCTACGATAGTATGCTGCACTCGCCCTATCTGTTCTCGCGGCTGAAGACGTACAGCGAGACGGGTCTCAAGCGCCTGCACAAGCTACTCGCCAAGATGGGCGTGAGCTTGGTGCAATGTAAACAAAGTTACGCGCACATGGACATAATGCTCAAGCGGGAGTTGCGTTCCAAGCTGCTCAAGTACGCCTCATTGTACAATCTCGACGACATGGTGCCGACTGTCGAGACTGATGGCAAAGACCGAGGTGGCGCAAAAGACGGGTGGGGTTTTGTCAGGAGTTGGGGATGGCGCGCAACCCTGAGTGCCCAGGACGTCGGCGTTGTGATAGGTGCTCTTCTTGAGGTTGGGAAACATGCCACCCTACCCAACTCAGTCCCTGTGGAGGGATCTTCGCAGCAGATCTTCGATGATGCGGATGACCAGCTCGCCGCTCAGGGGGAGGAATGGTTGCCCAGGTTCTTTGAAGCGTACGATGCGCTTGAGAAGTAAGTTGCATTCTTTCATCACTGTATCTGATTAGTGCCCGCTAACATATGACAGCATCGAAGCACTCAAGGCCGGCATGCCAACAGCCCAGTTCCTCCACAAGGCAATATTCAACACAGGCACTGCGCTGTTGAAGAAGAAACGCATATCACACTTGCGAGCGTTCCGAATGTGCATCGTCAAGGACGGTGCAGAAGCCCCTATCTTCAACCACCCCGGCGCACTCACCAAACTCGCACTCTGGATTGGCGAGGCACTGGCGGAGCAGGAGAAGGATGCCACAGGAAAACTGGCGTACGGCGGACGTGGTACACCCCTCGTTGTCGCCAGCCTCAACGAGAAGCGAGGGGTGTACATTGTTGTCGGCACCGGGGGTGGAGGCGGTCCGGACGTGTCCTTTCTGGACAAGGAGGCGGCCAAAAAGAAGGAGAAGTTGAGACAGGAGAAGGCGAAGGCCAAGGAGGAGAGCAGGCGGAACAAGCAAAAGATCAGGGCGGAGAAGCGGGCTGCCAAGCGGGCTAACAGACCGGACGACAACGAAGATGATGACCTGGAAGACGAGACCGAGTCGGAAGGCTCTGACGCATCAGATTCAGATTCCGACTCCGACTCTGAGGATGAGGACGAGTCCCGCGGCAAGAACTTTGGTCTGAACAGGTTCGGAACGGCCTTCCAGGACGTCATCGCGGAGACGAGCGCTCGTGTCAGGGTCGACAGCTTCGAGCACTGCGTCGTGGAGGTGCGCAAGGAGGATCTATCCGGGTTCTTGGAAAGCCTGTCATCCAAGACTGTAGTGAGCTAGACCGCAAGGGGGGAGGTCCTTTGCTTTGTGCTTCACACCACCAAGAGCTGGGACACGTAATCGGCATCGGCGACAGGAGCTAGGCGTTGAGTACTTTCTTGCACATTGGTTCTTTCTATGTTGATGGAAAGCGGTGGATGGGCTTTCGGCGGTTCGTAACAATCGCCTGGAGGGATTTTACAGCATGGAAGGAAGGTTTAGTATTGGTGGAAGGGCGCACTGGAGACCGACGAGACGTTCCTAGGTCGGTTGGGAAAGGGAGAAAGCAAGTATATATGGTTTTCCGCCCAGGATGTTACCAAATCATTCGGTGGACATGCCATGAGAATTGTAACTGCGTAAGGAGGTGTTGTCTCCGTTGCCCCAGGTTTACACGTTTACGACACAACCTCGAAGGAGACAAGACGAAGGGCTCAACAGCTTCTGTACTCTCACTTCTCCTAGTCAGCATTCTCCAGTATGATAGATACCAACATGGATGATATGCCATAGAATGCCATGACTTCGCTGTTTTCACTAATGCATCTCCGTCCCCATGGTGACCATGCGTGAACCAGTTCACGTCGTGAACGAGAAGACAGCGTCGGACCCAAGCTACCGGCAAGCCAAAACCTCGGGGTCTCGAAGGCAAGCTAACTGGGCTACGTGAAAGTGCTCGTATATGATAAGACATGACACACACGAGACTGGAGATAATAGGATTAAAAAGCTGGGGGAAGTCATCTCTGGACGATATGCCGCAATGAGTACTGTATTCCAAACAAAGACCTGCTACGTTGATGAGTTCCGAGGCTGGTGTCTTAGCAGGGACAAGAACAAATAAACTCGAAAGCAGTGTCTGAGATCGGGGATATATAACCTCATGTGACGGACACCTCAACATCGGGCTTCTCATCCCGCTGGGGCACAAATGTGCTCCCTAGGCTCTGGCAAAAGCTATGTATGTTCCCAGAAATAACTCGCATAGGGGAGATATAATCTTATAAACAGAGAGGAGCGTTATACTAGGGGTATATAGGAGAGAGAACCCATCCCATCGGAGCATATCTTTGCATGCATGTTTCAAGGTTTCAAGGTTGATATGTACCCGCGGGCCCCGCCCTGCAGCACAGCTGCATACCACACTACCCAGGTAGGTACCTGGGTACCTACATCTCTACACTATAAACCTTAATGTGTATCCTGCAACACTAGCCACATGCCGTTATATTACGTCAATCGCAGCTCTTCTTATCATGCGCTGTCATGTAGCAGTGCCTTGTACCATCCATGGATGGTGACCAGTGGGCGAGCTAGGTGCAAGTGACTTGAGATAAGCTGATAAATCCAACAATCCGGAGGCCTTAACAATGACTTCCGTGCACATATAGTACCTCAATACCTGGGTAGTAGGTAGGTACATAGCATGGTACAAAAGTGGTTCCTGGCTTGTTGATCTGGTTAATCTTCTTGCTTGCCTGCTTGCGCCTACTGCGCGTCAACGTCAATGTCTCCAGTGTGACCGGGTTTCCCTCGTCTCTATCGAAGGCTGAGCACGCGTGGCCTAGTTGGCATGCCCGGCTGTGCCTTAGTACATGTACGTACGTACCTTGGCAGGTGTAAACAGCGACCGGATTTAATGTTCGAGTGATTCGGTGATAGGTTGTAAACCGTACCCTTTTTTGGCTGAATGCCATACCTGATGAGTACAATTGGTTGGTCCATACGTAGATCCGGGAGATTTTCCCAGCAAGGCTGGGTACCTAGCAAATACTACTACACCACAGTACAAGGACTCAACCTAGCCGCCGAGGCATCGCTCAATCATTCACTTCTATGACTGTCCCAATTCCGGTACTATGGTACCTAGGTAGTGCAATGGTTGGCCCAGGTGTAACGGTATGAGAGGGGTAGCTGACGTATTGGCTACTGTACTGTACTATTCACAATCACAAGTGCACACAACTTCTCCCACACTCTTCGCGTACATCAGAAGGGGAAGGGGCTGACGGGCAGCACGGACGTAGGTACGGACATAACAGATCCAGACGAATCCATACGGTACGTACCTGGCTACCTAGGTATAGATACCAGGTACCTAGGTACCTACATGGTAGAGATACACAGTACTGCGTGCCTGTCGCTGTACAGGTACCACGCCGTTACTGTGTGCCAGAGCCTGTGCTAGAACTCGTGCCAGTACGGTAAGTGTAGTCTACTTGTGCCAGTACTTGTGCCAGAACCTGTTATCAATCAATGACAATCGCCCATTGACCATGCCAAGCAACATATTTCATCATTCCCCTCCCCTTATACACAGTACCTACCCTTATACCCTTATACCCTTACAGTACCTACCGATGCAGAGTCCAGGCCTGAGCTGCATCCCAACACACACCACACGATATTCCCACTCTTGCTCCTTTTCCCATCCCTCCCTCCCTCCCCCTCAGCCGCATCCTCCATTCTCCCACTGCCGATCTCACCTAGTGGCAACTGCTACATACCAAAAGACGATCCATCCGCCAGCACCCAAATAAACGGAGCCACGACCGATAAATATTCCCCGACCTCGTGAAGCATCAACGCCGCACCATCCCATCAGTACCCAGCAGCTGGCAGCCTAGCACCGTGGATAATTAGACATCTGCGCAGCGCAACACAGCACTCGGAGTTTCGTCGCAAAACCCCTCCCCCGCTGACCCGTCAACGTCACCGACGCCATTTTACCAATACCCAGCCGCTTGCAGTGCTGGTGACGACGACAGAACATGGGTAAATCGTGAGTCGCAATTCCCCCGGTGTACCAATGCGGTCTTCAGCACCGGTCTCGAAGAGTCGATTGGAGAAGAGAAGGAGAGAGGGGGGAAAGAGAGAAAAGGGAACAAGAGACTCGACGAAGCGATGCACAGCGCTTTGTGCTTGTTTCCGTGAGGAAGGCGGGGGTATAGCACGGCACGAGATTGTGTCCCTCTACAACGCGGCGGTTGGAATACACCCGCGCCACTCGAGCCTCTCCCTCCATGGCGCGCAAATATCACTAGGAATCCACGGAGAACATGTTGGAACCGAAACGCGGTTGCTGTATAGGACTGATCTGGCTGACCACCTCGCGCGCACAGACAGTCCAAGCTCTCACAAGAGCAGCTCGCCGAACTGCAAAAGTCGACACACTTTGACAAGAAGGAGCTGCAACAATGGTACAAGGGTGCGCACACTTCCTCTCCCCTTCGGACCTCATCGCGCGCGAGCAATCGTCGCCTCAGATAACCCCTCTCCTTGTCGATACTGCTTCACACCTCCGTCTCCCCACCTCGTGGTCCCTTATCTCGGGGACTAAGAAGTCGAGCGCAGAAAGCAATGTAGCCTGCACCATATCACACCACCATGCCACACCACAACATAGCGACTTATTCGCTCGTCCACCAGGAGCAAGCATGCTAACGTGAGCGCGCCGCGGCGCACGCAACCCGATAGGTTTCCTCAAAGACTGTCCATCAGGCATGCTCACCAAGGACGAGTTCCAAAAGATCTACCGGCAGTTCTTCCCGTTTGGCGATCCGTCGAGTTTTGCAGATTATGTCTTCAATGTCTTTGACAGCGACAAGTCCGGCACCATAGACTTCAAGGAGTTCATCTGCGCGCTGAGCGTCACGTCCAGGGGCAAGATGGAGGACAAGCTCGACTGGGCCTTCCAGCTCTACGACATCGACGGCGACGGCAAGATCAGCTACGACGAGATGCTCAAGATCGTGGAGGCCATCTACAAGATGGTATGAGGCTACCCCCCCCCCTTCCTCCTCTCCCAACCCTTCTTGATCGAGTCTACATCGTCCGAGGACAGATAGAGAGCGGGAGAGACACACAGAGGCGTCCCATGCTGACAGTCAACGTGCACAGGTCGGTTCCATGGTGAAGCTGCCAGAAGACGAAGATACCCCTGAGAAGCGCGTGAAGAAGATTTTCCGGATGATGGACAAAGACGAGAACGGCAGCCTGGACATGGACGAGTTCAAGGAAGGCAGCAAACGCGACGAGACAATCGTATCCGCCCTCTCGCTATATGACGGGCTAGTCTAGCACGTGCGGCGATGGGGTGTGGACGGATCGAAAGGGGGTCCTGGTAGGCGGGAGCAGCAACAAGGTCGTCGAGTGCCGCGAGCGAGGAGGGAGGCGTTATTTCGTTGCCCCGAGGCACTTCCTTAGCTTTTGGGTCTACTGTAGCAAACAATATGCTTGGTGATTTCATGCCTTCAGTCCTGTGTGCCTCATGGATCAACCACCTGGCTGCTTTTCGAGGCTCAGAAACGACGTGAAGGTCGCATTGTTTAATCGAGAAAATATTTGGATTGGAACAAGAGAACCTTCCCTGGTCCACCCTTTTGCTTTTTGCCTAGCCATCGCTTCATACTAAATTATTACATGGTCGTCAGAGCCCAGCTACCCAACTTCTTCCTCATTCCCCTGATATCAACAACCCCCTCGCCGTGTTATCCAAAAGACCGATTTGCATTTACACCGCGTAAGCGCAAGATATCCAGGGAGATCATTTAGTCCCCGTAGGCCTGGGCGATCTCCTTCTTGTACTTGGCCACAATTCCCTTGCGGTTCAGCTTTTGAGCCGCAGTCACGAAGCCCTAATGGAACGATGTCAGTATTCTGTCACTCGGGAACCAAAACTCCGGTGTGTTTGTTGGTTGGGGGAATAGGGCCGTTGGGGGAAGAGGGGGGGGAGGGGCGCGACTAGCTGTTGGTATTATGTGTACTCACGTTTTGCGGTGTCCACTCCTCATCACTCAGGACAACACCGTCGATAATCTCGATACCGGCAAGGCCACCTGAGCGACCGGCACTCTGCAGCTCCTTCAGCACGGCGCCGTTCAGTTTCTTATCGTGGACCAGCTCTTCGAGCGCCTCGCCCTTGATACCGTTCGCGGCCGCGAGCTTCTTCAGCGCGGGCTCTGCAGGCACGATGATGGCTATGGGCTTCGCCTTGGAGTCGTCCGCATACACGCAAATGTTGGCAACTACGGCGGCAGACCGATAGACAGACTCGAGCTTCTCGAGAGCGATGTACTCGCCGTTGAGCGTCTTGATCAAGTTCTTCTTGCGGTCGATGAGTTTGAGATGCCCATTCTGGTCCCATTCGCCGATGTCGCCCGTCTTGAACCAGCCGTCAGAGGTCAGTGACTCCTTCGTTTCCTCGTCATTCTGGTAGTATCCCTCCATGATGCTGGGCCCACGCAACCAGACCTCACCCTGTGGGCGGGGCTTGTTGGTGGCGTAGTAGCCGGCGTCAGGGAAGTCGACCAGCTTCGCCTCGACGGCGGCTGGCATGGCGCCAATAGAGTCTGCTGTCCACTCCATAGGGTTCTGCAGGCAACCCATAGCTGTCGTCTCGGTGAGACCATACCCGATAATCATGGGGCAGATGGCCATGGAGATGAAACGTTGCGTATCCCTGGAAACAGGACCGCCACCGTTCATGCACAACTTCAGCCGGCCACCAGTAGCCTCCTTGATCTTGTTGAAAACTACAGCATCCAGGATGCCGGAACCTGGCAAGCCATAGCCCATGAGGGTGCTCTTGGCCCAGAGTGCGCCCCAGAACAGGTTCTTGACGAGCGCGCTTCCTGACTCCACCTTGCCAATGATACCCTTCTTCACGCTCTCGAAAACAGCAGGTACACCAACCAGAACACTCGGCTTGAACTCGCGAATATCTCCCTTGCAGTTGCGTACCGAAGCATCAGACAGCGTCTTCGGGTTACCGTAACCCATTGTCGAGCCCCAGAATAGGCATGCATTCTCGAAGACGAACTCCAGAATGTGGGCGAGGGGGAGGTAAGTCAGGAGGCCATCGCCTGGACCGATGTGGGGTTGCACAACCACACTGACTCCCGCGACAGCAGCAACGACGTTCCTGTGCTTCAAGGGAACACCTTTTGGTGTACCCGTGGATCCAGACGTGTACATGATGCAGCAAAGATCCTCGGCCTCGGGTGGCACCGGCTTCGCAGGGTTCTCTTCGCCCAACTTCCTCAAGTCCTCGAAGCTGAGGACCTCGATTTGGGGGTATGCGGCCTTTAATTTCTCGATTTGTTCCGTCTTGGCCTCATTCTGGCTGTTCCAGATAACGTACTTGATCTCGGTCGCATCCTTGAGAACGTTCGTCAGGGTCGGCAGCAGATGGGGATCCAGGAAGATGGCTTTGGCCCCAGTGGCCACCATGGAGTGCCGTAAGCCCTCCTCACCGAGCGTGTCGTAAGCAGTGACGATAGGCAGGGACTGCGAGGCGGCGCCGTGCGACATGGCCAGCCAGTGTGAGCTCGTGGCGGCAAAGATGTGGACCCTATCTCCGGTCTCCAGGCCCAGCTTCCGCAGACCTGAGCCTATCTGGAGGGTGAGCTTCTCGTATTCGGAGAATGTCAAGTACTCGTAGCCGCTCAGCTCGAAGTAGGTCCATTGCTTGTCGACCTCGCGCTCCTCGCCATCAACAATCTTCTTCACCTTCTTGGTCTCCTGGTGCGTGCGAATGAGCTTTCGCGAACCCAGACACTTTGCGTTTCCATACTTCTCGACAGATGCGCTGACGAGCTCGTAGACGGTAGAGATGTTGGGCGCGGGCTTCGCAATCAGGTCGGGGACGGCAGCTGGAATGCGACGGATGGGTGTCTCGCCTTCGACGAGTTTCTGGCCTGGGACTTCGACTGAAAAGGGCGGCTTCGCCTGGAAGCGTGGTTCGATGGTTGGGGGCATGATGAGTGGGTATCAGACGGTCGAAAAACAATAAGTTTGTTGCAAGGGAAATTAAACGGGAGAGGAAGTGTGCTACGAGTGGCTAAGGAGGCAATATTGAAGGTTGCTGGTGTTGTTGAGGGCGGGGCCCCGTTGGGGGTAGTCAGGGAAGGTCCCAACAAGGTTAAACAAGAAAAGAAGTCGAAAGGAGCTCCGAGGTGGCACGAGCTTCTTTGGTAACATACAAGTGCTGAACTTGCCCAGGTCCTGGGTGCCTACCTGAGAGAGAACCTGATAACCTGGCAAATATGATGCTACGTGAGTACCGATACCCGAATACCAAGGTGGGTGCGTGAACTATTCGGACCAAAATGACAGGGGCGACAATTGCAAGGCGAAATGACGTCCTGGCACCGGTTTGCACTTTCCGTTGCCCTTTCCCCTTTCATGAAAAAGAGCTACCTAGCCTAGGTACGTAGGTGCTCGGTTATGGGACGCACCAATGTGGGGATTAGCTACCAGCTGCCGGCGGTGATTGACAGCATTACGCAGTAGTACGGCACAGTACATAAGTACCTGGGTACCTAGATAGTGGGTACCTACTTCGGGAGGTACCTAGGTAGTATGCACGCCCCAGTTTACCCGTGGACCACCTGGGCACTTGCCTACGAATAATCCGATACCTACCATATCAGAGATCTAGATACCTAGGTACCTGGTAGGCATTTAAGTATCATCTGGACCCGCCCTATCCGGAACAGAATAACAGTCAGGCTGCCTGGCCTCCCTATGTAATATGCCCCGTGTAAAGAAAGCTATGTCAAACTAAAGACTTCAGCCTGACGTGGACCCAATCGAAAGCAAGCCACTTCTCAGCCACGTTTTTCTGGACGTTTCCAAGTTCTATGGGCCTGGATGTCATGTACAAATAGCAGATGACCATTGGGCAACTAAATCTACTGTACCGAGGTACCTCAAGTACCTAGGTAATGTCCATGGGTATTTCTTGTGTCAGGTACTTGGGAGGTAACCTTTCTGGATAAGAAGCGGCCGATAACCATTTTGATTGGATTCTCACCGAAGAAGGCCCTCTTTCCACTTATACAGTCCATTTCATACATTTCATATAGGCTCTCATCTCATGATCTATCTAGTCACCGACCACATAGACAGAAAGAAACCAATGAAATAGAATAGACTGTCATTACCGGTTTGTCCCCAGATTGATCACACCGTCACGAGCGAGTATATATGCCCGATAAACTGACACAGCCGCAGCCACCCCAAAGGCAGACCATTGCGGCCCCTCCCCCCCTTCCTTCCTCCGACGGCTGAGGAACACATGGCTACAGCTGTAGACAGCCTCGTTGGCCAGTTGGGCCCGGAGATTACAGACCATGACGAAGGCTAGTAGTTATATAGTATGGTGAGATGGATGCGCGAGCAGGGGGAGGCGCAGAGTGACCAGGGAGATTCTTGAGTGATAGTCTAACTATCTCTCACTCATACAGAGGCCTTCGTGCTGTTCTCCCAAACCATCCCGTCCGGGAACCTGGGCTTCATCGACTCCAAGGCCGCAGCCCTCGAGCTCACAATCAACGGCCAGGATCTGACCATAACGCAGTCCCCAAATGTCCTGTCGTCGAACAGGGCCGGGGGCACCACAGGGGCCGGTACGTCCACACCACACCACACTCACACCACACCAGCCCGTCCGTCGTTGAGCCCTCAGGGTCGGTCCACCACCAGAAAAGCTAAGGACATGATCCGCTGTCGACCGCAGTGCTGTGGAAGGTGTCGCCCCCGTTCGCCTCATGGCTGGCCTCGCCCGACATCAACATCTTCTTCCGGACCGGCGTCCTCTCGCCCTCGTCCACCGTTCTCGAGCTCGGCTGCGGCGTGTCCGCCCTCGTGGGCCTCGCCGTCGCCCCGCTCGTCTCCCGCTACGTCCTCTCGGACCAGCCCTACGTCGCCCGCTTTGTAGCCCAGAACCTCGAGCAGAACCGGAACCGCCGGCCGGCCAGGACCACTACGGGTAAGGGGCGCAAGGGCGGCGGCGGCGGCGGCGGCGGCAGGGATAACAACAGCAACAACAACAATAACAAGAACAGCACACCCGGCGCTGGGGGCAGCAACCTCTTATTCAGCCCCCTGGACTGGGAGCTAGACACCCCGACGGCCGCCCTCGCCGGCGGCGACGGCGTGGCGTCGTTCGATTTTCTGGTGGCGTGTGACTGCATCTACAACCTGGCGCTCGTCCCCCACTTCACGCAGACCTGCGCGGACCTGTGCAGGCTACGGTCGTCGGACGGCCGGTGCGAGGGCCGCCCGTGCGTGTGTGTGGTCGCACAGCAGCTGCGGGACCCAGAGGTCTTTGAGGCGTGGCTGAGGGAGTTCCTCGCGAAGGGGTTTCGCGTCTGGAGAGTCCCCGATAGGGAACTCCCAGAGGCGCTGAGGAGTTCCTCGGGGTTTGTGGTCCATGTTTGTATCTTACGGGGCTAAGTACGGTGACGGCAGGTGAGTTGACATCCAATCAAGAAAGGCTAGGGAGATATTGATATTTACCCATGGTGGGCCATTGAAAGGTGAAATAGCAATGTCACATATCCGTCAAGCTGTGTGGGTGCAGAGGGTGATTGTCAGAGCATCGTAAAGTGTCCATTTTCCGTTCCTTATTTTTACCCAGGTCGCTAAGCAGATTGACACACAGAGCCAGCCGCATGTTTCGCAGCACAGTGGACTCCGATGATGTAAAGGCCTTTGGCCACGCCCAAAAAAACAATTATAAATATCCCAGGATCGCAAGATCAAGATAGTCCGCCCCCACCTCTCGAACACGCAACGCCAGTATTTGTAAACCACAATTACCACTCCAGAGGCTCCTTGAGCTCCTCACCCCGGTTTGTCTTGGGGACTGGGACGGCCTTCGCCGCCAGTCTGCCGTTCTTGCCCCTCTTCAGGTAGGCAGTACCGTCCAGCCAGGGTGTCTCGAGCGTCATCTTCTTCTCGAACTCGGTGATCTTCTCGTCCAACTGGAGGGTAAGGCCGATATCGTCAAGACCGTTGATCAGGCAGTGTTTCCGGAACTCCTCAACGTCGAAGCTGGCGATAGTGTTTCCCTCGGCGTCCTTGATCACCTGGTTGGGCAGGTCGACCTCGATCTCCTTGCCAGCACGTGCCTCATTGGTGACAGCGTCAAGGCCCTCCTGGTCCTTGATGACAAGGGGCAGCATGCCGTTCTTGAACGTGTTGTTGAAGAAGATATCGGCAAAGGAGGGCGCAATGACACACCTGATGCCGAAGTCGTTGAGCGCCCAAGGTGCGTGCTCTCGGGAGCTACCACAACCGAAGTTAGGTCCCGCGATGAGGATCTTGGCCTGGCGGTAGGGCTCCTGGTTGAGAACGAAGTCCGGGTTCTCCTTGCCGTCAGGGTTAAAGCGCCACTCGTAGAACAATGCGCTTCCGAGACCAGTTCGCTTGATGGTCTTGAGGAACTGCTTGGGGATGATAGCATCAGTGTCGACGTTGGACCTCTCCAAGGGTGCCGCGATACCCTTGAGGACCGTGAACTTGGGGAGACCGCCAGCTGCCGCCTGGGCAGTGGTGTTGGTGTGAGGTCCATTGTTATCCTTGGGGACATCCGCGAGCTGTTCCCTGTCCGAGTCGTCCCCTGAGATGTTATCGTCATGATGGGCTGGCTCTGGCTCGATCTTGTAAGCTTCGATGTGTGGACTTGACTTGTAGTCCGTCAGGCTCCTCACATCAGCCAGCTTTCCGGTAAGTGCGGCGGCAGCGGCCATGACTGGTGACATGAGATGTGTTCTGCCCAGGGCACCTTGACGGCCCTCAAAGTTGCGGTTGCTTGTGCTTGCACAACGCTCCCGGGGAGAGAGGATGTCAGGGTTCATGCCAAGACACATGCTGCATCCAGCCTCGCGCCACTCAAATCCAGCATCAGCGAAAACCTTGTCCAGCCCTTCCTTCTCTGCTTGTTCCTTCACCATGCCAGAGCCGGGGACGATCATAGCCCGCTTGATGTTGTCAGCGATCTTCTTGCCCTTGACGACAGTCGCGGCTGCTCGGAGGTCCTCAATTCTTGAGTTGGTGCAGGAGCCGATAAAGACCTTGTCCACAACGACATCCTGCATCGGCGTGCCAGCAGTGAGTCCCATGTACTCAAGCTTGCGACGGCCAGCTGCCTTCTTGGCCTCAGTCGAGAAGGTCTCGGGGTCGGGAACACTGCCAGTGATGGGGATGACGTCCTCAGGGCTGGTGCCCCAGGTGACGGTGGGAATGATGTCCTTGGCGTCGATGAAGACATCAATGTCGTACTTGGCATCAGGGTCAGACTGCAGGCTCTTCCAGTAGGCAACGGCCTTGTGCCACTCGGAAGAATTGTACTTGGGTGCAAGGGGACGTCCCTTGAGGTACTCGAAAGTGATCTCGTCGGGAGCGACCATACCAGCCCGAGCACCACCCTCAATAGACATGTTGCAAATGGACATGCGAGCCTCCATGCTGAGGCTTCGGATGGCAGAACCACAGAACTCGATGACGGCACCAGTGCCACCGGCAGTTCCAATGATGCCAATGGCATGGAGGACGACGTCCTTGGAACTGACACCGGGGGCCAGTTCTCCGTCGATCTGTATCCTCATGTTCTTGCTTCGCTTGGTGATCAAGCATTGTGTAGCGAGGACATGCTCGACCTCACTGGTACCGATACCATGAGCAAGAGCACCGAAGGCACCGTGGGTTGAGGTGTGGCTGTCACCACAGACGACGGTGGTGCCTGGCAGGGTGAAACCTTGCTCAGGGCCAATGACATGGACAATTCCCTGTCGCTTGTCGCTCAGGCCGAAATATGTAAGGCCGAAGTCCTTGACGTTCTCCTCGAGAGTAACACATTGTGTCCTTGAGTCATCCTCGGCGATGAAGCTTGCAATATCCTTCAGAGCTTTCCTGGAGGAGGTAGGAACGTTCTGCAAATCGCCGTCAGTTCAAGGTTTGGGCTGAGTAACGGATTGCATGGTTCAACATACGTGGTCAGTGGTGGCGAGGGTGCAGTCAGGCCTGCGGACTTTGCGTCCAGCGTTCTTCAGACCCTCGAAGGCCTGGGGTGATGTCACCTCGTGGACGAGATGCCGGTCTGGAGAGTGCTGTCAGTTTTCGGCTCCCGGAGTCCCCTGGTGGCGAGATTGGGACATATGAACATACCAATGTAAAGAAGAAGGGTGCCATCGAGCTTCTCGTCTACGATATGTGCTTGCAGCACCTTATCGTAGAGAGTCCGGGGCGCTCGTTGTGCCTCAGGCATTTTGACTTGATCTGATTTAGGATCGAGAATATGGTGACACAAACACAGACCGGAAGAGGGCGTGTTGTTGTTGGGGTATCGCTGATGTCCGGTTTTGAGAGCGTCGTACGAGTGCGGTACGCTCACGGCAAGAAAATAGGAATAATTTTGGTAACAAAGAAGTCAAAGGGGGGAAGAGAGGACAAGGCCGAGTATTTAAAACTTAAAAAGGGAAACACTCCAATGCCCCAAAGTCAGACGTGATTCTCTGGTGCTGGACTGACTTGAGAATACCATCAGTGACTGCGTGCCGATGATCGGAGTGGCAGTTAAAGCTCCGGTTCACGGAACGCGGGGTGTGGGGTGTGAGGTCAAGATTGGTAAATGACATCGAGGCATTGGCTCCTGATGTCTGTTGGCAAGGGCGACGGACCCGTAAAACCGGCGGGGCCGGGCTATTTAGCAGTACTTAGGTGAAGTATTGACCTTCTTTTGGCCTAGCGCCAATTGCTTATTCTGCAAGATTTCAGATCTGAGAATCCGACCGGCGGGAGACGGAAGACAGCCTCATCTCGTTCGGATCTAGGTAGCTAGACCGTAACGAATTCGCAGAATGGACTCCCTTTTATTGAGGCGTTTACTGTAGCTTACGAGTCTTGTATGGGTTGCCTGTCCAATTGAAGACCTGCGAAGTCCGTTACTACACGTCTTTCGGCGTGGTTGTGTGCAAGCAAACCGGAGGATACCTCGAGATTCCCGATCTCCGGCACCCGTTTTGCAGGACATTCGGGTTGTTAAATACCTGATTCGGAACCCTGCGCCGGCCGGTGAGGTGGGTCCAGCCTCCCGGTACACGCAGGACGACATGGTATGATGATGACCAACATTGGGAAATAGGCAAAACTTGAGGTACATGCATACCTACTTCAAGACCCTGGCGTTCCTGGCAATAGGCACCTAATTCTCAAGATGTACTAATGAAACGGCATATCTAACACATATCGTCTGCTGTCAGCAAGGGTCCATGGAGAGATTCGAGGCAACGGTTTGGAAAACCTTGTGATATGTTCATCTACATAGTGAATACTAAGGCTGAGGTCGAGGTTGAGGCGCACGCAGCCTCGGTCCGGGGTTGCCAAGACAGCTATAAACCCAGGTGCTTGTACTATGAGCCTCACAATAGGTGCGGCTACTACTATGTGTTATGTAGTAGGTACGCTGCCGTTGGTTTCTTCCTATTTCCTCCTAATCGGAATAAGCTAGCATTTGCTAGACGATTTCATTACACACCTGTGTGCTTATGAAAACGAGGCATCGGCTATAAGTGACAAAAGAGTTTTCCCTACCCGGATATCTGCCCCCACCGCAGAATAAACATTCTTCTGGATACGGGCCTCGCTGTGCTTGTGTTGGGGATCTTGCACGTGGAAGTCTTACTGTGCACCCAAGCATTGTTTTCATACTTCACCATCCTGGGTCGGCTAATCCCTCCCCCTACGGCCCCTTGCAATCCACATATGCCCCCCTTTTGCCTACCTGCCTTGATTAAGCCCTGTGACTCCATAGCCGAATACCAGTCTACCTTCCTAGGGACCGTATGTTTTATATGCGAAACCGGAAGAGACATGACCAAGCATCAACTTCCGGGCACTTGAGCGGAACCGCACAGATCCCATCGAGCAGTTACGAGCCGGACATCAGAAATAGAATAAGCGAAAGGGGGTCTCATCTTCTTAGAAGTGCCACTTTACATTCTCTGTGCACTCGGGAGCAGATAACATGCAGGACGGGTGCGGGCCGGAGCGCGCTCGCGAAATCAGCACCATCCTGCGAGATCTGAAGGTGTCCCAGGTACATAAGGAGGTGTACTCGCATTGCAACAAGGGCAATGCAGCAGCCGTACGTCAGAAAATCTTCTTTGTTTCTTCAACCCTCCTCGGCCAGTAACCGTTGGTCACAACAACAAGAACAACAACAGCTATCACGACAGAGTCATCTACTTCGATGGCCGGCGACGAGGTTCGTCGTTATTGAAGGCCTCCGAGTCTACACTGCCCTCGGGCTCCCGGGGAATATTAAATTTGTATAAAACATACTTCTACTGGAAGAAGCTATCCAGTGATTTAGCCATCAATGCAATATCTGTGATTGGTGTTGCGCGAAGGAGGCCGTCTCGACTCAGCCAGATCCTCCATATCACCCTCGTCAGGGAACAAGGCAAGGTCTCCAACGTGCTGCCTGAGGTTCTCATCAGCCATTTGCAGGGGCACACGCTCTCGCGATGAGCGGAGTTGTTTGGGCATTGATTTGAGCGCGAGGGAGTCCGATAGGATCCAGTAGTGGTGATGATGCGTATGGAGGCAGATTTTACCATCCGGGATGCCGCGTTCCTTGTGAAATACCGCACCAGCACTTCTGGCAGTTACATTACCACCTCTGGTGACACTGTGGCCGTCTCGCTTAGCTGGTGCTGAAAAGGATGATCGCCTGGAGTCAAGTGAAGTTTGCCGCGAAACTTTAGAACGTGTGGCGATTGATGGGGCGTTGAGGTGGGATTCCGGCGTAGACGCTGACCTGAACTCAAGCGCTGAGGAAGCTGACCGTTGCCGAGTCGTGTTGTGTTCCGGCCTATGGCGCCTGCATTGATAGGGCTCTTCTGGTTGGCCCTCGTGCCGTCTGCTGACGCTCGACTTTGTACGGTGACGAGACTTTGTCCAAGGTTGAGGGGCACCGGCGACGGATATTGACTCGGATGGGGTGATCTCGGTGGGACGGTCTGTGATCCTCTGGCCAAGCTGCTAGCCCACCGGCTTCGGACCAATCTTGAGCGGCTTGGGCGAAGGGTTCAGAGGACATTCGGATTGAACGGGAATGAGATCGCTGTAGCTGCGCTGCGAGGATACTGTAAGGTGACTGGCATATGACGGCTGAGTATTTGAGTGATACGTCGATAGACGAGCCTCGCTGGGAGGCGCTGCTCTTCTCGGGCCACTCGTGAGAGTGCTCGAGCATTGTCCAGGCGTCATAGTATCAGGACCGTGTGACCTGGATATGTAATCCTCCGAGCTGCGTCTCACAGAAGGCGTGCGTACAACCGTTTCTATCGACGCCTCGCCTTTCGGCGTCGTCGCAGCACTGCTCTGCGCAATCGGGCTCAGATCAGGCTCAACGGCTGAGCTCCATCCAGTCCTCTTCTTCTTCCATCTCACAAGGTTCCGGTGCTCTTCTCTGATAGCTTGTTTGTCTCTCTCCCACTTCTGCAACTTCTCAATTTCCAGCCGCCGCCTGGCCTTCTCGTACGAGTCCCTCTTGTCCTGGACAGCCTTTGTGAGGGAGGAAAAGTCGCCTGCGGAACTGGTCGTCGGGGTTAGCACATCGAGCTCGCCCGTGACCGGGTTTATACCCTGCACGCCAAGAAAGTCGCCTGATTCCTTGAGGCTACGCCTGAGACGGCGCTTCTCACGGCGCTCTAGATATAGTTGCTGTGTCGGAGAGCAGGTCGATGGGTCTCTGCTGGTGGATGGTCTCGAGGGAAGCCGCTCGATGACTGGATCCCATCCGCCCAGACTGTCTGCTGTATTCTGCTGGCTACAAGAGGCAGATGATCCTGGCTTGCTGGCTGTCTTCGAGGGGTGGTTGATGGTCTCTGGATAGTGATAGTCGCGCTTTCGGAGCGTATGACCTCGCTCACTTCTGTTGCCAGGGAGGAGTTTCCTAAGATTGCTTGCGATAGACATGTTATAGGGATAGAAGACATCCTTGAGAAATCGAGGCCATGGGATAGAATATGTCGAACAACCGATGCAAGACTTGCTGGCGTACAATGAGTAGGTCCGCACCCAGGGTATAAGGGTAGGAGCGACCGGTCGACGTCTCCTGTGCTTTCTTGTCTCGTTATAACTATCCACACCTTCGTATTCTCTCATAATGGGCCACACCATGCTCTTGAGCAGCTTTACGCAGAGATCGCCAGATGGGTGTCGTCCGCAACAATATTGACCTTGAGGTCATGTCAAACTGTAATTCATTATACGCCTCATTGTTCTCAATTGAAGCTGCCACAGCAAGTCGGCCCTGGCCATGCTGGTGCCGTACCGATATGCTCTCCGCCTTCCATGTCCATGCAACGCCCCGAGATGCAAGGGACAATGCCCATGAATCATCCACGATGTAAAATCAAAAACACCCATGATCAATCTACCGTATACGAGGATATCTCTCGTATGAGCCACGATGTTTACCTATGTTTGCAAAAGGGTTCGGGCTTGACTGTGGCTCGTCGTCCATTTGTCCGTCCAACTGCGTACCTGAGTACCGTCCACTGCGCTGGTTCTCTCTGACTGGGCTGGTCCTGAGCTGATTCTCTTTGAATGGACTGCTCCTGCGCTGATCTTCTTTGAATGGACTGCTCCTGCGCTGATCCTCTTTGACTGGACTGCTCCTGCGTATCAATTGCTCGGTCAATTCTTTCTGCTCTACGGCAGCCAACTCTCGAGAATTTCGCGGAGAGAATGGTACACCGCCATGCATGTCGTTGATGCTAGTGGCCTTCTTCAGGGGCGACTCTGAATGGCTATAGACACCAAGGCTCCCACCATAATCGGTGCCAGTGCTGGTCGAGACAGTTGCCATGGTAGGCTTCGCAGGCGGTAACACCGGTGTGCTGGCGCGTGACATACTCTGCCTCAGAGGTGATGGGCGAGCCTTATGGATCGACTGAAGCCTATCAGATGGTCGAGATGGTTTGTTAAGCGGGGTGAACACTTGGGGGCTGAGAGAACGGCTGGATGGCGTATGTAATGTACTGTCAGGGTCGACGTGCTTCAGGTAGTTCTGATTCGGGTGTGTTTGAAAGCCGCGGCGGATAATCAAGGTACTCGGCGTCCCCACTTCGATATCATCCCAAATGTTTCCAGCATCGTCCTCCTCACATTGTGTACCGACGTCCCTGACGACAGGGTGAAGGCGTGGGTGGACGAATTTGGTATCGTATTCTCTCATAACCTCTTTCTGGATCAGCGCTGAATCTTTGTTCTGCTGAGAGAACGCAGATTCGAACGCCAAGAGCAAGGCAGACAGCGCGACTTGCTCTACAAGGCAATAAACCACGGTGACACTCGGGTGAGGATCAAGTGGTGCCAGCGGGAGGGCGACCATGTAGATCAGCACGTGGACGGGGCTGAAGAGACAGAGGAGTTGAAGGGATGCGGGCAGGGGGTCCCAAAGTCGGAGCTCCCACACATCGCGTGTCTTGTCAGGATAAGCTCGCGATTCGGCGCTTTCCCCAATAATTTCGTTCAGAAATCGCAGGGGGGAGGCGGCGGCTGGTGAAGACTGGACTCGCACTCGTTGGGCAGACGGCGTGCCCACAGGTCGTTCGACATCGGCTTCGAAGAATCGGTACGCTCGTGATCGCCAGAAAGTGTAGCTGAGGTTCCATGTCGAGAAAGCGGCTAGCATCCATGACACGGTCCAAGCCTGGAGGTCGGAAAAGTCAGCGATTCCATGGTTGTTGTTGCACTTATGCATGATCCGCAGTACTTACGAAGTAGGTTAGCCATCCTGACCCGGTAGAGTCACTGAAGACATCGTCAACATCAGTCGAATGCGCACCGTTAGCGCGCGAGACGAGGAAGATGAAGTTCAGCGCAACGCCGAGTTGGGTACCCAGAGACTTGGAGCCAAGGTCTCTTGTCTCGATTTCTTCAGACAACCAGAGAAAGAGGTCCCACGGATCGAGCGCCGACTTGATGCGCTCAATGAGCGGTCGGCGGCGGACAATACGGGGCATCTCCTCGATTACGGGGAATTAATCCGCCTAAATTTGCGTACCGCGTCACACTCGATATCGTTGTCTTTTGTGTTGGTTGTAGATTGGAAGTGGGTGGTGATTGTTTACTTTCTTCGCGCTGGGCAACGTGGGCTTTGGTGGGACTGACTGAGCCGGGGGACTAAGGATGCAGTCCATAGTGCCGAGGTAGCCCTGGAACGATGACCCGCATTGCGGCTAGCATTCCGTGACAGTGGACAAAGCGCTGAAACACCGGCAGGCTCAGTGTTCCAAGGTTGCTTTAAGCGCAATTATTCTTAGCTGCGGGCTGTCAGTAGGCAGGCAGGTATTGGATTAGTGGCAGGGTTGTGGTCAGAGCTTCCAACATTCCTATCGTCATCTGGTAGTCCATCCCGCTGGCGGCTTGCTTCCACGGAGTTCACCACCCTCCTCCCACAGCGTGAGATCCAAAATGTCGGCCTCACAATCAGACCAGAAGGACAGACAGTTCCTTGCCGTGATCGGTGACGAGGTCAGTACATCCGCACGAGATTCCTTGTGCCGATGCTAATGCTCTTATAGGACTCCGTGACCGGCTTGCTCCTAGCCGGCATTGGTGTAAGCCTCCCCAGCTCCGCAAGTAGGATATACCACATCTGACACCCTCGTAGCATGTCACGCCAGCTCCAGACTCACAGAAGAACTTCCTCGTCGTCGACGCCAAGACTGACAATGCCACCATCGAGTCAACTTTCGACAAGCTCATCGAGCGCAAGGATATTGGCATAATCCTGATCAACCAACACGCAAGTCACTCGCTCTCCCTCCCTTTCCTTCCGAGGACGAGACACCTGACATTTCGTCTGCACAGATCGCCGACAGGATACGTTACCGCATTGATACCTACACTGCTGCATTTCCGACCATCTTGGAGATACCAAGCAAGGACCACCCCTACGATCCCGAGAAAGACAGCGTGCTGAGGAGGGTGCGACGATTGTTTGGAGAATAAGTCAAGGAACGATATGATGTGATGTATGGTACGGCCGACGGCGATATACTCCTGTCCGATATTCTGCCGCCACAACAATAGCGAGTTTGAGTTCTGGAAGGAGGTGGGCAGGGAGCATGACCGCGAGGCAGTATATTCTGGAATGCAAGGCCAGCTGGATGGCCGTTATTCGAAGTTCGTCTGCCTCGGTCGCTATTCCGCTCAAAGAGGCAGCCACGCAGTTGCTATCTGGGACCCGCATGCATCATTGTCTCTGATCGATGAAGTAGCAAGGCACACAAATGGGTTGAGGGACTATTACTATAACGGCTGAGGGTCTCGATGTGTTCTCTTCACGATCCACTGCCGATTTAGGCAAGAAAGCATCCAATTTGTGCGGACTGGTATTGAGAAACGCAAGAGAACTCAAAACTCCGGCTCAAGCGATATTTCATAGTGAGCAATGCAATACCAAAAGAAACTGTTTCCCATTCATACATTCGAGAGTTCGCCTTAAACAACTCGGCCTGAACACCAACACTGGTCGCAAACTAATTATACGTGTCGACCCGTCCTCCAACCAGTAGCAGTGTAGGAAAAACTTCTCCTATGCAATCTCAAAGCTCGATCTCAGCGGCCTTGCTGTCACCGAAGATGACTTGGGCAGTCAGGCAGGTAACCGGCTTGTCGTCCTTGGTGTATACATCGGCGAGGACAGTGTATTTACCCTGTTTGTAATGTCAACAATGCACACGCTCAAAAACGACACGGTTCTTCTCACCTTGGGTATCTCCTGGGGAAGCTCAACGGTCTTGGTAATGGTGATGTCGCCCTTTTCGATGGGGCACTCGATGTCGACATTGTGAACTTGCTCGCAGAGGTCGGCCTTGGTGCTAATGAGACGGATCAGGCCGTACTTGACCTGGAGAGCAACGTAGGCGCCCTCCTCGACAGCCTCGGCTAGAGTGCCGGAGGCCTTGATGACAAGGTCCTGTCCACTGAAACCAGGTGTTAGCTCGTCATTGTTGGGTTGCAAGTGGGGCTGTTGCAGTCGTGTATCACGTACGCCTTTGGAGGGTTTGGTACGAGGTCGACGTTCTCGATGGTGAGAATATCATCATCGTGTGCTTTCGGGCACAGTTCAAGCGGTGAGTTGCCGGGGATCTTGAGGTCCTCATTGACAGTGACCTCGCCGCCTCCGAAGTTGAGGCCGAAGCCAGCGTGGGCGACGCCCGCGGAGAGCGCGATAAGCGTTGTTGACAGCCTCATCGCGATGGATCCGGGATGATAGATTATTGATGATTTGATTACTGCCCAGACTTTAACAGCAAGACGAAAGAACGAAGAAACAAGCAGCGAATGATCTAGGATGATGCCCCTTTGGTCAAGTCGTTGTTTGGTGATGGTGCAGATGGGCAGACGACGAATGATACGGCATACAGCGCTAACGGCGGTTATCTTGGGGGCGACGGGACGTCATATGGGTCTTATGACCACTTATGATTTGCGGAGGCCAACCAAGACACAGACCAACGACGGTCAGCCACTGGAATAGCCCAGCCTTGGCAGTTCACAGAATCATTTGAAAGCCATAATCCAGGTGGTCCAAAGCTCCTCGCAGGTCAGCAACACGCTGTAGCTAATACCTAGATAATTATTTGACCATCTCAACACTGAAGACGTATGGGTATCTAGGCAGCTAAGGTAAGCCCTGGAGGCAGAGAGCAAGCCCACTACCTGGATACCTATGTACCTACCTAGGTAGGTACTTGAGTAGGAATTCAGAATTACCTAGGTATGTAACTATACTATAGGTACCGCTCATTGCTCATGCATAAAGTTTGCTCCTCTTCATCCATGTAGCAATGATCGCAGGACCAGTAAGCTTTTTCCCGACCAGTCCTAATATTGACCGAAAGGATGATCGTTCTTGTGGCGTTGTTGCTACTGCCATCAACAGGTTGCTTTATATTTCCTCCTGCGCAGGTCGGATCAATCTGATTTGACATTAACCGCGATATACCCTTCAACTTCGGCCTTGATATCACGTTGCGCATTTACTCCAGTCGTAACATGTCATCTGTGGTGTCCATACACCAGTCTAGCCAGAGGAGTGCCTATGGTTGTGGCGCACCTCGATAATCTGTGGGCACGAAATATGATATATGTATGATATAGCACTCCCTCCAAAAGCCTCTCGAAGTTGTTTCTGCGCGAAAAACCTACTGCTTTCTCGGCCGCTGGCAGACTATTCGCCGGCATCTTTAACCGGCATACAGTCACCGCTACAGCCATCTCTTTTTACCGAGATCAGTGACGTGCTAAGCGAGATAGTCACGCCTGTGTCGGACGAGATTGGCCTGCTCCAGCTTGCTGTGCTTCGGTCTTCATCACAGCGAGCTCGATGGCTTTCAACTGCGCGTACGACGCATCTATCATCGGAGAGCCCGCTGTATGTAGCCACGGCTGCAAGGGGCAGTGGTCTGGCTGGGAAGTCTGGTGGCGTAGTCCACCGGGTCATGAAGCCTTCCGATACACATAACGCAGTGTCAGTTACTATACGGGAGGTTGTGCTCGCCTGGGCACTTGTAGAATCCGGATTACGGCAAAGGGCGTGCGGTCAACGAAATAAATGCGAATACAGAAGTGGCGTCGACGAACCTTGAAAGCCGAACTTATAGAACATGATGTGAATCTTTATTACGCAGTAGGTAGGTAGCAATGAGGAAATACTACAGGGGTAGCTACTCAATCTCAAGCGGGCACGGATCAACGCAAGATAGTCTGCAGCTTGGACCCCTGTGTGCCCTGAAAAACAGGGATCTAGAAGGGTGTTTGACATGATGACGTTGATCCACCTGTTCCTGCTATTCTCCACCGTCATACTTCACTGCTACTTGTACATGTAGACTATCAATTCGCTGCCCTACAAACTCCATCCTTTGCCCTGTATAATTAACTGCTACATACTACAGAAATACCAAAGCCGATCAACTCCTTCCTCAGCCCTGTGATAACCCTACGAAGCCCCGACGATCATCCTTTCTGCATCTTCTGCATGCGTTGAAGCTCTGCGTCCTACCGACAACACCATGGCATCCGTAAGGAGCGTGTATAGCTCGGATAATACCGAACGACCCGAGTTCAAAACCAACTTCGAGTTAGTCTAGAGTACTGCCAGTTCATATGCTACTGAGACTGACTATACATAGTGTCGACTATGTGATCCATTACGAGGTCCCTCCTGATGGTATGCTCCGCTTCACCATGTCCTAAGCATTGGAACAGGCTAATGCTGACCCTGAACGAACAGAGGCCGCCAAAGCTGAAGCCAGCTTCGTGCAACTAATCGAAGCCCTTGCGAGCGTTGGGCTAGCCACCGAGGTCCGTCGTGGAGACGATACATCGCTACTGATATTCCTCAAGATCGCCTCCGAAGATCTGCTCAAGCAGCAGGTCTACCGATACAGGGTCCAGGACTGGCTATACGGCGTGCGTGCTTCAGCCCCTAACAAGGATGTGGCTTTGTACTTCGAGAATGAGCCCGTCGTCGAGGCTGAGAAGTTAAGACTCGTCTACCTTCTGATCACGAAACCCAAAAGCGAAGGCGGTGCGGGTGTGACGCCCAAGATTGGGCAATGGAAATTCGTAAAGTCGGTGTTTCCACTCCACAACCACACGTTCAACAAGCACTTCATCAAGCAACTGAGTACGAAATACTTCATCGAGGAGAACGACATAAACGAGATACGGGACAAGTTCGGCGAGAAGATTGCCTTCTACTTTGCCTTCATGCAGTCCTACTTCGCGTTCTTGCTCTTCCCCGCCGCCTTTGGATTTGGCGCTTGGCTTGTTCTTGGCCAATTCTCCTGGTTCTATGCCATTGTGAACAGCCTGTGGTCTGTAATATTCTTCGAGTACTGGAAGAAGAAAGAGGTTGACCTTGCCGTTCAATGGGGCGTTCGGGGAGTGTCTCGCATCCAGCACCCTCGGTCAGAATTCCAATTTGAAAGAGTGGTGCAAGACCCTGTTACAGGCGAACACGTCAAGGTCTACCCGCCGTTGAAGCGACTTCAACGACAGCTGCTACAGCTTCCCTTTGCCATCGTTTGCTTGCTGGTCCTTGGCAGTCTCATCATCTTCTGCTTTGCGATCGAGATTTTCCTCTCCGAAGTCTACAATGGCCCCCTGAAGCAGTATCTCGTAAGTACTTGGTCACTGAGTACTCGAGCGGCCTTGCTGATATTGTTACAGGTCTTCTTGCCTACTGTCATACTGACAGTCTTCATGCCGGCACTTACTACCGTTCTCACCAATTTTGCGGAGAAGTTGACTGACCTAGAGAATTATGAGACGCAAGATTGTGAGTAACCGATCTCCCAACTTCTGAATTGGCGTCCGGCTCTTAACATTCTCCTAGCACACAAGGCTGCCTTCGTGCAGAAGATGTTCGTGATCAACTTCATTGTGTCCTACCTACCGATCTTCCTGACAGCATTTGTCTACGTTCCCTTCGGGAAGTTGCTTGTGCCATACCTTGACGTATTCCATGTCACTGCGCAACATTTCGCCAAGGACGGGAAGATCGAAATCAAGGCATTTGAAGTCAACCCAGATCGGCTCAAGAAGCAGATCATCTATTTCACCGTTACAGCACAGGTCGTCAACTTCCTTCTTGAAAGTATCGTGCCCTTGGTCAAGCGGACAGTTTTCAAGGCAGTCAAGGAGGCAAAATCGGAGGTCAGGCATGGGAACACACGTTCGCTGCACAACGACCCCGTAGAGGAGTCAGCGTTCCTCGATCGTGTTCGAAATGAAGCTGAGCTGGATGTATACGATGTAACGGTAGATTACCGTGAGATGGTGGTTCAGTTTGGTATGTCGTGTCTACCTCTTCACAGAACATGTGCTTACTGATCGGATTCTAGGATACTTGTCACTATTCTCTGTGATTTGGCCACTCACCGGATGTTCGTTCCTCATCAACAATTGGATCGAGGCTCGATCTGACGCGATGAAAATCGCTGTCAGCAACCAGCGACCGATCCCATGGAGGTCTGACTCGATTGGCCCTTGGTTGTCCTCATTGGGCTTCCTCTCATGGCTGGGGAGTCTGACGAGCGCAGCCATTGTTTTCCTGTTCAACCGCGATCCTTACGGCCCCGATGGTCTTCCCTCCAACGTCAAGGGATGGGCGTTGCTGCTTAGCGTCTTGTTTGCCGAGCATCTTTACCTGTTGGTTCAGATTGTCATCCGCTATGTGATCAGCCACTTGGACAGCCCTGGTGTGCAGCAAGAGCGCGCTGAACGATTTGCAGCGAGAAAGCTCCTTCTCCAGGAGACCTTGAGTGACAGTCTCGTCGATTCTGTGGCGGGATCAAATCTCACGGGCCCTGAGAAGATCACCAGAAACGCACTTGAGGAAGAGGCTCGACAGGCTTCAATCTCGAGTTCAAGACAGGCGACGCCCGAACAGCTGTTCTGGCAGAGACAGCGTGGCGCAGCAGAAGCCATTCAAATTGGGCGAGGACTCATTGCTCAGACCGCACAGGCGATCAAGACGAAGGATCAGTGATCTCTGTAAGGCATTTCGCTTGCTCGAAGGAACGAGCGAAAAATACGTTGCCTCCATGAGTTGAAACAGGAGGTGGAACAGGGCAGACATGGCCTCATCTTGGTTTGGTTTCCTAAGCCAATACCACCGGGACGGTGACATGAAGTACAAACTTTAGGGCTCCCACATAGGGCATAGGGCTAGAATGCTACGAGAATCACATTTTATTGAACATATGTTGGATTCGGTCGTAGAACAACTGGCTTTTCAGACAATGCAATCCGTACCTGGCACGAAGGTTGCCTTAAGGCTAAGCCTCCACTGGCGAACCGAGAGGCGGCCGGGCTGGTCTTGATATCGAGTCTGCACTAACACTTACACACAAGACTGGCAGCCACTAGGGACCAACGGGCCGAGGGTCCTTGGTCTTAGCTGACTGTGGGGAAGGTTGAGCTCGGGTCAAAGAAACGCGGGGAAGACAGGGGTTGCGTTGTCTGACGGGCCAACGGCTCGGCTTGTATTGATAACAAGTTCCGGTCGCCGTGCGCCTGGGACTCCAGATGTCCTACCTATACGTGTATACTTAGTTACCTGCTCCACCTGATGTTCCCCAATTCCAATCTATCGGTGCCGAGTTCTTTCTCAGCTACCTGGGTCCCGCCTCTAGAACTTTGACTGATCTGTTCCCTTCGACTTAGTGAGCTTCTAGTTGTATTGTTGGTTGTAGTTAAATTATTCTCTATAACAGAGCAGCAGCTACATACTACACCCAGACCTTGATACCTTATATCTTCAATAAGTCTACAACGAGCGTGGTTCCAAGATGGCCTTGACTGGCGCCGAGGTTGCTCAGCACAGCAACCAAGAGGACTGTTGGGTGATAGTCCATGGCAAGGCGTACGACGTGACAGAATTCCTGCCAGAACACCCCGGGGGCATGAAAATCATACTCAAATATGCTGTAGGCCAGCGCAAGGGCACTGTCTCCATGTGTCCCCCTTGCTGATAACTTACACACAGGGTAAAGATGCGACAGAAGAGTTCGAGCCTATCCACCCTCCAGATACGCTGGATAAGTATCTTGACAAGTCCAAGCATCTGGGCAATGTGGATATGAACACAGTGGTGAAGGAGGTCAAGGCAGTTTCCCCAGAGGAGGAGGATCGACAGGTTCGCATCAAGGAGAAGCCACTGCTGGAGCAATGCTACAATCTCCTGGACTTTGAGGCTGTGGCAAGGAGGGTCATGAAGAAGACCGGATGGGGCTATTATTCCAGTGCAGCAGACGACGAGATTGTGAGTCTAGCGAGAGGCATCCGTCGGGACCATCTCAGAGGCTGACCATCACGTAGACATTACGCGAGAACCACGCTGCCTTCCACAGGATATGGTTCCGGCCGCAGATCCTTGTGGATGTCGAGAAGGTGGACTTCTCTACCATCATGCTCGGCACCAAGACCGACGTGCCCTTCTACATATCTGCCACCGCGCTGGGCAAGCTTGGTGACCCAGAGGGCGAGGTCGTCCTCACCCGTGCGGCGAGGAAGCACAACGTCATCCAGATGATACCGACGCTCGCGTCATGCTCCTTCGACGAGATCATTGACGCTGCGGAGGGCGACCAGGTGCAATGGATGCAGCTATACGTCAACAAGGACCGGGAGATCACCCGCAAGATCGTACAGTACGCCGAGAAGCGCGGGTGCAAGGCGCTATTCATCACGGTGGACGCACCACAGCTCGGACGGAGGGAGAAAGACATGCGCAGCAAGTTTGACGACCAAGGGAGCAATGTTCAAACTCAGACGGGCCAGGAGGTGGACAACTCGCAGGGCGCCGCGAGGGCCATCTCGACCTTTATCGACCCCTCGCTGTCGTGGAAGGACATCCCCTGGTTCAAGAGCATCACCAACATGCCCATCATCATCAAAGGCGTCCAGCGCGTGGAGGATGTCCTGCGGGCCATCGACGCGGGCGTCCAGGGCGTCGTCCTCTCGAACCACGGCGGCCGGCAACTCGACTTCTCGCGGTCGGGTATCGAGGTGCTGGCGGAGACGATGCCGCGGCTGCGGGAGCTGGGGCTGCAGGATAAGATCGAGATCTTCATCGACGGCGGCGTCCGGCGCGCGACGGACATCATCAAGGCGTTGTGCCTGGGGGCAAAGGGCGTTGGCCTCGGACGGCCGTTTTTGTATGCCATGTCGGCGTACGGGTTCGCGGGAGTCGACCGGGCGATGCAACTCCTGAAGGATGAGATGGAGATGAACATGCGGCTGATCGGCTGCACGAGCATCGAAGAGCTGAATCCGTCGCTGGTCGACACCAGGAGTCTGTTCAACCACGGCAATGGCACTCCGCCGGATTACCTGTCGCAGTCAGCGTACGATCCATTGTCGAATCCGCAGCAGAGAAAGGCGAAGCTGTGATATATTCCTGTTTGAACGTGAGGTGAAGGGAGATTGTGTATGACACATGACCTTTGTACGAAGTAGAAAGAGGAGATAAACGGAAGAAATAGATAGGGAGTCAGTTGGAGTCATTGTAACATCTGTGGACAGCACCTGCCGTAGAACGGCAAGCAATTAGTATCTATCTGGGCACCTGGTTAGGCAAATTCGTAACATGTATTCTTCATTACATCAGACGATCACCAAGGGTACCTACCTAGGTATGTAGGTACATGGACGATCCATCCTTAACTTCCAAGGGCCGACCGGCTAAGACTTACTGTAGGTTGCCCACTAATTACGAAGGGTGCCCAGCAGGTGTCATCACGGTATGAACGGGTGGTAGTCATCCCCCCTCCCCCGCAATGCGAACAACCCCAGGTGCCACTCCCTCCAGATGTCTCTGCATCTGGGTACGGAGTACAAGTACTTATGTACCTACCTACCTAGGTAGGTAGCTACATGGATGTTTGCTACAGATTGATAATATCAGCAGGGATCCAAATCCGGTCAGCTGGTATTACATTCCCGTGTTAGTACATCCAACGTTTTTGTTGATCTCATTTCCCGTCTTTCTTGAGGGTTTCCTCTTCCGTTCTTTTTCTGTTCACTTCCAATGTGATTTACAGGGTGGGCGGCCGCATATGTACAGTATCTGTGAACCATCCCATCAGACCCACCGGCGCAGATAAACGACGATTCCAAGCATATAGTTATGACGTCGTCTTAAATACATCTTCCCTCGAGCTGCGATCGGCCACTCTGCCTTTCTTTCGCCCACCGACCGAGATAGGCAGCACCCCGGAGGGTGTGTCTCGGCACAACAACATTTTAGGCGTGGGACGACAGGCTTACCGCGACTACACCCACGACCGGACATCTATTGTCGAAAGGCCGAGCCAATATGTCGTCCGCCCTCGAGGCGAAGATAGTCGTCCTCGGGGCCCAGGGTGTCGGCAAGACGTCCTTGGTGATGCGCTACTGCAAAGGCGCGTTCGACCCGTCGCAGGTGACATCAACAGTAGGCGCGAGCTTCATGACGAAACGCGTCGTTGACAGTGATACCGACACGGTCGTGCGACTACAGATATGGGACACAGGTACATTCGCATCGCCCGTCCTTTTATCATTCCTTTGTGTCCTTCAGCAATTGTCCCTATTACACGCCTATCTCGGTCAATATACGGACATGCTGAACAAGACCGCTAACCAAGCAAATAGCTGGCCAGGAACGCTTTCGCTCCATTTCACGCCTCTACTACCGCGGCGCAAACGCCTGCATCCTGTGCTACTCCATCACCGACTCCCAGAGCTTCATAGACATGGGACAGTGGCTCACCGAGCTACGCCGTAACCTACCCCACGACATCGTCCTGCACGTAGTCGGGACCAAATCCGATGTAGTCGCCCGCGACCCCTCCAAGCGCGAGGTTCCATTTGAGCGATGCATCGCATACGTCGCCGAGAACTTGGCTCCTGGTATGAGCTCTACGCCCCCGCCGACCGCGACACCCGGCGGCCACCTGGCCGCGCCGGGCAACGGCAGCTTTGGAACCAATAGCAACAACAGCAACAATAACGGCATGGGCAGCTTCTTCCCCGAGTCGGTGACCCCCTCCGCCGAGCCGCGCAGCCCGACCTCGAAGCGCAGTTCTGGGTTCTGGGGCCAGGAGGTCGGTTGGGACGCCTGCCACGAAATCAGCGCCGAGTCGGGCGAGGGCGTCGAGGAGGTCTTCAGGGTCGTTACCCGCAAGCTGGTCGAGCAGAACCGGAAGATGCAGGCCGAGCTGCTGGCGGCCACGTCCACGCCCGGGCTGACCCCTGGGCTTACACCCGGCCTGGACGGTGCCGGCGGTCCAGGAGGTTACTTCGACGGCGCAAATGCGAGGGGTAGTTTCCGTGTGGGGAGGGATAGGCGGTCCTGGCTCTTCTCACCGGGCTTCCAGGTCACGCCTGGTGTATCGGTCGAGCGAGCCGCGCATAATCAGGATGGCCAAGAGCAGCAGGAAGTACAGGACTATCAGAACCGAAAAGGAAGAAGGTGCTGCTGAGGGTGAAGATACGATCATGACTTTCGATCCTGTGTTTAGTATCAGTGTAGCCCGCCTCTAGCTACTGGAGCACGAGGCGGAGGATACCATATAGATCCCAGGATATCGGGTCTGAGTTGGGGGGAAGACATCACGAAGGAAGACACTGAGCTGGTAGTAGGGTGATACGAACTCAGAGGTCGGACCTATCGACGACGAAGACGGGCCTCGGCGGCCCTATGCTACGATACCCGGTTGACGAACTTTTCACTACAGTCTCATCTCATTTTCGGTCGGTCGTATTTGCTTGGTCTGGTCCGCGGTGTGGTCGGGTCGGGTCTGGAATATGGAGGGGCGCGGTCTCATTGGGAGGCATCACAAGAGGATATGGCATTTTCGCATCATCATTCTGCATGAGCTGGGTGCATGAGGCTTTTGTTTGCCCTAGGCGTTCAGGATACGGTTTATATACACGGTAGCGCCAGCACATCCTTCATTCCGTTAGTGTTAGGTTTAACATTGCTTAAGGCAAGCATGTTCTAATATGGAAGCTCAACTTGAGAGGCCCTGCTCTATGGAGGACGTGTTGTGACTACGTGGCTTGCTAAAAGTATACGCATATCAGCTCAACCCTTTCGTGTATTGAATGTGAGGTCGACGTTCACCTTCTCGGACTCGGTCCTGGTCCTTACACACCAACTGGCACGGAGGTATCTTTATGTCAACTGGTTGTAGCCCATCCTGGTACAGTCTACAATTGAACAAAGCTGCCTCGGTTGCTCGGCGACAAAGGGGATCGAATCTGTGAAGACAATCGGACAACGCCATTGTCGCTTCCATGCCGACAGGTGCTACGGGTATCTCATCACGCAGATCAAATGCGAGCGGTTTTCAGGGCTCCATGTCAAGCTCAACATAGCTTTGCTAGAATTGACCGACTTGACTTACCAGGACTGTCATGAACAGGCCGCACATGTTGATGCGGACCAGGTCCTCATTCGGAACTCGATTGCCTGGCACTCACCAATACCGGTTTCCAGGGTTGGCACCGCTGGGCACATAAAGATCAATTGGCTGGGCACGTAATTCGAAGACCCATACTTGAAAATCTTGCCTGTCCTCTCGATGATGAGGAGGGATCTTGGAGGCATAGGACGACAGTAGCGAGGCTGATAAGCGTTGAGCTCTGATCGACCGGCTAGGAGTAGGTAAGCTAGGCCCCGGCCCGAAGAAGCCTGAAGGATCACTGGTCAGCCGAATAGTGTTGAGCCGAGACCAAGGCATTCGAAGGCCCCATATTGCGTGTTCGGGGCGGCTATCCATGAGGAATACGTGATGAGCTTCTTGGCCCTCATTTCCGACAAGACCAATCAATCTCGCATCTCCGCACAGGGAGGAAAAACCCCGAACACACCGACCACTACCATATGAGGAGTGGTGTAGTTCCAAACCCTGCTGGGCACGACGATGTGAGCCGCCTAGGAATATAGCAATGCTGGGCCATAGGCTGGCCCATTGCGGTTCAGGATTGGAGTAGTTAAGCTCGCCTGCTCGCGCTGGCTGCATCGCAAAATACCGATATGGTGTCGTTGAGCTTAGAGACGTTTTGATTGCAAAAGGCTCTTATTCGTATTCGCAATCGCAAATCTATCCGTAACATAAATCGCCATTGACCAATCATCTGGCTTGCATGTGTCGTCGTCATTTGTGCCTCCACAAGGCAACAAGCGTATTTTCACAAGCTTCTCCCTCCGGACCTAGAATTACTTCCAGAACAAGTGGGTTGTCGTCATGTTGTCAGTTTATCAGCATTGTCAGACCAGCATCAAACCATTCTATGTCCCCATCACCACAATGGTTCTCATTCATGCAAAACTCTTGAGGATACAAGCGCCAAAGAGGTAAAGCGGCGGACCGGCTCCTTCAAAATTGGATGTCATGCTCTTGCGTGCGGTGTGCGGTTTCACAAGACAGTTGGTGTAGATTATGGTTGGGCTTTCCCCTGTCGATAGAAATCTGGTGTACCGATGCGCTGTGAGTCTGGGGACGGGACGATCTGAGGCAAGCTGCCGTGACCGCCAAGCCCAGGGATACTTAGGTAAGGACCAATGGCAGAGAGGTTCTCGCATTGACTCTTGTCTTGGCCCATTTCGCAGTGCTAGCATTTGATTCCGTTAGCACTTGGTTCCATTATACAACTACATGCTACGCTGCGTAGTATTATAGATCCCGTCGCAACTAGGTAATGTTTGTAGCCCGTAACGGGGTTGCGATGTACATGTTCCCAATGTTACGGTACCTAGGTACACCGTGGTCCCAGAACATGGCCTGATGCGGATCGACGCACTCCCGCCCCTCCAGCCCTCCTACACTTATCTGCCTACGTAGATACCTACTCTACGATGATATAATACCTACCTAGGTAGGTGTAGTTCTGTTAGCTGCATAGCTGCCGTTCGCATAATACCATCTGTCATTGGCCATAGCTTCTGGTAGGGCGCGATGGCTCTATGTAAGTGGCAACGATTGGGTGTGTTGGCTCTCGTCCGGGCGGCTTCTGGGAAGTACTCCCTAGGTACCGCCGAGTACCTAGGTAGGTTTTGTATCAGAGCTGACCCCTATTTGCTGAAGAAACTACCACTCAACTAATACATAGATACACCTGGGCAGTATACTGGATAGCACCATAGCACCATAGCACCATAGCACCACCATTCCTAGTGCTACCTGGGTAGTGCGCAGGGTCAAGGACTCCGCAACACCGAGCACTAGCTGACCGGCAGGACACAACACCCCGTAGACATTGGACCCCTGCATCTGCCACTTCGGACGATCTTGGGAATTGGCATTTAGGGTGGTGTGGAAATCTCATTGGTACGGTTACCTTAATCTGCCGTTCCCCTGCCGCAGCGGAGCGCACTATATCTCCAGAAGGCCCTTATTACCTTCCTTCGGCCAATTCGGCCTTGTATTAGAGCACTGCATTTTTTCCCGACCTTGCTGCTGCTCCTTTCCACCCTCCCTCCCCTCACCAGCAAGACCCCGAACTTACCCACGGTCAGCCCTCAACCTGCGCAGCCAAGAGCGACTGGAACGCAGAGGCGGGAAACCAACGCGTCTTCTTTTCGCGACCCAGGAGAGCTTCGACACGTAACCCCGAAGCTTTGCGACCTTACTTATTTTTCTTAATTTTTTTGCCCCCGCTGTCCCGGAGAATACACCGTTAGAAAACTCGCTCGCGTGACTTCGGTGCGCCGCCCTCAGCATGGACGCCAACGCAACCAGCTTCACCTCGCCCCTGGCGAACGCCCAGTACGGCAGCATCAACGTGCCACCTCAGATCGAATATGTCGTCGATGCAATCTCAAAAGCCAGCCTCTGGACGGTGCTCTGGACCCTACTGGCCATTGCCGTAGCCTATGACCAAAGTGCGTTGGCAATGCCTTGGCCAACGTAGTGCGAATGTTGTTACTGACTTTCTGCCTACAGTCAGCTACCTCCGGAACAAGGGTTCGATCGTGGGGCCTGCTTGGAAGGCACCGTTCATCGGACCATTTCTGCAGTCTGTGAACCCCAAGTTCGAGGAGTACTACGGAAAATGGCAGAGCGGAGAGCTCAGCTGTGTTTCCGTCTTCCACAAGTAAGTTCGCCCTCTTGTTTCGCTCGTGTGCGCTCTGATTGCTTGTACAACAACTAACATATGCTACTACAGGTTCGTTGTTATTGCCTCAACTCGCGACATGTCACGGAAAATCTTCAACTCCCCAACCTTCGTCAAGCCCTGTGTCGTTGATGTCGCCCACAAGCTCCTGGGAGCTGACAACTGGGTGTTCCTGGACGGCAAGGCTCACGTTGATTTCCGCAAGGGTCTCAACGGTCTTTTCACGCGCAAGGCCCTGGAATCATACCTGCCCGGTCAGGAGGAGGTGTACAACCGCTACTTCAAGAAGTTCGTCCAGGTCACAAAGGACGCCGGTGGCAAGCCAGTGGCTTTCATGGGAGAGTTCCGCGAAATCATAACCGCTGTATCTTTGCGGACGTTTGTCGGCCACTACGTGTCCGACGAGGCTGTCAAGAAGATCGCAGACGACTACTACCTGATCACCGAGGCATTGGAATTGGTCAACTTCCCCATCATCCTCCCTTACACCAAGACATGGTACGGCAAGAAGGCCGCGGATATGGTCCTGGCTGAGTTTTCCAAGGCTGCCGCCAAGAGCAAGGTCCGCATGGCTGCTGGAGGCGAGATCTCTTGCATCATGGATGGCTGGGTCAAGATCATGGTGGACTCCGGCAGATGGCGGGAGGCAGAGGCCAAGGGGCAGACGGCGGACATGGAGAAGCCAAGTCCCTTGCTGCGAGACTTCACCGACTACGAGATCGCCCAGACTCTGTTTACCTTCTTGTTCGCATCTCAGGACGCAACGAGCAGTGCCGCTACCTGGCTGTTCCAGATCATGGCGCAGCGACCAGACGTTCTTGACCGACTTCGTGATGAGAACTTGAAGGCTCGCAACGGTGACATCCACGCGGCTGTCACCATGGATCAGCTCGAGTCGATGACCTACACCCGTGCTGTTGTCCGAGAGCTGCTGCGATACCGACCTCCTGTGCTGATGGTCCCATACGTTGTGAAGAAGCCGTTCCCCATTACCGACACCTACACTGTTCCCAAGGGTGCCATGGTTATCCCCACGACATATATGGCGCTGCGGGATCCCGAGGTGTACGAGAAGCCGGATGAGTTCAACCCTGAACGGTACTACACAGGCGATGCCGAGGAGAAGGGCGCGAAGAACTGGCTGGTCTTCGGCACTGGTCCTCACTACTGTCTCGGACAGCACTACGCGATGTTCAACCTGGCCCTCATGATCGGCAAGGCGTCACTCCTTCTGGACTGGAAACACCACCCCACACCCCGGTCTGAGGAGATCAAGGTGTTTGCTACAATTTTCCCCATGGTAAGCCACCTGCGGCACCTCTTCCTGACACGTGCCTGCATCAATACTGACAAAACATAGGATGACTGCCCCTTGACCTTTGAAGACAGGAAATGGTAAGGGAGAATTGATAGAAGGCCCAAGATTCACTCATGAGTCTTCAAAACTCAGCGCATTTAGGGCATGTGCTGGATCTATAGACCTACCAATGTGACAGCAGCGGTTCTAGAGGCTAACGTGTCACGCCACACTTTAATAATTACTCTTTAATATTCTTGTATATATATATTAGGTCTTGGAAAACAAAAGGAGTGAAAGTGTTGGCACCGAAGTTGGGTTGGCGAGCTTGAAGGCTCTGGTTGAGAGCGTCGGAGAGAGAACAGCCACATCCGCCATGTTACTCGCCGGAGCGTTGCTGATGATGAGTACGGCCGACAAAAAGAAGCGCATTCGTCGACATCAGTGAAAATAAAACCAATGGTCAAAGTATTTTGTCCATCGAGAACATAATCCTAGAGCGATCAATGCGTCTGCAGTATAACCCAAAAGCCATCTACGACCTCGGCCACGGTACCGAGAGCTGGGGGAGAGCTGGGGGAGATCGGCGGGCCGGGCAGCTCCATGCAGCTTGATTGATACAGATTAGAGAGACTCCCGGAGATAGAGATATCCTAACCCCCGTCCGGTACCTACCTCGACTTATAAGGCCCCTCCAATTCCGCACAGCGCACCTGCCTCACGGCGCCACCACCTTCACAATACGCCTACTTCACAGCTACAACCACGATGGCATCCTGGCGACCAACCATCCCCGCGTTGCGCGCCCTGCGCCAGTCCGCCCACCAGTCCGCCCACCAGTCCGGCGCAGCAGCAGCAGCAACAACAGCGAGCCTGAGGACGTTCAGCGTCGTGGCTCGGCCCATCCGCCAGACTGCAGCCATTCCAGCCAGGCAGGTGACGGCGTCCCTGCCGGCCACCACCGGTGCTGCCCGGCGATACTCCCAACAGTCCGGCCAGAACAAGGTCTGGAGCTTTGAGGATGTAAGTGTGCATATCCTGCGCGGGCGGGGGAGGAAGAGGGACTGGAACGCTTTTGCATGATTTCTGGAGGCACAACAAATGCTGACAGGCGGGTATTGCTTTTCCCTGTGGTATTAGGTCCAGAAGGCGACGCAAGACCCGGAATCCAAGGTCGTGATAGTCGGTATGTTCTGAACCACCTAGAATAACTCCTCTACAACCCACGACCCCCAAGCTCCTGCCACACACACACACACACACACACACATGCACATACGCACGAACGAACGAACGAACAAGTGTGAGACTAACCGGGGCGTTCCATCCAGACACCCGCGAGCCAGGCGAGCTCGTCTCCACCGGCCACGTCCCCGGCGCCATCAACATCCCCGTGGCCTCGAGCCCGGACAGCTTCCACATAACGGAGGAGGACTTCGAGGACCGGTTCGGGTACGCGCGCCCGGAGAAGGACACCGAGGTCGTCTTCTACTGCAAGGCCGGCGTGCGGAGCCGGGCGCTCGCGGGCCTGGCGAGGGACGCGGGCTGGACCAAGGTCGGGGAGTACCCCGGCAGCTGGCTGGACTGGGTCGGGAAGGGTGGCAAGATAGAGAGGAGTTGATGGGATCTTGGGATTTGAGGGACGAGGTAGGGGTTCTACAGGGATGGGCGGTCCGCCTAAAGTGCGGTGGTGTCAGGCGACGGACTGAGATGGTTTATTGGAACAGACTCCAGTATTCAGCGCATTGCAGATGCTTGCTTTCCCCCTGGGCGCAACGAAGAAGCCGGCCGCATGGAGAACGATACCCCTAGTATACATGCAATCATTGACCTCATCACGCCCCTGAGCTCGCAACCCGTTGCATATGTATGTATATATTAGCAAGCTCCCCGACTGTTTCCGCCCGCCCAGAAACCTAGGATGCCGGTGCCGCCGCAGCCGCATCACCCCCATCACCGCTACCACCATCACCCTTCAGACCACTTCCGGGCTGGTCATTGCTGATCAGGCTGCCGTGCGCAAAGAACAGCATCTTGATGGCGACGGCCAGGCCGAGGTGCAGGACCAGGACCAGGACCAGGAGCACCTTGCTCGTCTTCTTGTCCGTGGCGCTCAGGACCGGGTACAGGTTGCGCAGGAGGAAGGTGACGGACAGGCCGAAGCCGACGCCTACGAAGACCCAGTTGAGGATGCTGATCTGGCTCCAGCTGATGAGGGCGACGGGGACCCAGATCAGGTTGGAGTAGCCGTACAGCGCCCAGCACTCGAGGAGGTTGGCAGACTCGGAGCCGAAGTAGCGCAGCGCGAGGTACAGCGCCATGGGGATGAAGAGCGTGTAGCCGTAGACGAGGCCGGCGGCGCCTGTTTTGTCACGTATCATGTCAGCAAAACCTAGGGATCATTCCTTGCGTTTTTGGAGGTGTGTGCTCGTGTATATGTACGTGTATGTGCGCCTTGTGATGAAACGATTGGGGGAAGGCTGGGATCAACATACCGCTCAGCAGCTTAAAGTCATAGACGAAAGGCTCCTGCCCCGTGGTTGCGAGGTACTTGCTTATGGTACCGCCCAGGAAGAGAATGAACACCACCGTCGTCGCGATCCAGAACGGCCCGTACAGATCCGGGTTCCCCTCGAGCACATCGAGGAAGTTGGCGCGCGGGAACAGCGCCGCCCAACACCTCTGCAGGACAGCCGAGGTGTCGACATCGAAGAACTGCTGGTAGAAGTGTATCGACCACAGGTAGCGCTTGCCCGAGGAAGAAGAGGACGTTGCTGGCAGGGGAAGGCCCGCGGAGCTGGGGGCTTTGCGGTTCGCGGCTGTCGTCTCCGAGAAGTTGGAGTTGTGGAATTCGAGGTCGTCCTGGAGGTCGGTGTGGCCGAGGTCGCCCTGTATGAGTCGGATGCATGTGAGTAAATGGCTGCCCCATGTGCGCCTGTTGATCGTTGTTCAGGGTCTCATACCTCGTCATCCACGTCTACGACCGCATCGTAGCCGGATCCTGACATCTTGCGCTGGGCAGTCCTGTCTCTCCTGTGTCAACCTGAAGGTTCTGCTGATGGGACAATGCAGCAAAATTTCTGTGCTCGCGTTGTTGTTTTCCGAAGATCGAGACTTGACCAATTCGGTAACGCACTCAGGAGTGTTGTGGTGAGACCAAATAGAGGTGTGGTAAGCTCCCTTGTGATACGGTAACAGCTGTCGCCAGCCTTCGACCTGGGCAAGTCGGAGGTTGATTGCGCAAGGGTCCGAAGTGGGACCTGGGAGGTACGTACTTCTCGCCGTTGTCTCCGGCTTCCGGCTCCCGGCTCGGCAGTCTGTCGAAGATCTTGAAGAGCAACTGAGCAGCAACTCAATACATGATACACGAATACTACGAACAGATAGTCAAGATAATCCACGATAATATGCTAGGTCTGGACATTCAATTTTGCACGAGGTCTTGTCAACTATCATTGAAGCGAGATCGTTATTGCTCGAGCACGCAGTGCTCGTCGTTGAATAAATATCCTTAGCATTGGCTCGTGCCCTGTTGGAACATCCGCGAATGAGATATTCCTTCTGGAATACCTTCTATAGCCTCGTTGACGTTTGTCATGAGGTTGTTTCCACTGCCCCTCAAGCTTTCTTCTCTTTCGGTTGACCTTGTTTGTCCCGGTTCCCAATAGTTCCAAATCCTGGCCGGATTACTTTGGTCACTGGCAGGATCGACGATCTCGGTCGGTTTGGATGTGTTCATGATGTGATTGATTTCCGGTGGGCACAACTGTCCATCATTGTGCTATTTAAGAAGCAAGTGAATGCTTGTATCATCGCCTTCCATTGCCAACCATTCGTGATACCAGAACCACCCAGACGCCAAAGAACAGGAGAATAGTTTACTTGAGCTTCTTCTTGGGGCGGAGCTGGTTGGTGTGTCCGCACTTTCGCTTTCTGCAGTTGGTGGCACGGGGAGGGAGACGGGCCTGCATGTCATGTTAGTGCTTCCACCCCGCGAGGCTGCAGGTGGATTGGGTTGTAAACGTACGTAGCACTTGCGGCAGATCATCTTGTCGCAGTTGAACTTGGAGGCCAGAGCCTTCAGGGAGGGCTCGATCAGACCACCACGGAGACGGAGGACCAGGTGGAGGGTAGACTCCTGAAGCGGGTTGTCAGCTTTCCTGCTCTTGTATCCACAATTGTATCCCGCCCAAATTTTAACAATCATAACAATCCGCGAAGTGCACTGGCAGTACACGTTCTCTTCCGTTGTTCCCGCTGGTAACCCTTTGTACTGACCTTCTGGATGTTGTAGTCGGACAGGGTGCGGCCGTCCTCGAGCTGCTTGCCGGCGAAGATCAATCGCTGCTGGTCAGGGGGGATGCCCTCCTTGTCCTGGATCTTGGACTTGACATTGTCAATGGTGTCGGAGGACTCGACCTCAAGGGTGATGGTCTTGCCCGTCAGGGTCTTCACGAAGCTGTTCGTCGATGGGTCAGTATGAGCGGCAAATCGGTCGATGGTCGCATCGGTTCTCGAGATCGCTTACATCTGCACTGTTTTCGCATTTCGTCAGTATATGATATTCGCAATGAAATGGCACGTTTGCAACAGCATAGGAGCATCTACTTACTTTTGGCTGCTTCTCCTCGCAAGGTTTGACGTTTGCTGTGGGTGGTGGTGACGGTTTCCAAGATCGTTGTCGGGAAGCCTGCAGGTGGAGTAGCAACGAAAAATCGAGAGCCCTAAGCCAAACGCACGGACCAGTCCTCCACACGTGACACCCTTAGCGAAGACCGTCACATCCTCGACACTCTGAGTTCGCTGATCATCTTTCCCCAGTTTCGTCAAATTTGGGCTTACATAGGTTCTGCGCACTCTCTATGAGATGCAAAGGGCGAATGCAGCATGTAAATTATAGTGCTGTAATTATAATGATATTGTCCTAATTTTCTAGTATGGCTCTCCTCCGGGCACCCTCCCTCTCTGGCAATGTCTTCGCATGTGACCTTGCTCTGACCTCTATCGTGATATTATGAGTAATACAGTCTACTCGGAATCATCATTGCTATCTGCTGCTCCCTGCGCAGCTTTCCTCTCGTCTATGCTCCATCGATGTACCCGGACCTCCATGGCCTGCACGGCCTTTACTAGCTTTCCAAGTGACAGTCCAGAAAGCTCAGCAGCCTTTACGTAGAATGCTCGTGCTATATCAGGCACATCATCAGCGGAGCGATAGATGGCATGATCCTCCCCCGCTCTTTTAACCCATCCGCCCTGCACCGGTGCTACAGACTTGATGAAACTCTGTGCGGTCTTTAGCCGCTCGTCGACTTCCTCCTCCGTCAGCTCCTTTCTAATGTTCTGACGACGCCGGTCTGCCAGTGGGAACAACTCCCTAAGCTCTTGTGTCTCTGTGCCCGCCTTGATCTGTGTTTCCTCGTACCAGTCGAGATAATCGTCGATCTTCCTGTCACTCATTGTCCAGGCGTCATCCGGCTGTAGTTTGTTGATCTCTCGTCTTTCCAGCCCTTCGAAACAATCATCTCTCATCAGTTCCCTCCATCTATCCCAGTCGACACGGATTGACGATGGATCGCGGTAGCTGACAGGCGGCCTTACTTCACCGTCGAAGGGATATAGTAGCTTGGTAGAGAATACAACACACGCTATAAGGAGGATGTCCGGGTGGTCAAGCAATTTGAATCGCTTTCTCCTCATGTTGAAGGCAAACTCGGCGTGTAAGAGCCTAGTCATCGCCCGAACGTGAACGTAAACCTCCGCTAAAGGACGTCAGTCGGCATGTACGAATGGGACCAGGGATGTCACTTACCTGGCAAAGCGAGCTCCCTCAGATAGTGCAGAAGAAGTAGAGTCGTGTTCAGCGGTGGAAATACCATCTCGTAGTTCAAATGGTACTCCAGAATGAGCTCCAAAACCGCCTGATGCAGCTCCCCGCCCTGAAAAGACGTGTGCTTGACCTTGAGGGCTCTGTGGTATGAGCCAGGTAGCCTAATGGTCATCTCGCCAGGCACTGCTTCGAAGGCTCCAAGGAAGAGCAACTGATCGTTCCTGGCCCAGTTGTATATCTGGCCCACGCGCACCGGCAGACTCAAGGACAAACATCCCAGATAGCAGAGAGCGAGACAGTGAAACAGGCCTGGAAGATTCCAATCCTGTCCCGGCTCCGACGTCCAGCTCTTCACCCTGCTGCCAGTCGTCCTGGACGTGGCCGTCGAGGCATCGCTCTCACTCCCCGCTTGCGAGCTGAACAGCTCCGTCCCAGAGTCCATTCCCGACTCTGCCCCGGACTCGGCATCGGTCTCGTCTGCAGCTCTCCTCAGACCGGCGAAGTTGCGGATACGCAGGTCCCAGAGGTCGCGAACGACAGTCTCTAGTTCTGGCGGGAGCTTTTGCTCGTGGACCAGCCACCAGACCTGCTTGCGGAGGACGAGTTGGAGGCACTCCAGGTAAAGCTCCCTGGCGGCGTTGCCAGCGAGGTGCCGCGTTGCCTTCTCCTTGGCCTCCTGCTGCTTACGCGTAACCTTGCCTTTTGCCTGGCCGAAGTTGTCGTCTTCGTCAAGATCAACCTCTACGTAGCCCTAATGTCTCCATGTCAGGATATGAGAAAGCGGCTACTTCTTTCCGTGGATCTACAACTCACCTCAATGCGATGGCCATTCTGGCAATATCTGAACCCGCTTTCTGCGTACCATCGTTTCGCACGGCACTCATCGCAGCGTTCACCAGGCGGGAACCTGTGAAGTTCTTCGCCTTTCCTGCGGCCAGTCATATTCTTGATGTGGTGGATGGATTGGACAAAGAGGCGAGCAAAAGCGAAACCGGCAGATGCGCAGTTATGTTGTCGCCGGCAGGTTTCGCGCGGCTACACCCGAGGCTATTCGACAATCGTTCGATTGTTCTAAACCCAAACCTCCGAAAGAAAGCATATCACAATTCAAGTCACAAGGCAGTGGGTCACAAGCTTGTTCCCCCGAAAGAAGGAAGCAGTCTCAGCATTGACTTTACTAGTACCAAAGATTTGCATGCTCGACCCGATCATCACTCCAAAAGAACTATTCCATGAATCCACTAGAAGCCCGCCTACCACGGAACCTCCCAAGCACATATATTCCAAAGAGCAGCACTTCGTCTCAGGCAGGTAATGTGGCATCGAGCTTTTGGAAAATACCTTGATAGATCTCTACGCAGAGGAAGGTCGTATGATTGATAGCGGCATGTTGGTGTCACATGGCAGTATCCTTCCCAAGGATTATGGGCACCATTACAGATCACCGGCAGCAGACTCTGGGCAGCTCTTCGCCCCAAGATTGCATCGCCAGCGGTTTTGTTTCGTACATGGGCACAATGTATGGTTTCCTAGACAAGGAGCGTCTGATTCCAATGCAAATAGATGGGAAAACCGCAAATTTGAGTTTCGCGCAAGCCCGTGGATCACGTGCTATCAAATAAAACCATGCAAGTTCATCGACCAGAGAAACATGAGGGACAGGCCAAAAGATATATCGAGATAGAACATCCTCGACATGGCTTGCCACAACCGATCATCCAGCTAATATGCGCTACTGTTCAAAGACCGGCCATTCCCGTGGTCACTGTCGCATTTGAGGTATCTCAATTTATTTGGGAGCCTCCTTGGCGTCAATGGCAGTCTCCTCACCCATAGCAGTCAGGATGACAACGTCTAAGTGGCCTGTCAGTATTTTTCTTCGCTGTATCCAGATGATACGGGGAACTCACTGGTGTCCTTCTCCTCAGTCCTGAAAAGACGGATGATCTTCTCGCCGATCTCACCGTCGGGGACCTTGACGTCGTCCTTGGTCTCACCATCCTCCTGCATGAGGGAGAGGTAGTCATCGTCGGAGATGTCGAGCTAGAACACTTTGTTAGACATGGCGCAAGACCAAGGATAGGTATGGAGGCCGACTTACAAGCTGGTACTCGCGACGCTGGACGTTGGGGACGTCCATGTTGTGGGTGGAGGGGCAGAGATCCTCGAGCTTCTTGCCAGTGAAGATGTCAATGGCAACCAAGTGAACCTTGGCGTGACCGTGCTTGCCAGTCTTGGAGGTGGACATGTCGACGATCTTGCAAGGGCGGTTCTTGATGACGACGAAGCCGTTCTTTCGGAGAGCAGAACATTGCATGGGGTAGGTCAGCGACGCGCCGGCATCGGCGGAGTCGAAGGTGTGTTCATGCTATAGGAGATTGTCAGCTACGAAGCAAAGGGCAAGCTGTCAATGTTCCTGGGGCGAGAATAATTGGTGATGTTTGGATCTGCGAATGCGGGGTGGATGTTTGCGCCCACCACACCAAGTAGACGTAACAGTCAAACAGAAATCACATACCTGAGCGTCGTCGGCCATCTTGATGAGATCGAGGGGTGATACGGTGTGATGGATCAAAAAAGGGAGAGGAAGTGATGCGACGATGCTAAAAGGATGTCTCCAAAAGAAAGGAAAGGGTTTTGTGGTGGTTTGAGGATGAAAATTGCGGGTAGAAATTTCGGTGCAGGTGGAGGGGGAAGCCACGGTGACTGCCGCTTAGGTTCCCAGTTTTTTTGGAAGCCGCCTCATTGGCAGCGAGCGCCCAGGGCGCCTAGTATTGGGCATCTAGTACTTGCATAGCACTCCGTACAGGTTCCGTATAGGAGGTCCAGACCCCCTGGACGGGGCTACTAACAGAGATTGGGCAAACATAGCAGGTTATTTGTTAGCTCCACCACTCGGTAGGTAGTCCCGACATCGAGAACTACAGAGGAGAATCTGGAAATGGTCCCGGTCCTGTTCCTCCGTGGCGAACCTACCACTACCTAGGTGCTAATCTCGTCTCCCCGACACACTCTTCTCTTACACAAAAGTTCCCTACGGTTTGACTTCCATACGATGTTGAATACTTTCCTGTGGAACACCAAGGTACTCTCTTGTGCGACACAATCGTCCCAATGCATCGCCTGGGCAACCATAACCATCGCCCATTCCATTCACACATCCCTCCTATAGCCATACGGTCATGTAACCAACTCCATATGTAAGGGCTTTGGTGGGCTCGCCCCTTACTTATCATACCTATTATGTCGAAATAGATACAGTATGGCTCCGGATATCACGGTATTTTTGTAGCGTATGCCGCAGGTCGTTTCCACTCCTCTTGCAGGTCCATGTGTGTATAAAGTGCTGGCGTCGACCCCACCATGACTTACAGATCATAAAAAAGTACAGATCCCTGCGTGTGCCCCTCACCAAAAAATATGTCTAGACCCGATAAGATTTCCAGTCGTCTTGCGCCACGCCACACACACCTGCAAGTTCGCCAAAGCAGTCTTCACTGGTTTTGAGTTATACGAGCAGTCGGCTTGGCTTGTCAACCATGGCTTCTACAGCGGATATCGACCCTACGATCAAGAGCTTGCGCGAGTCGCTTTGCTCCGAAGCCAGCCCACTCCCCGTGCGATTTCGCGCTCTCTTCTCCTTGAAATATTTGGCTACCAAGTCGCAAGATGCCAGCGCCGAGGCCGCTATGGATGCAATCGCGGCCGCGCTTGCTTCTCCGTCCGCCCTACTGAAGCACGAACTGGCATACTGTTTGGGCCAGACTCGCAGCCTTTACGCCGTGCCACCATTGCGCAAATGCCTGGCCGATCTCGAGGAGGACCCCATGGTCCGCCATGAGGCAGCCGAGGCCCTGGGCGCGATTGGACACGATAGCAACCTGCCTGTCCTACGCGAGTTCAGAGATCGAGAGGGAGAGAACGTTGCCGTCAAGGAGACCTGCGAGATCGCCATCGGCCGAATAGAGTGGGAGAATTCAAAGGAAAGGCAACAAGAGAGGTTGCGCCAAAGGTAATCCGCTTCTACTATCCTTCATTTCTCTAGATACTAGGCTGACATAACCTTTCGCCAGCGACTTCGCTTCCATCGACCCTGCCCCACCAATGCCCGAGTCCAAGAAAACGGTTGAAGAGCTTGGAAATGAGTTGATGAACGCAAAACTTCCCCTGTTCCTGCGGTACCGAGCCATGTTTGCTCTCCGGGATCTTGCCTCGCCCCCTGATCTGCCGACCGCTGTTCCTGCTGTTCACGCCCTTGCGCGAGGCTTCAACGACACATCCGCCCTTTTCCGTCACGAAATCGCGTTCGTTTTTGGTCAATTGGCTCACCCTGCCTCCATCCCCGCTCTTACATCTGCGCTCAGTAATTTGGACGAGGTCAGCATGGTGAGACATGAGGCTGCTGAAGCTCTTGGGAGCCTTGGGGACGAGGAGGGAGTCGAAGATACCCTGAAGAGTTTCCTCAAGGATACGGACAAGGTTGTCCGTGAGAGTGTCATGGTCGCGCTGGACATGGCCGAGTTTGAAAAGGGAGAGCAGACAGAATATGCGCTTATCCCTGAAGTTGCAAACACCGCAGCATAATCTACCTAAGTTGCTTCGGCAGGACGGACGAAGACATGATATGGCGTTCAGGTTCGGGCAAAAAGTAGTCATTGTGGGTATCATATTTAGTGTCGTGAGAAAACAGATGGCCTTGTAGAAGAGGCACATGCGAGAAGCAATCTCATGTTTTGCCGGTTCAGCTGGAATATGTTAGCAAAGTCCTGGGTGGACGGTCTCTCAGGTGACACTGACAAGGTAGCAAGACCTGCAATGGAAATATGCAATCTCTGCTTGTATACAAAGTGACCGCACACCGCATAGGTGGATCAGTTGTTCTCGCTCCATCTACTTATCGTCAGTAATGCGACATTGCAACAACTCATCAGGAACGACGACGTACTTGTAGCCGCAATCGCAAGTAAAGAAGATGGTTGAACCTTCATCCGCACTTCGGAGCTGCACAGCAGAGAACTTGACTTCTGTTCTTCCACATTTGGGGCAGGGCTGCGTCGTCCTCGCCTCCGTGTTCACCTCGTGACGCTTGAACGTCTGGACGGTGGACAACTTCTGACGCAGATACGAAGGAAAATCAGAAGGCTTTGACTTGGTCACAATAGTATTTGAAGCCGCATCTGCATGGGCCTGGTCAGCCAAAGCAGTCCCCTCCTCTCTGGTATTCATCTCACTGACCTTGGTTCTCAGCACCACAGCATTCACATTGAAGGATATTCTTCGAGCTGCCCTTTGATGCGGGCAAGAGATTACCGCAATCAGTGCAAAAGACAAGGGATCCAATAGCCGCCATAATTAATGTTGTTGTATGTCGATTTTCAAAAGAGCTTACTTCGGGCGTGGGGTACTGCAATGATATTCCGGTCACCTTTTACTCTAGATAGTAGTTCAGAAGGACTGTGAGTTAGATGCAGCAAAGAGCCTTCAATCACACCTGAAATTTTTCTGCAAGGGATTAGCAGGGACAAGGGCATAAGGGCCGAAGCTTGAAATCCGGGGCTTATCGATAAGCGAGTCTCAATGAGGAAATGACCAACCTGCAGGTAAGCCCAGGCTGCCAGGGTCTATCACCCACCGTGGGCCGTGGCAGGCAGCTGCATAATGTTTGGACCTTCCAAGCTTCACTTGCGAGGCTGTGGATTGGCTTTCAACCTTCTTCTGTCCTTCAGTTAATCTTCAACGACAACAATATTGAATTGCCCTGTTTCCGACACAGGAGCCCGGTTCTCCCCTTTCGCCAGATCGTTTCCAGGGCCATTGCCTCTTTGCAAACGGATGTGAGATCGACTGCTAGCGATAACGGCCAGGCTTGAAGGTCGCATCACAAGGATAATCATTGGGGGTCTTGATGGCTTTGCCATGAAGCGCGGATAAATCTCATCATGGCGCATTCAGGGCCATTGCACCCCAATGGTGCGCAAAATGGCATCGCGCCATCCGCGTCACCGTCTGGTCCTCATCCCACGTTCTCGCGCCCGTTTACTCTCCAGGAGGCCCTACCCTACTCCCCATTCACCTCGGTCATTCCTTTCGAGTCTGGTGAGAGGGCCTGAAACTTTTCTATATGCCCAGAACAGCGGCTAACCAAGTAGCAGATATATTACCGACTCCCAACCTCGGTCCTGGACCTTCTTCCTCTCGACTTGCCGATCTCGTACCTCGACATGACTTCGACAACCTGAATATAGAGGCCGCGAATCCCTCTTCAACGTCGAGACGCTTGGAACAGAGCTTGGAGCATGTGCAGAACCTCTTGAATCCAAGCGGAATGGCACAATTGTAAGACAAACACCAGAATAAATGAAAACGCATTGGTTGACGCGAGTATAGCAACTTCAAAACCCCCGCTAGAGTCGCGAAGTCAAGTGGCCCCACGACAAGTCTTGCTGCGAATCTATCACCATTTGCCAAGATGGTCTTCGACAAGACCTCAGTTTCCTACAGATATCCAACACCGGAGAGTTCAGCCTCTCTGCCCTCGAGCAACCAACACACAAAGACTCCTGTGCCAGCAAAACCGCAGCGGGCTGCAACCAAGCCTAATGAAGCACTGAAGGTCCTGGAAAATCCTGGAACTGTTGACTTGGCTCCTGGACATAACGAAACTCGGTTCGCAGTTTTCATACCGACTAAGAAGCAGTATGAAGCTGCAGCGGCAGTTACCACACCTACAAGCAGACCACATGCCGATCCGCCCGACCATCAACGCCTGTCTCCACCACAACCAGTTGTAACTGAAGCTGAAGAAGCTGCTGATATAACGCCAGAGGCTCCGTCACACGCGGTCCCTGGTCCTCACACAGCCGGAACATTCTCTATAGAACTACCTCCCGATCCATCTTTCAACAAGGACGAGTATGTGGTGGTGCCCAATGAACCTGACGAACCCTCCAACCTGTCGACTAGAAAGCACAAGCGTGACGATTATGGAGATGGCCAAGATTTGTACGGGGCAAGCCGTGACCAGAAACAGAGGGCCGAGTCAGCTTTTCACCAACTTCGCCGCTGCTTCTTGGAGATCTTCGAGGCGGAAGAGATTGTTACTACAACGCAGTCGGACACGAATCCTTTGGTATTTCTGAATTCTCAACAGGAGCCAGCTATGACCGCGATGGCCCATCAGAAGCTACAGCCCCTGCTCCAAAGCGCGATATCTCTGGGCTGTTTCGTTCACATTCCTGTCGACGAACTTCTACGAGTGCAACGCCTGGGCGATGGTGCACTCAAGCAAGTCCAGGATATTGACCTCAAGATCGACGAAAGCTGGGGCGAGTCAGACGCACAGATCTGGGCCCAGCAACTTCAATCTGTGGACACCGCACTTAGAGCCGCCCGGACGGTCATACGGATAATGTCTGCCGGACGTGATGACAAACAGCTTTACTCAGAGGATCTTATACAGGATTGCCTGAACCTCTTCAGGGAAGTCACGGACAGCATCGTAGTACCACTGACCGAAAGGATCCGACGATACGGTATTTTGAAGGAAGAAAACAAAGGGAACAAGGACAAGAAGGACAGCAGCAAAGACCTCTTCGAAAAACTCATCCCGCACAAGAAGTCCGCCCAAACTATATTTACGAGCTTCACCCGCCTCTATTCCGTTCTGACGATGCTTCTCTCCAGCATTGAACTTTCTGAATCTGTGGTAACTGCTTTCGAGACAATCTCCTCAAATTTAATATTTGTCGAGAACGCGTCTACGGATCGTGATTCCGTGGTCGGCGTTCAAAAGTTTGACGGCATTCGCTTGGTGGCTATGGACATGTTGTCGCAAATCTTCCTCAAAAATCCCCAGAGCCGCAATGGCATCGTTGATGACATTCTTCTTCAGCTGGAAAAGGTGCCTCAAACGAAGCAGAAGGCTCGTCAGTTCAAGCTCACCGACGGCAGGAGCATTCAGCCAGTGTCGGCTTTAATACTGCGATTGATTCAAACCAGCGCCGGCAAAGCTAGTGATCTTAAAAGCGCGCAGAGTAATCTACTCCGGTCTTTGGAGGGGGGTGAGGGAGATGGTGTGACCGATCATCGAGAACTGACTGCTGCGCGAGATTTATCAATCCAGGATGAGGACCAAGCTGCAGTCCAGCATGGTCGGTCGGTCTCGGAGCTTCAGAACATTTCGTCGCCATTGGCAGACACGACAAGGAATAATGCATCTCACGTTATCAACTTCATGGTCGGCCGGGCAGCGAAATCTACCAAGACAGGAGAGTCGCCCTTTCGCAGGATCCTTGAGAACTTCCTCGAGGATCTCATCACTTGCCTAGACTCGCCCGATTGGCCAGCTTCAGAGCTTCTTCTCCGACTGCTCATGGGAACGATGATGAATATCATAGACGGGGAGCGGACTGCTGCTCCGGCAAAGAACATGGCTTTGGAGATTCTAGGTTCTATGGGAGCTGCGATTTCGAAATTGAGGTCGCTTGTTCGGAAAAACGCCAGTTCTCTAGATGCTGGTGAGGCCACCGAACTGGGAGCCTACCTCTCGGAGCTTGCCACTTCAGCTCTCGATCTCCGCTCACGTCCAGAGCAATTGTTGTCGTGGTCTGGACCCTACAGGGCCAACCTGGAATACATCGATCTTCGATCCTCCGAAGACCCACACCTGGCTAGTGCTGTCTCTTTCCTGATCACAGACTGGGCGAGTAAAGTAGGTGCTTCCTACGACGCTTTAGAGGTTGATGACGATGAACGAGACCAGGAGTTCGGAAGACTGGCCTACCGTCTCAGGATGATGATCCAGGATCGCCGTTGGCTTTCCACAGAATACAGCTTCGCAGAGGTTTCACCCGCTCTTGCTAAGCTTTCTTACCATATCATCCTCATCCGTTCGCAGTTTTGCGAGTCGTACAGGCATATTTTAAACATTCTGCTTCGCTTCATGACGACAGATCAGGCGACTGTCCGCAGCAAGAGTCTAAAAAGTCTGAACGATGTCTTAGAGACCGATCCAACGATTCTCGATGGGGATTCAACTTTCATCCACTTGATTCTTCAGTGCTCCAATGACTCTTCGCCCCAAGTCCGAGATTCAGCACTTGGTCTGATTGGCAAGTGTATTGATATGAGGCCAGCGCTCGAGGATAAGATGGTCCCTACTGTTGTCGACCGTTTCATAGACTCCGGTGTTGGAGTACGAAAACGTGCAATGAAACTTGCAAGGGACATCTATCTGCGCAATCCACAGAAAGACATTCGCAGTATGATCGCCAATGGCCTGCTTCATCGTGTGCAGGACCCGGACGAAGGCGTCCGAGAAGTTGCACGGCAAATGATTGAGGAGATCTGGATAGCACCTTACTTCTCAGCAGAAGGGTCCGCGACGTACAGAACGTCTCTCGCCGATCACGTTCTCTTGATGATTCAAACAGTGAAGCAAGGCAATGCAACGCCAGTTCTGGATAAGGTGTTTCAGACTATACTCGGGTCGAAAGAAGCAAATTTCAAGGTCGGACAGGTACTCGTCGCTAATATGTTCGAACTCGTTGATAACCAAGAGACTGAAAAAGATGCCTTGCAGCTCTTGATGATCTTCGCAAAGGCAGATGCGAGGCTGTTCACTTTTGAACAAATCAAGCAATTGCAACCAAAAGTTTCCAGCATTGCGAGCAATGAAGACCTGGCAACGTCAAGGGCCGTGGTAGTCATTTACCGCCGCGTCCTGCCGCAACTGTCTAGCGTCTATGAGCAATTTCTAACTGACATCAGGAACGCGCTGCTACCAACAATAGCCAAAGTGACAAGGGCCCTCCTTGACGACGTGGTCGCGTGTCTATGGATTATTAGCGGTCTGCTGGGAAGCACCGAACAGCTTTCGCGTTTGACACTCTCGAGTCTGCAGGGTATACAGAAAGTTCGGGCTGCCACCAAGGGAAGGCCTCTTGATGAAAAAATGATGAGAATGTTCGATCGCTATGCTCTTATTGTCGGAATGGTGGGCAAACATTGCGATCTGGAAAGCAAGCTAGAAACTTTCAAGGCGTCATTCCCAGCACTCAAGGGCGGCACGGTATCAAAGCTCATGGTTGATGTGGTGATTCCATTTGCCAGTCCGACCCAGCCGGTGGATGCCAGGAAATCTGCACTCGATGCTGTCGGCCTCATTTGTCAGTCGTGGCCGAGGAACTATGCTTCTGCGAATGTGTACACAACGTTCCAACAGGTCTTCGAGGAGCAGGTCCCTGAATTGGAGTCGATGATTCTGAGATCCTTGAAGGAATTCCTACTCACGGAGGAGAAACGCTCCGAGCTGGCAGCTTCAGAGGGAGACATCAAAGCGGAGGATGGCGAGAAGCGAAATTTAAAGGTCATGGGAGGAACTACTTACGACGACGTTTCCAGCGCCACAACCCAGCGTTTTCTCAGAGAGATCACGAGAATCACGCTCGCCAGTCAAGATGAACATGCGTTCCTGGCGGTCGAGGTGCTGGCTAGTATTAACCGCCAAGGTTTGGTTCACCCCAAAGAAACAGGTGTAACTCTGATCACTTTGGAGACCTCCTCTGTTGCCAGGATTTCGGAGCTTGCGTTTCATGAGCATCGCGCGCTACATGACAAATATGAGACGGTGCTCGAGCGGGAATATGCCAAGGCAGTGCAGTCCGCGTTCGCGTACCAGCGTGATATCGTCCACGATCCTCGCGGTGCTACCGCTGAACCGTTCACTTCTAAGCTCCACCTGATGATGGAAGTTCTGAAGTCAAGCAAAGCGAAGAATCGGTCAAAATTCCTTGATAAATTGTGCGCTCAGGTCGACTTCGAGCCTGCGAAGCTTGACACCCAGGGGAATATGCCAACACACGTTCAGTTCTCGCAATTCATCATAGAAAACCTGGCTTTCTTCGATTACGTCACGGTCAGCGAACTGCTGGGGATTGTCAACGCAATGGAGAAGCTTGTGACTGGCACAGGAGCTAGCGTTGCTCAAGCCATCGAGGCTGAGATCTTCCAGGTTACTATGGACGCGATCACAAATCCGCAGGCTGCCCCAGATGGTCAAGCTGGTCCCATGTTCGCCCCTCCGCCGCCTCAGATGGATATCCAGCGTCTTCGCCAACTGACAGCCGGGTCTATGATCCTACAATCCATGTGGGAGGCGCGCACTTACCTCCGCCGACAGTATAACCTTGGAACCGGCAGACGCGACGGGAAGCTGAAGGCTGTGACCAAGGAGAAAGAATCCTTGAAGCCCGTCAAGGTCCAAACTGTCACTGGCGACAAGTTCTGGGAGGACATGACATCTATAATGAGCTCACTCTCTTCTCAGGAGCGCATGATGGAGCGGTGCCACTCGTTTGTGGACCTGCTCAATGTTGACAGGGAATTCAAGGTCGTCGAAGAGGACGACGAGATGAACGGCGAGGAGCCAGCCACCCCGAGTGGGGATGAGGAGGCCGATGAAGATGCGGATGCAGGGCGTGGGCGCAAGCGCAAGGCCAACTTGACACCCAACGGTGGCCGCAAGAAGAGGGCTCGGTCGTCGTCCCAACCGCGGAAGCGTGGGAGGCCTCGCAAAAACCCTTCGGCTGCGCCTGCGGACGCCGACGATGACATGGAATTCTTCTAGACACCGGGTCAAAGACCCGAGAGTCTTAATTGCTTTTGTTTCTTGATAATCGAGATTGTTATTTTGGGCGCTGCACAGGAGTACTCGGGCGGGGCTACGAGGCGCGACAGGTGGGGTAGAGAGGGGTCCACAGGGGAACACAACCCGGTTGAAGCCGGTTGAAAGGCGTCAGATGGATGATTTTGCTTCAAGGGAAAATCCATGATACCTCATTTGCAACAGATAGTCTCAGGACGTGCTATCTCGGAAGACAGCTTCCTCTATTTATCTTTGGCTGGCTCACTTGTGGCTTGGAACTTCGGGATATCCCGAGGCCACGGAGTTGGAAGAAACCAATAATTATCGAAACTCAACATGAGATGTCCATCACATCAGTATGTCAGTGCCAGGTGATGCAGCCACTTCTGAAGTTATATGTACCCTTCTGCTTTGGTTTATTTGATTATTGTACGAGGCACGTCTCGGACGAGATGCTACATGACAGTCGTGGCAGCAGGGGCAGTGAGTGAGTGAGTATGCATTGGATACCTGTTTTTGGTACCGGGGTTCATGCGCCAGCGTCTCGAAGAGGCAACATCGGCACCGTGGGCAAGTGTGTATGTGTGCCGGGTTTGATACTGCAGAAATGCAGGGTTGGACATACTGCGCATTGTGGGAGACCGAGGAAATCTCAGCAGAAACCTTTGTTGTTAACGAGGCAAAATGGATCATATTACAATATCACAGAGCTTCCTGTCTCTTTATTAATTCCTCAATTGGGCATGTTGTTGCCCTGTTTCTATTAAAGAGTCTTCATTTGGTGACCGCAACCAAGAACATACAGTTTAAAAACAATCAATCGGGTTACTCGCTTGGATTCATACCCGGATCCCTACACAACATGTTGCGACCCCCTTTACTCCTCCGCAACCTGTATACCCTCCCTGAGGCCCTCGACCTTGAGCTCCTCGCCCGTGATCCTGCGGTAGATGTCCTTGACGTCGTCGGTCGTTGTCTCGAAGTGGCTGGTGGCATCGTAGCTCTTGGACACGAAGATCTTGTCCTTGGTGCCGTCGTCGAGGGGCTCGTACAGGGGAATGGGGGATCCCAAGAACTGCTCCTCGATCTTGCCGAGGCGGTCCAGACCAGGCTGGAGCTCCAGGTGGTGGTTCGCGGTCGTCTCGGCAATGGTGGAGACAATTGCGATCCAGTAGCCCTTGGGGCAGACATTGTGTGCGGAGGAAACGCAGGCGATGTAGATGTCTGGGTAGATGTCAGTTAGCAAGGCGCGGGTGCATGGAGGATCAAGGATCATGGATTTCTTCACATACCGTTCTTCCGGCCGACCTGCGACTGGGGAATGATCAGCTGGGCGGAGTCGGAGTCGTTGGTTCCCGCCAGGGGGTGCTTGAGCACGCAGATAGCGCGCAGCACGTGGCCCGTGACCTTGACCTTGTTGGGGAAGTAGGATGGGTCGCCGAGGATGATCTTGGCCTTGGTCTCGAACTTCATCTCAGGCTCAATGCCGGACATGGTGGCCTTGATGCCCACGGCGACACCGTTGTCGTATTGCACCTCGTCGATGTTGGTGTTCAGCATGTAGGTACCGCCGTAGATGGCAGACAGACGGGCGAAGCCCTGGGGCAGCTCGCCGAGTCCGTACAGCGGGTAGATGTATGGAGACTTTCCGTACCGGGCGACCGAGTTACCGTAGAGACGGATACGCTCAATGGCCTCGGGGGCTACACCCTTGGCGGTAATGTGTGTGTCGTCGAGGTACAGGGCCATGGCGTGGCCGATGAAGTCACGGGTAGTGTCCTCAATGCCGAACTTGTCGTACACATCCTTCAGGGTGCAGGTGCTCAGGTCAAGACCTGAAACCACTTGTTAGTTCGTGTCCTGCCAGCCCAGCCCACCAGGGGCTGTAGAGAGGTTTCCGGTTGTACTGACCCTTGTGTGTAGACGCATCGTTGACGTCGAAGGTGCCAACCCACTCGATGAAGCTCTTCATGCGGCGCTTCTCGAAGATGCCCATCAGGGGGGACTTGAGGGCCTCGCCGGCATCAGAGGGGACCTTGGCAACAGTGGCCTTGGGGCCGGCACCCTGCTGCACGAAACTCCCTGCGACCTGCTTGAACTCGAGGTATCTGGTGACATCGGTGGAGACGAGGATGTTGGTCAACTCGCCGGAGGACATGAGGAACTTGGGAATCAGGTCGATGTTCCAGTCGTTAGGGCGACCGTATTTCTTCCATGGCTCGTCGCCCTCGCTGTAGTTGCCGTACTTCTTGAAGAGCTGCAAGTAGGCGTGTCAGAAGACCGGGGTGCACGAAAGGATACATATACATGGTGGTTCAGGTACATACAGTCTCAAGGTTGACGGAGGCGGCCTCGCTGTGTCAATAGTCGTTAGCGCATGGACATGACACACTCGGGGAATCTCCAGCAGTTGCTGTCTATTTGCAGGTCCAGTCTAGAGGGAGAGGAGAGGAACGGTATAGCTTACCCGCCATAGTGGTCGTTACGGTCGATGTGCAGGACCTTCTTGCCCTTGACACTAAGTACACTGTTGTACCGCAACAGCTCGTCAGTATATGGTTTCTAGCTGGTGCGGTCCACGATAAGAACTGGAGCAGAAGTTATTTACCCAGAAAGAATGCACTCAGTCAGGCCTGTTGTTGTCGTCGTCGTCGAGACATGGTTAGACACAGCAGCGACAGCTTCAGGAGTAGAACCCCACATTGCGGGGTTGGGAACAGTGACATACCGGTGCCCAGCACAATGACATCGTACTCCTTAGCAATCTCATCCATGATTCTGGTTGGTTGCTGTCTGGTCGTGGGGGATTATGGAAAGTATGGTGTTTTCCTTGTTTTCTTCAAGGCTTTTCGGACGAGAATGTTCGAGGGGAAAGAGGAGAGGCGCTTTGTTCTAAGGACAAAAGGAGAGTCGATAGGAGGTGAGTGTCGGTGTGGTGTGTTTAGTTGTCACAGACGTCCAAAAACAACTGGCATCGAGGTGACGCACGGGAGATGGGGTCGAAGCTAGGCCTGCCGGGGTCTCTACGGGCCCCCTATTGGCCTGTCCTAGCTGTCCCAGGGGTCTCATAGGGGGGTTTATAGTACCGTGTACACATGTTTGCTTGCACTTGGGGCACTCGGGGCAACTTGGCATCAAAGCTTTCCCATTGGCGAAATGCGCATCGGGGAGTCCGTAACGACCATCCATGGATTGCTTCGCTTCGTGGTCCATCTACTTACTGTGCTGTGTGATTGCAAATTTGATCTGGCTACAATGCTGAGTGCATACTGAGTGCATACTGAGTGCCTATCAAGTGCCTCGGTAGCCAAGAGCGCCCAACGAAGACGAGGCTGAAAGTCGACACGCCCTCTTTGTGTTTTGACGCTTTCTTGTTCATTTTGTACAGTGATAATGATATACCCCTTACTGTTGTGTGTCGATGTCCCAGGGGAATTGAGTGACGCCCTCGCAGACCATAACCTCAACCCCCTTTTCTATCAAATTGCCCAGGTTGGTTCCCCCTCACCAGTTTGGCATTATGACCCAACACACAGCCGGCCACTCACAACTCATACCCTAGGGGCCTCCTGTGGCGCTTTCACAGTGCCAGGTATCGTTGAGGGGTCGACGGTGTTCTGTGCCTCACCAGCCTCGCCGCTGGCTGTCTCCTTCTGCCCAGCGGGCTCGGCCTCCAGGGAGGGCAGCTCCTCGTTCTCCAGGTACGAACCATTGGGAGCGTATGCGGGACCCTTGCCAGACAGATCGATCTCGGGGTCCTGTCGCGCCAGGTTCCTCGCGTCCTCCCATGCGTAGAAGCGCTCTGTCAAGACGTGCTTGATACCAGCCTGAGTCTTTCGTACCTGCAGAGACAAGTCCGTCAGTCAGTATACCGCGAGCCGGGATGAAATGCGCAGACCGAGCCAAGTGCCAAGCCCAAAGACGGTACGGTATAAGCATAGCATAGCAACAGCATAGCAAACCACAGCATAATCTAGACATACCTGCATCTCCCTCGCTCTGCTCTCGGAATCACCATAACCATACCTCCCCTTGGTCCTCTCCCAGTTGCCGGTGGCGATCCTGTTCCTCTCCTTGACGCAGACCCACCAGAGCCGGTGCAGGTCCTCCCAGCTCTTCCGCCTCAGCTCCTCGACCCGCCACGCCCGCCCATGCGCGTTGTCCTCGGCCGGCGTGTTGAGCGGCTTGTCCTTGGCGTAGAAGAAGCCCCAGAGCCCGTGGTCCGGGTCCGTCTGCACCCTGGGGAACTTGCCCGGCGCGACGGGGCGCGGCAGGGCTTCGTCGTGCACCGAGAGCACCTCGCGCGTCCCCGTGCGCCGGACGGCCGAGAGCCCGCGGTCGCGGTTGTGGTCCCGGTTGGCCCGGCGGTTCTCCTGTCGCTTCTGCAGCGTCTCGGTCGTCGAGAAGAGGCGCGACTGTTGCTGCTGCTGCTGCTGCTGGCCCACGGTGGCGGGGAGGAGTGGTCGGCTCGTCGGCGCTGTTGCGAGGCTGCCCTGTCGGCATGTCTGTAGTGCGCGCTGCAGGCACGGCCGCGCGGCGGTTGGGGTCGCCATCGTGAGTTTTTTATGGGCGCCTGTCCAGCTTGGAAACTGCGCTTCTCGGTGGTCCAGGGAGGGATGGAGAGAGTGAGCGACAGACGGGATTCCACGACGTGACGATCGTTAAAGTTGAAGTAAGGTTTGAGGCCAGTCGAAATAGGTCACTGCGCCGCCCGCCAACGGCTCCTGCGATCCAGAAAATTCGGCTTTGCAGAGCAACGCGAGCTAAGTACCATGTAGCGGCCGGGGTCTGGGGGGGCCGGGGAGAAGGCAGCCAATCAGACGCTGCCGCTCTCGAAGAGCCTCATATGCAGCTACCGTCCAACTCGACGACCTCCCAACTTTCCTAGTCTGACAATGCATAAATCAACGACGACGCGGAGCCTGGGATCTAGAATAAATAAATAGAAAGGAAAGAGGAAACAGTCACAGTTGACAGTTCTACGTATCCCGGTGGATTCCAGCTCTGGTCTGGTAGGCGCAGCTCTAGACTCACTCAATCCTTATTGTCGCGAGCTGACAGTGAGCAGTCATGAGCTTTTCCTCCTGAATTTGTCCCAGCCCGTGGAGGATCAGCAACAAGAGATACTTGTTCTTAAGCAATGTCTTTCTGGCAGTATGGCCCACCTCACCATTTTCCGACAGTCCGTGGCTAACCAGAAATCCTAAAGGGCATATCAAGGCCTCTCTGCTAGGGCTCGGCTCGGAGTTGGCATCGGCTTCTTGGCATGGGGTGTTGCCGGCCTGTACTTGTCCGACCGTGCAGAGGAGAAGTTTGGCTACACCCCCACTGAGCAGGACAAGGCCTCTCTGGAGAAGCTGAAGCCCAAGATTCATGTCGTGGATAGGGACGAACCACGATGAGCTGTGCGAATCAGTCTCACCTAAAGGCGAGCCGTGGACAAGAGGGAAGGACAAATTTGATATTTATACTAAGCATCAGATGTCCGTGTACATTATATGACGGTATCGGAAGAATACGTGTGATAGTATCATGAACGAACCCTAGCAGTTTGACAACTTGAAAGATACAATGAAAGGGCGGGAAGAGGGATGGCACCCTCTTAGGGTACCGCTACTATTTGCATACAGGATGAAATTACATTAACAATGGTATAGACACGCCCAGCGAGGCTAATTCCATGCATCACAACAGAACAAACATATTTTGGAAAGTCTTTCATCCGTTGGATTTGGCGTCATCAGCCTGCGCATGACGCACTCTTGTCTATGGACACGAACAACTGCGGGAACATGTCTCTAATGCAAAGCCCCTCGAAAACTCTATTTAGCCGACCACCTGAAAATGCAAAGCAATATGCCGTCCTCAAGCCGCCATTCTGATGCAAAGGGGAATCGAACTTTTTGGACTTAAGACTTGGAAGTCCACTTCCAAAACGCCACAAATGCTGACGAAGCCACTGATTGTTGAGAAAATGAAAGAAATAGACAGTGGAAGGAAAAGAGAATGATTATGTGAAATGCTTGTCCCCTGGAGCCGCCCGGCCTGCCATCATGCCACCTCAACGCTTGACCAAACGTGCTCCCCGCCGTCGCAGACGCAAAGCCCCGCCGTGCTAAGCGCCAGGCATTTGATTGTTGTCAGCCCTACCCGACCGAGCCTATTCCGCCGCCTGAAACCTGCAGTCAACACAGTGCGCCCTTCAAACCTTGGACGAATCCATGGTTGGTAGCAACGCCGAGATCAACAATATTTCTGGGACAGTTGGCGAGTAGATGAGTTGCAATGGCATATTAACGAAAAGGCCGTATTGCTGAGGATGCCGTTGTTCGTGTTGTACATGGCTTGACGTTGTCAGGTGCGCTACAAACAAGCATCAAGAGGTATGATCAACTTCCGATGCAGTGTTTCTTTTGCTCCAACTTGCCCGACATTGGCTATCGCCGAGTGCCCAGAGCAAGATGTTACTCCTGCTTGCGGGTGAGAGCCCCATCAAAATCGCGCAACAAGTCATCGACCAACAGCGCCAGAGCCTCGGCACAGACCATCACCTGTGCCATTCCAAGCCGTGTACATCACGTACATACTTGGAATGAGTGTACCACCCCCAGAATGCCCAATGCTGTCTGGCGGAGAAGTACAAAGCTCTTTCGGTAATCCGAATCATGAAAAGGTAGGAGACAGGCGGGATTGTAGGGTCAACTATTTCCGGTCGACGACGTCGTTGAAGCGACCGTTCAACTGTAGGGCTCGAGTCTAGAAGCGAGAGCGGGCATCGGTCGGGACCTAGGCGTGGAGGCCATCTTGTCTCGGCATCTCGAGGTTAGGCTCGGTTTTGATTGCGGTCTGTGGTTGTCCGTTATTAGGAGTGGACGACATTTGCTGCCTTGAGTAGGTATGATGCGCACCACCTTGTTGCTGGAACATTGCCTGCCAGTCAAGACCAGACTGTTGGTTCGAGTTCGATCCACCATTGAACATTGGTACACCGTTCTGGCTCTGCTGCATGTTGTAACCAGCCAGCTGCGGGTTGATGTTCGTTGCCATGGAGGTCGGAACGTTTCCGTTGTACTGCTGCTGACCCGATGGGGCCATGACAGGTCCATTCCTCCGGTCGTCATTCGCGTCCTCAAGACGGTTCATGCTGCTGGATCGCGAGAGCTGGCTCTGGTCGTTCGGGTTAGACATATGGTTCTGCATTTGATCCGCAGGAATGAGTCCAAAGGGAACCATGGGGTTTCCTTGTACATTGTTCATGCCGTTCATCATGTCTCCATCATGATGTCCAAGGCTAGCGGCCTTTGCTGCAGCGGCCTGCGCTTTTTTGACATGCGCGTGGGGGTGAGAGAGATGGCTAGCTCCTGTTGGCATTCGTAAGTCAGCAATGGCTTGATTCAAAGAATATGTAGTTTTCCAGGTATGGCGAAAGGGGGCAAGATCCTGTCCTCAGAATAACTTACCTGTGGGGTTTCCACGACGAATGGAGCATTTTTGGAAGTGACGCTTCAGGATGTCACTACGAGAGAACGTATCGCGACAGAGAACGCACATGTAAGGGCGGTCTCCGGTGTCTGGTGAATTGACCTGTTAGTCTGGACCAACGGTGTTGAAATGTGAGAGCGATGCTTACGGCGGAGCATATGACGCTTCAGATGCTTAGCATGGAGGTAAGTCTTGGTGCAGTGAGGGCAAGGGAATTTGCCATCCGCATCCTTCTGGGGGACCTGGGCCTTGGCCGCAGCAGTGCCTGGAGCTGGAGCAGCAGGCCTGCCCGGTGCGCTGGGCAGAATACCTCTGCGACCCTGAGAGCCAACAACATGGGTAGGCTGATCATTCTCCTGGAGAATTGAGGGCTGTGCCATCATGGGACTCTGCGCGTAGGGAGAAGCCAAGCCACTCTGGGGCATGACACCGCCAGCAGGCATTGGTCGCAGCACAGGCGGCACGCGACCGCCGGGAGAGGGCGCAGGCGCAATGGGCTGAGGGTGAGCCGCGGAAACGGAAGACTGTGGCATCATAGCAGACGAGGTCGCGTACGACTGCTGAGGCTGCTGGTAGGGATTGTGCATCATGGGGTACGATCCCCTGCCGCCAGGCTGGGACGGAGGAGGAGCATAGCTGCCCATTGAGTTGGGGGTGTTCGGAGTTGCAGGCGTTCGGGGTGTGTGCGGGTGACTCGCGTACATAGACATTGCGGGATTGTGGTGTTGCAGAGGTGGCAGAGTCTGATTCTGGCCGTTGTGCAGGTGGTGGGGAGAAATCGCCGAATGCGAAGGATAAGATGCCGTCGTAGTGTTGATCACGTTAGACGAGTAGTGGTTGTGTTCCATAATCCAACTCGATGACTACCAAGGTGCGACGATCGCAGCGGCAGCATCCGAACCAGTCTCTGGTAGTTACTGGTGTTGAAACTCGAGTACGGCTTGACCGTGTCGAATTTGTGATCGGGTCCTTCGGTAGAGCCGAGGGGCAGTCTTAGAATTGATGTTGACGACAGAATCGACGTGCAAGACAAAGGTGAAGAATATTGGGGTGGTGAAAGGTGAAGTCGGGCGCAAGAATGCAAGTTTGCGCGATGATTGTGTTGGTGTTTTCGACGCGAAAGTTGAGGCGCGTCTAAGGATCCCCCACGGTGGAGTTGACGTTGGAGGCGGCCTGTTGTGGTAGGAGTGGATAGATGAGGCTCAAGACCGTTTGGAGGTGTTGGTGGAGTGTGAACAAAGGCAGGTCCTCCTTTTTGGGTCCGGTAGAGATTCAAAGTGGATACTAAACTCTGTCAAATGGATTGGACGAGGGAGGGGAGGGGAAGAAGGTGGGATGATGTGGGTTGATGTACCTCAAATATTCTCCTTTATTATTTTTCAGTCGGAAGAGTCGCGCCAGTACAAAAAATTCTGCCAGGTACCAGAGCCGGTGGGCAAATTTTCAAGTGGACTTCTCCCTCGATGATGACCCACTATCGAGAGCCGTTGGGATACAAGGCGGCGAAGTACCTGTACTAACTGGCTAAATGTGGGGGCACCTCGGTGGAGTTTTTTTCTCTCGCTCACTTTCTTTGTCAAGGGACCAGGTCGGGAAGTGGACTTGGGACCCAAATTTCTCAAAGTGGGATCCCAAGCTGGAGTTGGCGATGCACTAGTAGTAGTGAGGTAGCAGTAGATGCGAGTAGATGCGAGCTTGCCAGCGCGTGCGTGCGTCCGTCTATTCGGTCGACGACCAGTTTGGGATTCTAGAAGGTTGATTTATCGTCAGATGGGAGCCACACAGGCTTTGGTCATTGGAACGGTTGTGTCCGCTTTGCATGCCCAGATGAGCAAGACAGCCACCGAATTGTGTGTGTGTATGTACTGTCACGACGATTCGGGTGGAAGAGCTGGCCCAACATCCACATTCACGGGGGCCTCCACATGATTATGATCATGACCAAGGGTCCGCCCTGGGCGCCTCGCACGACATAGTACGCGGGCCTCTTATGTAGGCTAGCCTAAAAGGAGGAGGGCGAGGGTGAGAGTCAGGATGGAGGGAGGGAGCACCTTACCTACAAATCACCGAGATGGGCTGCTGATGCTGATGCTGATGCTAATGCTGATGCTGCTGCCGATGGATGCACACACGCGAGGCGGGATGCACGGCAGTGGTGGGTTTGCACCGTGGGGGTATGAAGAAGGTAGGGAGGCGGAGGAGTAGTAGAATGGGGAATTAGACGGAAAGGCGGTTTAAGGTTCAGATGTAGGGCAGGTTAGGTTAGGAGGGTCAGGGTGCAGGTGGGATGGGATGGGATGGGATGGGCTAGAGAGGAGACGGAGAAGTATGGAACTGTGTGTCGTCCCGTCCTCTTGGCTGTCGCCGGTCGTCGCTTGGGGATTTGATAGGTAGACAACAACAGTCGAGATATAAAATAAACTTTTGGAAGTTGTTCTGATGTCTTGTTCCTTCCGTTCTGCACTGCACTACAGTCTCTGTACTGCTCTGGCTCGATTGATTCGATTCGATTCGATTCGCGTTGCAAGAATGGATAGGACGGGAAAGAAGTAAAGCATATTCTGGGGCGTGCCTGCTGTGCTTCTACATATAAAATCGGTATCGGCTGGCACTTCCAAGGTTGTTCAACTTGACTGATCTACTCTGTTGTGCGTTGGTGGTCTGCTCTGCTCTGATCTCCGGCTGCTCAGAGCACGCGGGACTGAGTATCTGAGAGTGCCTAGGTACCGTTGAGCAGACTGGCAGATAATCAAATCGCGACTGATCACTGACAATTGGCATCGATATCGAAATCAGATTACCTACTCGAATATTACCTTCCTATATCACCCTTTGTCTACCTAGGTACTCATCATCAACCTTGGAAGTTCCAACTTCCAACTTCCAGCTTCCAGGCTTCGTAGCCTGCTGCCCCTTTTCAACCTAAACTAATACCACAGTACGGACTTACATGCTACGTACCTATTTGTGTAGGAACCTCCCAAGGTTGTGGCAGGTAAGTAAGTACCTACCTAGGTAGGTAGGTAGGTAAGTAAAGCCGCAACTGATTGTGTGTGTAGTAACTGATCATTGGGAGCACGCAGTTTACCGCTCTACTAGTTACCTAGGTATGTGATCGGGCCCAATTCCAAATACTGTACCGAGATACTGTACGTGCGCATACTACTATTCACCGTCTCCTCACCTCCGGGCAGTTGGTATCCCATTTCATGCGCCCACCGATCAGATAGATATGTTATGTATCTATCGGCATCATCGCAACCCACGATACACCCAGTCGGATCCCACCATCGTAACAGCGATCATGCCTGTCTGCTGGTCGACAGGCCGTATACAAGCGTTATCAACTAACAATCTCTATTTTCTCTGCTCATTTGGCTCTCACATCACGGCCGCACCAGCCGCTTTGGGATGTACTGCTAGCTCTGGTAAGGCAGGCGAGGCAGTGGCTACCTAGGCTGGTACGCGCATACGACATGTACTTGCCCAGGTGTCTGCTTCGGTACCTACCTAGGAAGATACCCTGGTAGCTACCTGTACCTAGGTAGCCAAGGTCTTATGTATGCCAAGTATCCTGGTAATACCTAGGTAGTATGTAGCGCCCTTTCAAACGTTCTCCCGGTAGGTGGCCCCTGAGACCAGGCCGGCGATTGACCAATCTCGGAGCTAAACCTCATCAGGTATTCTTGAAGTTTCCCAGTTCCCACCTCCCGCACGTTCCCGAACTGTCACTGTCACTGTCACAGTGCGTGCGTGCGTGCGTGCGTGCGCCAAGTCATGCAGATCAAGGATGCTACCCTAGTACCGCCTACTGCGTGCTGCGTGGTGGGATGGCCTGAAACGTTCACGGGACCTGTCGACATGTTTAAAGCTTCGTCCAATTTCGCCAGACGGCCTTTAACAAAGGCCGGTGGACGATGGATGATGGATGATGCATTGGTTGAAGGATGGGCACTCGCAGTCCCGAGACGTTCACGCGAGACGTACAAAGTAGGCGGCGGACGGAAAGCTCCTTACCACGAATTGTCAAACGACACGCCTACATTCGAACGAGTGTTGGTAGACACCGACTGCAGTGCGCTCCAGCGCCAGTACGACCTCATTGCCGGCCGAATATCGCGAGGCCCCGGCTCTGCCAGCGGCCAGGGCTTCTTGTGGGACGCGCGTTACGACGAGCTCGGCACAACCGTCGGCAGTACCTTCAGGCATCGTACCGATGGCCGCTCTCGTTGGTGTTTGAACCTCAAATCTGCAGGGCCGCGGAGAGATCCCACCCAATCTGGAAGCTCCAGTCCCCTTGCCATCCTGTCCTTTTATCTAATCGGGCACAACGCGTCATTCGGCCTTTGATGCCAAGCTGCGAACTCGCTGCATGAACATCGAATTGCATGGCGGTCGACGATGGCCATGCTGTTGCTGCTGGACGGATCAGAATTATCAGCCGCGGTGCACGATCCAAGGAACGAGCCTCACGGCGTGTCTGTTGTCTGAGTGGCCGCCAGAACCGCTTTAAACTGCCTCGACAGTCCATACACACCACGAGAGGATGGTATGGGTCGGAGTTGATTCCCGACCTATTGACTTATCGTCGATCACAAGCTCGTATCTTCTCTGCGGCGTTTGTCCACAGCCTGCACTGATCTCGATGTTGGTGTTGGCCACGAGGCTGGACGTCGGCAACACTTGTGTGAGTCGCATATACGAAGAGAGAGTATGGTGATGGTGGCCTGCTATGGTACTATCCGACCTTGCCGGCGCTGATGCACGCTCGCCGCAGGGCTGATCATCCTGATTTCCACGAACGAGAATGCAACAGCCACCCGTACAGTAATCATGCCCATGTCTCAACACTCTACCACAGTGATTGCTCTTCTCGTCATCGAGGCTGGCCTGAAGTCCTTTCAGGGCATCAGGAATTCCTCGCCAGGTCGGCCCACTGAGCATTTTGATTGCCGACTTCCAGGCACTGCGGCATTGTCCAAACTCAAGACCTCCTAGTGGCGTCACCATGAGAGAATTATGCAGTTCTCTGGTCCGTGAACACGGAAGTGACCTAGCCAACGAACGCCGCGCTTTTGACTTTGCCGATGGCAATGGTGCATCCACGATGACCTCAAGGAAACCTGACTCTTCGAGATGATATGTAATGCACGGAACATTTCCTCGGTACCCCCCTTTACCGACATGTCAGCCTGTTGCGAGTCAAGTGCGGGCGAAACAGGCCCATACCACCGTCTCAACCAGTCACACTGTCATATTCGGTGCTTCCTGACTCGGGGTCAGATGCCAAATCAGCAGTCCATGCCGAGATTGACCAGAATTGTTGGCGAGACGGTCAAGCAAGATTGCGCCTCTTCTAATGGCTTACTGACGTATAGTCTGTCATGACCACGGTGATCCGAGGTCGGGTAGGCAGATAGGAGGTTTGAGAAAAAACGGGAACAGGAACGGGAAACACCATCAAATGCGCGAAGGCAGATGTACGAAGAGCAAGTGCCAACGGGGGTTGGCGAGGGTTTATGAATACCTGCTCTACACAGTACAAAAGCCAATACGTCGATATTACATTTATCCGGCAACAACGAAATCCACAAAAAAACGGGAATAAACGTTCATGGCGATTCTTACACTAAGTATCTCGACTGGTTCGAGAGATGGAGCCATGGAGCGAACGGGACTGCGGTACGGCACGCGTTTCGTGAGATGGAGACAGAGCAGCTTGTCGGCTTGCCGGGCGATTTAGCAGTTGGAGCTCATCATGATCCATCAACGATCTCCCAAATCCTGGAGAAGCTTGGGGGTTTGCCTCTTCCGGCGTCGAATTTTGGGGTCGAAAGAGTGGACTCTCTGGCTCAGAGCACCACCGAACGTGGTGGGTGAGTTGCCCTTGGAAAACTTTTCTTCAAGGGTTCACGGAGTGGGAGCCTCAGTGGAGGACCCCGCGGCTCCATCAGCCCGACAGCGTGGGCGATCTTCGGAAGGGGACCCATCAGTTCTGTACTATGTACATGTACTCGATATCCCGCGCTTAGAAGCAAACTGACCCTCCTCCGAATGTTCTCTCGGTCCCATTCATCTACATATTCACCTACATAGTAGTACAGGGTACTTCCGAATCCACTTCCACTAGCACACAGTTGAGATCTTTGTACGACACGAAGGCCTGCATGTCGTCGTCATTGCCGTTGGTCTTCAACGACAGCAAGAACCATCAATGGCAAGGCAGATGCGAGATTTGTTTGCAGCAGGCTGGGCGCTATGGTCAGCTTCGGCAACGGACCCATGTAAAGGGCACATCTTCCGATTCCTCAGAATCGAAGTCACCGAGGCCTCTCCGGAAGCAGACTGCAGCGAGCCTGGTACCATGGAACTTGGCCGAAGCTTGCCCGAAAGCCTGACCCCTGTTCAGCGCTGGTGAGCAGTCAATTGGTGGCAGGGCCTCCAAGATGGGCCTCAACCAGCCTAGGACATGCTGTCTTGGCCCCGGCTCCTCGAATCCTCAGGGACTTAGTGCAACGGGTACCCCTACACGTGTAGTCAGTACTATGCAGCATACTGTGTATGGGATAGCTGGTCTCCAGCAAATGGGAGTGCCAGTGACGCGACTGCCGTTGCTTGACCTGTCCATGATTTTCTGCACTCTGCTAACACGAAATCATCACACAGTACAGTACCAATGGACGATACTATATGCGCCTGATTACCTGCACTCGAAGTTACGGAAGATTTCGGGAGTAGAACGACGGCACTGTTGTGAAGCTGTGGATGTGATTGGCTGATGATATCTGCACCAATTGCCCTCCACGCCCCCTGGTCTGCAGCGAGCATGGGCATGCTGGGTTACTAGGGCAAGGCAGATCGTGCGGTTGCATCTACTACCTGTCTCAAGTACCTCGATGGAGCACAGAGCATGCCGACATGGTGGACCTGCCCTTTTCGAGCCTCCTTGAGGGCAGGAAGGATCTCGGGCTGTGACGATCTAACCAGGTCGGGACCCCAGATTGGGACGCCACTTTGGCTAAGATGTAGTGGGCAGTCGTGGAACACCAGAAGCTTTGTTTTGTGGCCCAGCGACACCAGATGGATCACTGAAGGCTGAAATCTGGAGAATATCTAGATCTGATAACCAGGTAACCCGCTCGCAATAGCATCCGGGAATAGTATCGCTTTGGGGGACATCCCGACAGGCTCTATTCTATCCTCGGGGAGGCTTACAGTTCTACACATTGGAAGTCGCAGAGCCGACCCTCTCCATGTTCACCTCGACTAGTGAAACACGGCGAGATGGCAAATCCGAAGGGTTCTTGACTCGTCTGCCACTTGGCCTGGTCATCATTTGGGTTGCACGATCTTTACTGCGACATCATGCCCAACAACTCCTTGGATGCTGACCGCCTTTCCTCGCCGGGGTTTTGCCGGCCTCAATCAAAGCAACGCATACGGCGTCTCACCTCAATCAAAGTATTCTTCAGTACGTGCTTGGGCAATAGCGCGTAGAACATCGTCAAGCTCGTCGACGGGTATCATACCTAGTACGGCATGTCTTGGAGCGCCATGAGAAACCCCCACATGTAGGTATTTGCGGACTGTTCTCTGCTTATCAGCTTGACAGGCTTGTACGAGGGCTGCAGGCATGCAGCAAGAACCTGCCACGCTACCATGCCACTAGCATGCATGTCTGGTGTCTTGTATGCGCCCGGCGCCCCCAAGTCGGATCAGACGGAGTGACCGGGAAGCCCTTGGGAACTCCAGCAGGGGCTACAGAAAATGAAACCGAACCTCAGTCGCGAAACGCGCTGTCGCTTGCAACAAATGTCTACACGGTACTACGGTAGTGCTACCATCGTAGACTCGGACAATTATCGAATCGCGTACGGAAGTTATCCCCGAGACTACTGGAACCCAACGAATCCGGCTTGTCCTAGATAGGAATTACCGCTGAGAGGCCCGGCAAGCCACTTCAGGGGCCGAACTGGTAAACGGAATTGCCTGGGCACAAAAGGCTTCCTTCTGGGACCCTGGCCCTGGGTTACAGTACATCAGGCTTGTGCTGTCATGTCGATAGCAGTGGTCGGTGCTCTCGAGATGATCTCTTCTACGGTCTTTGCCTCGCGGGGCCAACAATTGGCATGATGGAAGGAACAAAGGGCGATGTGCAATGGTAATAGGTGGATCGAGATGATGTTATAATCGCGAGCCAGCCATTGGAGGCTTTCTATGGGTAATTCTCCCGTGGGCTTCAGCCTGGTCGCGAGGCTGACCAGAGGGTTGCCACTGGCACCTGGTCGCCTCACTCTAGCCGATCGTCCAGCACGATGACCGGCGGTCATAGTACGAGTCATTGCGTTGCAGATTTCCACGCCCGCGGAGGTAGAGTCCAGGCGAGCCAGGCGTCCAGGCATGGAATCTGGAATTCGTCACTGGCCTCCTGAGAAACGAATGATATCTGCTGATAAACGAGGGATCGAGGTCACAACAAAGCCAACGAGACGACTCGTTGTCAAGTTGCGTTGGACAGTGTGGTGCTCAATGGTCCGGCACCCGCCTCCGCTTCCTATACCTCGGACGAAATCCGAGACCAGCCAAGCTATTGCTTCAGCCCGTCGTACTCCCCGATTATAGATGTCTGAACAATGGCCTGAAATGAGGCTTTTGTTACTCTACGTCACTTTCACTGTGACGAACTCGAGAAGGGCCGAGGGATTGCGAGGCGGATGCAGCACGTGATCAATGAGATGTGAACATGAAGCGCGCGGAATGCCCTGGTTTGTTTCCGTGATTACTTGTATACCAGGAAGAGGCAAACGTCCTTCTAAATCCGAGACTGGCGAGTCAACCGTCACAGATGGTAGCTTCCCCATGACAAAAGCCGACTGGAATTTGGCCGAGGAGGGAAAGATTCTCGCGCAATGCAGTTCGTGTGCATGACGGTACGGTGAAGGGGTCCTGTCATCTCTCACCTTGTCTGGCCAAGCCTGCCACGTCTGGAGGTTTCGTGGCGCGCTTGCTGGGCGCCCCATGAGGTGTCGGTGAGAAATACCACAGTACCTAGCCCTTGGGGAACACTCGGGTCACTCAGGGTCGCCGCCGCCGAGAGCCCACCGGATCTCAGTCTTGACGTGAAGACAAGCAACTAATTCTGGGGCCCGGCAGTCAGCACTGAGATCAACACGCGCCGCACATCTCCGCAGCATCTGCAATCTGGGAAAAAGCAACCAAAAAGTCAACGAACCACACCCATTGATGTGGTTGCTGCCCACCCCCTCCATCCGACCTGCAACCCCATGGACCCATGAGGTTAAAAACTGGTGACCGTCGAAACAATGGAGAATCCCGCGTGCAGACGCGGGACCCTTCGAGCTTGCTTACCCTCTTTGGTTGTGGGCCGCTGGAACATGGACAGGTCCAACGGGCGGTGTGGTCCTGCTGCTGGTCGAGGTGCCCACCGATGTCGCAAGGAGTAAAGGTACTTTGGTGGCCCGGTACTGTACTTCCTTGGGCGCATAGGTGGATTTCAAGGGTCCCGGACAATGCCCTTGTACATACCTAGCAAAGTGGGGGCCGATGGCATCAACAGCAAGCAAGCCTGCAGGTTCATGCAAGTCCAGCACATTGCTTGATGCACTCGGTACGCCGCCATGTCGCCAGTACTGTGTCTATTGTAGAGAGCATTATGCTGTTAGTTACATACTAGCACGCTCCGCGACGGGTCCTAGGGTGAGTGATTGGAAGTCCGGGACGGAATGGCTCCATAGGTACAAGGTCTACTTGTTGATTTGAGCCATTTCCTCCAGGGAAGGATGTAGTAGACATCCTTCGAAAAGTGGAACATACGGACCCAATCATTATGATATACCGGGGAATGGGTACAAAGTATCCCGTACGAGATCTCTCCGTACGATGGATGAGCTGGCTGGCCGCCCCCCGGCGAGCACCAAGTGGGCGCCCGCGCGCGGAAAACGGTGGTACCGCAAGCACGCGAATTATGGCAGTAACGCGTGGGGGACGGCGATTGGGGGGGGGGGCTTATTTCCGACATCTTGTCCTGCTCCTGTGTGTCTGTCTGCCTACCTGTTGTCGGTGTGTTGTGTCTGACCGATGCCGCCAGCCAGCGCGCATCTCTCAGTGGCCCTACGGTAGGTGAACAATCAATCGGCTCGCGGATCTTGCAAGCTCGAGTGGCTACTGCAGCTGCCCGCTGGCAAGGGAAGGTGGCGAGCCTGTCAGAGGAGTGCGGAGTGCAGGAAGCTCCTCTCGCTCACACAAGTCCCTCTCTCCCTCCCTCCCTCTGTCTCTCTCTCGACATTGGGCGGATCTCCAGCAGTACCCAATTCCCGGGCGTGCTGTCGAGCGAGCCAGGTGTCGTCCCGTCGAGCCCGACTCTCGTCGAACGGACTGCCTCCCTACACTACTGTAGCTTAACTGTGTGCATTGCTGTACGGCATGTCCTGTGCATTGGCTGCGAGGCCGCGTGTGCTGTATCTGCAGGAAGGGTGATGTGCGTATCCTGCCAATGGGATGGTGAAGCCCGCTAAGCGCTGGAAAAAGCAATTAGTAAAGAAGGGACACTACTCCGTACCCGGACTGGGCTCGCATCTGACGATCGTCAGGAGACTCGGGCGAAGGGCCAAGCTTTCCAGGGGTCTCAAACCGTCAATCCTATGCATTGTGTGTGTGTGTGTGTGTGTGTGTGTGTGTATGTGTGTTTGTCGGCTGGCAAGCCGGGCGATATCGCTGCCCCGAGACGGGCGTGATTGATTGCCATGGATATTCGCAATCAGATTAGCACTGCTCGCGATCGTCCTGAAGTTTCGTATCACGCTCATGGGATGGTATAGATGTACCTGAAATTGTAGAAACTATTACTCAATGTTATCTCTGAGGAAACACGCATGTTTGTGGAGGCAAAACCGACATATTGCCGAGCATCCTTCTCGATCAATCGAAATCGTGGTTGTCCATCAAGCTGTACCCTCAGGATAGCTATAGCCCCGGCGATCGTGGGCGGCGATCAGAGGGCATAACAGTGGCTTTACAATGGGTCCTTTCCTGTGAATTGAACTTGCTTATCATAGAGTCTCTCTGCATGGGAGTTGTTATATATGACTATCGACATAGAGCCCTTTGTGTAGATAGGTACTGCTACGGTTTCCACGCTGATCGCTGTTGTGGCTAAGCCCGTCCCCTATCTTGGGGACCCTATATATAATACTCGGTATTTGTCTCAGTGCCCCCCTAATCTGCGATTAAGATATCCATATCATCAAGGTGTTTCCTGCTGGGGAGACTAGATGTGCTATGGTGACCAAAGCTGGGAAGCCTGCCCTCGAACCATGGGCGTCCCCAGAAGAGCATCATCAGAATAGTAATATCAGAGGACATGCAGATAACTTTGAACAAAGAAAGAGGGGCATTCGGAGAGCCAGTTTCAGAAGAACGTTGAATATGGTTTCTACCAGCCCTGTTAGCACTATATAGCATAGACTGCTCTGTAATAGCCCCAGATGTTTTTACGAATATCGCACTCGCACAAACAGTCAAATAAGGTGCTATTGGGTGCATGTGCCTAGAGATAGTCTTATTCCACGTAATAGTCGATCATCCTAACTGAATATGTTCAGAAATCCCAGTCTCCTCTGTATGCGTTCTGTCAATGTGCCAGCATTGTAGGCAACAATGGAGGACTTTCTCAAGGTCATCGCCCTGATGGTTAAACGGCATATCATGCCACTAAAAACATCGCGCGAAGAGTGCTGATATTACACAATGGATTTTTGTATATTAGCAATATGAAACAGATGACTGTGATGGCAGTCTGGCCGTTGCTATGCTCTGTTATTTCGAATTTGGGGTAAGTTCTTCATAGAGGAAAATATCTGTCCAGTGTAGAATCGAAACGTGATGTCTGAGCTATTCATCAACATCGGGTGTTAGAGTTGACACTTTAGTTAGGATCATGCTCTATACAATATCCAATGTTACACCACTGTTTCAGTGCATTTGATACACATCTCAACAGGTCTGATGATTCTACGTGATGGTCGACCTTAAAAGAGGCCGTTCAAAATCATAACTTATTTGCACGAACCCCGAAGGATAATTGGTTGATATAGTCCTATTGCACCAAGCTAATACTGTGATATCGAATGAGATATATCAGTTCACTTCATTTTTCGGTCGAAACTAGCGCTTCGTGTAGTGGTTGGACATATCCAGCAACAACAGGAGCATAACGATGGAGTTTTCCTCGGCTCGTCCTCCAAGCTCGCCATTGATCTTTGGCGCATACCCGGACTTCTCGGTCATGCCTCTACAGACAGATATGAAGATCTCGACCTTGCGTCGGAAGGTCTTGTACATCTCCCTCATCTCCTGTTCCAATCCCTGACCATCCTGGACGCGAGCTCTGCACTTAGCAAATCGCAAGATGACCGTAAATATCTCCTCCAGCAACTTGAGCACCGGCTGTTGCCGTTTCCTCAGAAGTAGGGCCAGCATTATCTCGTCGAGGGTCCGTTCATGTTGCTCTCCGAGCCTGTCGGGGCTCACCGTGGTAGGCGCATCAGAGGGATCATTGTCCCCTAAGCCTTGTTCGACCTTGCCCAGCCACGCCCCGAACCGGCGCCACGGCCTCTCGATGCCAGTATCGACAAAGTAACGAGCCACATTTGAGATGAAGTGGTGGGCTTCGATGCGAAAGCGAAGGGATGTATTTCCTGGGTCTGCACCGCCTGTCAACCTCGGTGATACGTCGCGGAATAGCTGGTCGACTACGGACTGCACTCGTAGTACTCGTAGCATGAGCTTGAATATCTTGTCGTATTTGAGCAGCACTGCCGGTGTCATGATGGCTGTGAGAGGCCGCGGAGGTTGGTAGTGTAATCGTAGAAAGTCAAGAGCTTCCAGAGATTCTGGGTCCATACATTTCTCCATTTCTTCCGGGGAGAGGTCCCGAATTCCAAAGCTCAAGTCTCCAGGTAGTTTGTCCTGTTTGGACGTCGAAGTTACACTCAATCTCCCTTGTAAGCCGTGGTCGTCGTGATAGCTGTCCGTGAGAACACCCATCAGAGCCAGACGCAGCTCAGAACTTGCTGGTGGCCAGTTCTTGCGGTCGGCTAAACGCAGGCCCATGACAACGCCAGACCTCGCAACCCCTGAATGCCGCTCTGTTGTTTCCATGTCAGGGCTGAACAACGAGTTAGACAGGCGACTTGTGAACATTCCATTTCCAAACAGCTGGAAAGATCTCTGGAGGCGGAGATGTGCTCGCAGGTCATGTTCCCGGAACAATAGCCGCAGACACTCTCGGTTCACGAGACGGGCCTGAGCAAAAACCAGCGGCCCGAAGGACAACAATGGAAGCAAGGACCAATGTGGACTAAATTCAGCACCAATATTGTTTTGCTTTCGAGCAGTGAAAAGGTTCGCTCTCAGTATTTTGGAGAGCGAATCCTCGTCCTCCACTTTCTCTATCGGTCGATCCAATCGAGCAATGGAGGCCAGAACAGTCTCTTCTAGATGAGCATCGTCTTTCCCAAAGAATTGAAGAACGGGCTCATCGATGACCATACAATCCAGGGAGGATGATGCCATCAAGTCGGCTTGAGCGGTTCGACTCCTGCGGAGCGTTTCTGAGACAGCGCGGTGGTAGGCTAGGGCTTTTTGCTCAACTCTTGTGATGGAGTCCCAGTCGTACTGCCATTCGAGTTCGAGTACCTCTACACCGGGCAAAGAACCCACAGATGACAAAGGGTGCTGAGGGTGATGTGCTTGTAGGAACCGAATGTTTCGACCAGTTTCGAAGATAGACTGGCCAATATCTTGCGGGACAAACGTAGGCATGTTGTCCGAGTCCAAGAAATAGTCCGGTTCTTCCAACTCAAAGCCCTGGTCGTCAAGCAACATACTGGTGCCAACCCTGACAAAACCTTTGCCGGGCCCATCTTTACTCAACCGTATTCCATCTTCCGGCTTCAGTCCAATCCACTCTCCGACAAAATCAGTCCATGGCTTGGATACCATACGGAGGATTTCACCCATAGTGTCTCTCAAAAAGGGTTCACTTATCTCTGCCGACTGTGCTTCATTGTAGATCGTTGATAACAAATCAGAATCAGTGGTCAATCTCCTGACCTTGGGGATGAGTTTGTCGAAATATAATAGGAGTGTATAGACTGGCCGGACTAGCGATTGAAGCTGGAGTATCGATTTAGCCTTCGGGCCTCGGCATCCGAGCTCATCCTGAACGACAAGTAGCAATCTGTCAATGGCATTGGCAAGAGCCACTTGAGATGGAGTCGAACTTGAAGAATATGTCCTGTGAACGAATGAGCGCAGTCGTCGACATGCTTCGCCGCACGTGGTGCATAGCTGCACGATGCTAGACAGCGAGTCCCCGGTGTATCCAGGCACCTTGGTAAAGGGCAATGCGGACTTGAAAGACTTCGATTCCTGACTCCATTGAAACAAGACGGACTCGCGGCCAAGTGACATGGCAAGCAGACATGCAGAGTACCCGCGGGGATCCAGAGTCTCATAGGAATTATTGAATTCGATACCGCAAGGATTGCTATTTGAAGCAAGGAAAGAGTCATATGCAAATGACCCTGCCTCTGTGATCAAGGTCGTCGGGTCCGGCTTAGTCTCCGGCAGGTCGAAGCCATCCCAAGTCTTGAATCCCGGGGCTTTAGCAGGAGCCACATCGTGGCACAGCCATGGGTCCTCATCCGTCTCAGAAGATGAAAGGCTTAGTGGCGCATCGTAAAGACTTCCTGGCGGCTCAACAGATGGTTGCTCGGGTTGTATACCTTGTAGATCCGGCGGGAGCTTGAAATAGCCCTTACTCTGAGCAGCCACGGAGTCCTCTTCAACGGCGTCGATTTTATCTGGTCGGGTTTCAGCATATGACGCATGCAGAAAGAAAACAATCTATACTCACGTCTGACGATCAGATCAAAGAAAGCCTTCCCGAGAGGCGTCGGTGTGTCCAGTAACTTAGAGGACTTCCAAAAGTCTGGCTGCTTGAATAGGTCGGCCACACTCTCGCCCTCAGTTGCAAACGATGCCATCTCTCGATCACGGTCAACTCACGAGACTGTGTGTAGTCAATTGATTTGAGGGAATCAAGACACGAGGAGCATGGAAACTCGATGAATGGCCATGCTCGTTCCAATATCTCACCTTCATCGTGAAATTGCCCGATAACAGACGCCCCTGCCAATTGACCCAAGCGCGTAGCAACCCCTACAAGACGAAGACGAACCCGAACCCTGATCGATAAGCTCCAGCTTATCAGCCAATGTATCTGGGGCCCCAGGTAGTACGTACCTGCCACCCAGCTACACCTCACTTAGCTCCCGATGCGATCCTATGCAGTAAGTAGAGCGAGCGCGACCTGATCTGGCTTGCAGTCTGGAGCGCGTCAACAATTTTTGGGCTTTCAGAACCGTGACGGCTGGGAATACAATATTCTCCTAACTGATTACACGTGCAAGGCTTGTGTTATCGATCCCCACCATAAGACCTACGGTTGCGACAACTGCTAAAATACAATGGCCCCCAAAAAGAAGGCTCGCGCATCTACCGCGGCCACGCCGGCGAGCAACGACGATGTGATGGACGTGGACACGCCACAAGCCGCCGACACACCAACGGCTGCGACTTCCCATCCCCATCATGCAGTCGACCTAGCTTCGCCATGGACAGATGACCAGGTCTCCATGCTGTTCAAGGCCGTCGTGCGCTGGAAGCCAGCAGGTGCGCACGCCTACATCTCAAGCCACTGGCACCCCTCGAAACTGCTTCTAACCGTTAGGGAGACAGGAATGCACAAACACTTTCGCATGCTCGCAATATCCGAGTACCTTCGAACCAATGGCTACGACCCTGCCGTGTACACACACATCCGGATACCGGGCATATGGAAAAAGCTAAGCGAGTTCTACAACATGCCATTGATAGATGACAGGGAGAACAACATGGATGCTCTGGAGGATCCCAACTACGACGAGCGGTTTAAGGACTTCGATCTCCCGTGGGACAAGTACGGAGACCTGATCATGCAGCGCGCGCTGGCGGACCCAACCGAGGAGCCTTCGTCACCTTCGCAGCAATCGGAGAAGTCGCCCGCCTCGACCAGGAAGCGAAAGCGCGGCGACAACGCCGGTGCCCCAAAGACAAGATCCAGTACGGTCGAGGACTCAGACGCCGAAAACGAGCATGACACCGAGGACGCACCTCCTAGCTCGGCGCTGAAGTCGGCGCGCAGTACCAGGAGTGCGAAACGGGCGGCCTCAAAAGCCAAGGCTGAGCCCGCAGAGGAGGAGGATAATGCAGAAGACGAAGAGGAGGAAGAGGAAGAGCAGTCGAGCGAAGAGGAAGGTGAGAGCGAAGAGGAGGAAGAGGAAGAGGAGGCTCCTACTACAAGATCGACAAGAGGACCAGGAAGAGGCAAGAGGCGAGGCCGTGGAAGGGCTAGAGGACGTGGTCGGCGAGGTGGTTGACACAGTCCTTAGGACGGCGCTCGATCTGGGAACCATTGATGGTCGAATTCCATTCCTTGGAAATACCTGATTGTGTTTAAGATATACCCAGTATTAGTACAGAGACAGAGTAATGACAGTACAGAGGTAATTGGGGACAATAGCTCCCCACTGTAAAGTAAAGAGACGGCGGAGGTGACGCTCAATAAAGTCTAGGCGTCCCATATACATTGCCGGTACCCGATCAGGACCCCCTCCATTTAGGCCCCTCCCCATTTAGGCCCCCCACACCGTTTATCAACGTCTGCCCCACAACGCGTCACTGAACGACGAGACGCGACTTTTGATGTTCACTCCCAGATCGGGAAATCCGTCTGTCTAACAATTAAACCCCGACCCCTACAAAATGGCTGTAACAAGATCTTCAGCAGCAAGGAATCTTACTCTCACGGAGGAGCTTGAGAGGCTCGAGCAGTCTATCACCCTTACCCTGCAAGGTTGGTCTGATGCTGCACCGCAAGTGAATTCTGTCTTCATACTGACGTTATCAACAGAGATCGATTCGAACTTCAGCAGAGCACATCGCATCGTCACTACGAGCATATTACCGCTGGTCGAGCAATATGGCGAACACTCCAAGGCCGTCTGGGAGGCATCCAAGTTCTGGAAGCAATTCTTCGAGGCATCTGCGAACGTGTCCCTGTCGGGGTACGAGGAGCTAGCTGCCGACGAGGACGCAATTGCAAACGAGGAAACGACCGAGCACGAAGACACCGCGATGGACTACACACCTCATAATGGAGGCGAGGACCAGTCTATGGAGACCGACCAGAATGCCTCCTCGTACCAAGGCCACGACGAATCACTCCTAGACGACGGGGAGGGTGATCTCGCCGGGAGCACACCCCGCGCAGCACCACCCACAAAGACATCACGGCCACAATTTGCCAAGCTCGCGTCTCCCTACGAGGATCTGAAGAGGGACATGACTGGTGGTGGCAGGGATACAGGCGACGACTCCGACACCGAGATCGTGCCCCACCAGCACACCACGCGGCTGCCCGACATGTCCATGACGCCCCGGTCCTCCCTGGGCGTCGACGCGAGCGTCCAGGACGACGACATATTCTCCACGACACGCAAGAACAAGGACCCCCTGCTCCACCGCGTCCTGGACAAGAACTACCGCATCCAGGCGACGCCGCACAAGCCCACGGGTGTGTCGCCTATCAAGTGGAAGGTCACGGAGAAGCCGCAGGACAGGGACAATAACAACAACAACGGAAGGGGCAAAAGCAAGTTCTCATCCTGGGGAGAGGACTCGCCCATGTCATCACCCGAGATGGCCATCCCAACCCTCCGCAGCGCGGCCTTCATGTCCCCGGTCAAGTACGGGGCCAGTGGCGCGGCGGGCCGCCGCGGCAGCAGGCGTCCTAGTGGCACGCCTGGCGGCGTGCCGCGCACACCCGGGGTCAGCGTGCAGACGCCGGCGACGGCGAGGAAGACGAAGGACGTCTACGCGAGCAAGGGTGAGGGGAGTAGGGGGCGGCAGCAGGGGGACGAGATCACCTGGGACAGTGAAGGGGACGATGATGGGTTGTACGGCGGCATGAGCCCGCCCAAGACGATACAGTTTGCGCTTCCCCCCTCGAAGCTGCTGCAGACTCCAGGTATATTTCTTTTCTACGATTCCCTTCCGCGCTGAGAGCGAATGCTGACTTGTTGTATAGCACGGGAGGCTAGCAGGCGCATAGTCGACGACATCCTTCAGACAGCCGGGATGGAGCCCGAGGCGTCCTCTGAGTACAGTCCTTCTATTGTCAAGATGAACACCAATATCTCGGACGACACTTTCTAGTTCACTTGAGATCCCAGAGCTAATTCGTCTCCTGACAAATGAACGCACTGATCCCACATACCGCTTGACTGGACATTTACGAAATTGCCTTCCACCTTGTTTGTCCGTCACTCTTGTTAGTCTTATGACAGTGGATCAAAGCCTCAACCCCCTTCACAGGTCGAGGCAATGCTTGATGTAGGGGTTTGTCACCAACGGGCCAGTGAAATGATTACTTTTAAGAAATGGGCTCTCTGCGGCCCTTGTTCTCTATGGAAGAAGAAGCCTCCTTGTACGATGGAGTAAACTTCTATCTCGGGAATCGAAATGGAAAAAAGCCCTCGACCACAAATTCCCAAAGCTCGCCTAACGCCACTTTTTCCGTGATACCATGTGTGTTTATGACTTAACGACGCGAAGTCTTGCCCATACCACGCTTGCCAGCGAACTGAAGAGAGGGTTAGTACTGGATTTGATCCCAGTGATGGTTGTGATAGACTTACCAAATGCTTTGGCATAGCCGTGCCAATATGCCTGTCGGCCTCTCCGGCCTTCGCCATCCTGTTCATCTTCCTCTGCATAACCTTCGCCGACCTCTCGGCCTTTGAGCGCGCAGTTACGTCCGTCACACCATCGTGTAATCTGTCCGTAGCAGGTGCTTGGCTGCGTGCCCGGCTCTTGGACCTCAACCTCTCGCGAGGAGTAGAGTTGTCAAGATCCATGGCATCTGCATCCTCGGTAGCAGCACGGCTCCTTGTGAGGGAGCGGCCACGCGAGGTCGGCACCATCTGTCTGCCTCGGGCCTCGACATCGGTTGCGTCAATGCCCAATTGGTCAAGGTGGTCTGCCAGCTGTGACAAAGGCTTCTTGACCTTGCTGCGGGGTATTATCGCACGGTTCTTGAGCGACTTCCTCATCCTAGCCTCGTTGCGGATGAGCATGTGCTTCTCACGGATGAGCTTCGCCTTCTCCAAGAGGTCTTCCTCCTCATCGTCCTCCATCTCCTCCTCCGAGTCGTAGTAGCCCTCCTTCTCGAGACGTTCCTCCTCCTCCTCAAGCGCGGCAAGCTTGGCCTCGATATCTGGGTCAACGTAGTCGAATACATTCTTTCCATCGACGATCTCAGGCATCTTGTCGTAGTTCCACTCTGGGTTCGCGAGAAGGTAATCTTTCCGCAGATCCACGTTGAAGACACCGGCACCACCGTTCTCCAGCTCGATGTCCCTTGCGAGCTTCCGCCTCTCGGGGTCGCTCTTGTCGTAACCTTGCTTATCCTTGATGCCTTCAGGGATAAATGTCTGCAGAGGTGTTGAGCCATCCATCGGCCGAGCAACGTGGATTCTGGTCATGATATCTGTCAGTCGACTGCCAGCAGCACCACTGCTCGTCTGGCCAGCCTTCAGCTTTGTCGCCACACGCTCTGCGATCAACTTCTCGCAGGCGGCGTTCTTGACAGCCTGGACACCCTCCTGGGTGTTGCAACTGGCCTGAAGCATCTCGACTTCTCCGGTCTTGAGAAGAGACTGCAGGTCCGCCTGCGTCTCAGCGTCGAGGTCCTCGGGACGGGTAACATCGATCTTGTTGACGACGATGAAGCAGATCTTGTTTGCGAAGAGGGGCTTGATGCTCCTGAAAAGCGCACACTGGGCCTTCACAGAGTAGCCACACTGCTCTGACAGATCCATGAAGTACAGGATCGCGGCTCGCAGATGGGCGATTGCCGTAATCGATTGCATCTCAATGGTCGTCATCTCCTCGAGGGGATGGTCCAGAACTCCAGGGGTATCAACAGCTTGGAAGCGAAGGTATTTGTAGTCGAAGTGACCGGCGAAAAGGGACTTGGTCGTGAAAGCGTAAGGCTGCACGTCGACATCGGCGCGCGAGATGGAACGGAGGAAACTACTCTTGCCAACGTTGGGGTAACCGCAAATGACAAGAGTACGGGTGTTGGGGTCGATTGATGGCAGACGACCCAGATGCTGGCGCACCTCGTCCAGGTACTTGAGAGGGTTGTTGAGGCGCTTGACGATGGTGGCCATGCGACCGAGGCCGGCCCTCTTCAACTGCTTGCATTGGAACAGTGACTGCGCATACTTGATGAGGCGTACGTAGTCACGGCTGATGGACTCGATCAGGTGCTTTGCCGTCGACAACTGACCAAGCGCGATGCGGAAATGGTCGGAGTCGTAAAGCGTGTGAAGAAGGTCCTTGTGGAAAGGATGGATTTCGTTGATCCGGGGGAAGGTCTCGAGGATGTTGCCAATCTTCTCGGAGAATGTCTCCTGAGTGAACTTGACTTTACGAGTGTAGAAGGCTCGAATACGAGAGATCTTGAAGCCTGCGCGGATCTGGGTAGGCAGTCGACGTTGGGTCCTGGACAGGACGATGTCGAGGAACTCCTGGCTATCGGGGACCGGAGGAATCTGTTCTCGGACATTAGCATTTGGCTGCAATCGTGTGGTATTGAATCAATGATACTTACATCCTTCCATTGCGTTTGTGTCTTAGTAGGAGGCATTTTGGACGTGGTGGGTGGCCTCAAGATTGGAAACTTGTCGATGTGCTTGAGAAGCCTAGGATGGTTGGAAGGGGAAGGTTGCAAAGAACCTTACGCGGGAGGAAGTCTGGACAAGGTGGGTGGGCAAAAAAATTCAGGATGTCGCTTTGATAAGCGCTGATAAGACTTTTTTCTGGGCGTAGGGGTAGGGGACCGATAGTGAAGATAAGCGGGTATGGTTATTAACACCTCCGTAGATCTGTTAAATTGTGTTAAAAGTCACAACATTCAGTAGACAATCTTCGCTACAAGTGCCTCTTGACATCTACACTTTGAGAATTCAACTTGAAACAGTACTCCATGAATCAGGATTAGGATCTTTCGTATTCGCTCGACAGTTCTTTGGAGGCTGTTCACCAGCAAACCAGAAACGAATTGGGTTATCTACCTTGACACGTCTTATGGTGATACATAGATACATGATATTGTGCAAGCACACGGCCCCCTTGGAATTGTTTCCGCCTCCAGGGCCGCAGGGGCCCAGGAACGGCGCGGCCCCACTACAGAATAACTGACCCCGCAGCTTGTAGCTATCGATCGAAAATGTTCGATTTTTCTTGACGCCGAGGGAGCGGCCCAGAGAATTCCTCATTCAATTTAACCACTCGCTCATAGACGACCAGCATTCGGGTTTTTCTACGGTCCAATTTCGAACCGACGCCCACACATCCGCATATCCCATAGTCACCATGGCCACCCTCGCCCCCTACAAGGCTGAATTCCTCCAGGCCGCCCTCGACGGCGGGGTCCTCAAATTCGGCAGCTACGAGCTCAAGTCCAAGCGCATTTCGCCTTACTTCTTCAACGCCGGCGAATTCTACACCGCGAGGCTTCAGGCTGCCATCGGCACCGCCTTCGCCAAGGCCATCATCGAGGCGCGCCAGCAGTCTAAGGACTTCGACTTCGACATTGTTTTCGGCCCTGCGTACAAGGGAATTCCCCTTGCGACCCTGACGAACCTGAAGCTGGGCGAGTTGGACCCGGCAAACCACGCCGACACCCTCTGCTCGTTTGACCGCAAGGAGGCCAAGGACCACGGAGAGGGCGGCAACATTGTGGGCGCGCCATTGAAGGGCAAGCGGGTGCTGATCGTGGACGATGTCATCACTGCCGGCACGGCCAAGAGGGAGGCCATCGAGAAGATCCGCAAGGAGGGCGGTAGCGTTGCCGGCATCGTGGTCGCGCTGGACCGCCAGGAGAAGCTGAGCTCTCCCGACGGAGACGAGAGCAAGCCGATGCCCAGCGCGATGGGTGAGCTGAGGAAGGAGCTCGGAGTGCCCGTCTTCGCCATCATCACGCTGGACGACATCGTCGACGGGGTCAAGACCAAGAACTTGGTATCAGCGGAGACGATCAAGAGCATAGAAGAATACCGCAGTAAATACAAGGCCAGTGACTAAATTGGTCCTGGCCCAGAGCTGCATGACCAGCCGTTTTGCTAGAGACCTAGGTAAGTCCCATTTCCTGCCTTTCGATGCCCGTCTATCATCCCTTAACATGAACATGAAGAGCAAGAAATTATAAACCGAACGTAAAGCCAACGTCCTAAACGCCTCGCAAGCAGCCTGTGCAGATCGTAAATTTTGGTAATGATTCCGGGAGCCATCGCTCCTGAATCCCTGTCGACAACCCTCCGCAGGCAGACGGCGAAGGGAGGAAGCGCAAGTATCAGGGCACCGACAAAGGAACAGGTACGCCATGATGTGAGCGTACTATGTAGAAGCAGGTTTCTTGGACGATTGAGCAGGTCCCGACGTAGCCTGACCTGCTCCCAAATCAAAGACCATGTCGTGCCAGCCACCGCCACCGAACTTAGCCTCGCTCTTTCCTGCATGCTTGAACCCGAAGCGCTTATAGTATTCCACGAGATACTAGTCAGAACACGGAACATCAGTAGGTCTTCTTTGAAGGTCAGTGGAATCTGGGTACAAGTAGGCGTACATCTTGGCAGATCAGAGCAACACGCTCGGCTCCGAGACCTTTCATCTGTTGCATGAATGACTTCATGGCAAGCTTTCCCAAACCACAGCCCTGAAGCTTAGGCGAGACGGCTAGCGAGTGTAGACAGATGGTGCGGCCACCCTCGAGGTGGCCCTTGCCGAGATCCTTGTCCCGCGCAGTTCTCCAGCTCGTGGGTATCTCCATATCGCTGTCCTTGACGATCTTGGAATTGGAAGCTGTCGCAACGATGTGTGCCAAAAGGACGCTCTTTGCGCGGTCTGCGCGATCAGTCTCCACAGTATGGGCGGTCGCTAGGGTCTCGATGTCGAAGTCCTTGGCAAGGGAAGGGACGACGGTGCAGAAGATGCCCAGAGTCAGCTCGGGGCATCTGGTCAGGCGGTACTCGAACTAGTCGTGCGACTTGTCAGCTACGATGACTGTACTCCCATGAAGGCACCTCTATAGAGTAGGCTGATCATGAGTGGGTAGAGGCAGTAGAAGCTGTGGGCCAACCTTCTCTGGTGAAGCTCGATGTTGAGGGTCAGGGAACGCAGCATTCTCGAGCGCGATGACAGACTGCAGATCAGAGATCCCCAAAGGTCGAATGTTTGGCGCAAAAGGGAAGGGCAGGATATCCTGGATGCGGTTCTCCCTGCCCTTGTCCTTCTCCTCTCGTCGCTTGGCGCTCAAGGTCCTTTGCAGTTCGGCGAACTCGTCGTCAACAATATCGTCGGCGTCATCGATGGCGCCGTCGGACTCGGAATCCGCGTCGTCGATGTCGCCATGGAAAGGGCCCTGATTTACAGGCTTGTCTGGGGGTGCCATGGTGGCTGATGCGGTCCCACTGCTTGTTTCCAAACTCCAGACCTGGGCGTTTGCTTATTGCAGGTGAGGCAGGTCTGTCTGGGCGCGGGTGGTTGCGACGGAAGTCGTGCGACTCTACTTTTACTACCACCACCACTCACAAAGGAATGGTGGAACGAGAGACAGAATGCGTGGTTGAAATAAGGGTTGATGTAATTGTTCCAAGGTGAGACAGTTGCGTTAAAGTACGTAGTCTAAGTATTTAAGTATCTTGATCTGGGTGGGCGAAGCGTGGGTCGCGGGGAGTTATCGATTGAGCTCCCGGTCGACTGGTGTGCCTTGTGAGTGGGACCCTTTGAATGGGAAGCGGGTCGGCCGGTACATATGTACCAGCAGTTGGTGGGGCAGTAGAACGTTCAGGACGTCAACGTGCGTTGAACATTTGAAGGTGGTGGGGTGCGTTGACGTCTCCTCCTCGGGTTGCAATGAAACGACCAGTGCCACACCCTGCCCCCCCAAACAAGAGTATTCGCAGAATTGGTCTCGCAGACAAAGAGACAGATATTGTGCGAGTGAAGAGAAGATACCGTATGAAGTCGTCTCGATGCCGCTGGAATAGTGAGCATGGGAAAATCGAAGGGGCTACCTAGGTACCACTTCTGTCCATAGGAATGTACAATACACTATGATGGCACCCTTAGAAACAGGCCTACCACGCCGACCCCACTAGCTTGAGGACACCTGCATTTGCAAACATAAACCAATCAATTAACAAACCAATACAGGCAGCGTCCCCAATACGGATCTGCACGGTTGGGTTCAAGAAATGACCGGACCACTAGGAGATCAAGTGTTTCATCCGTGAGTGGTCACGCGCGCGCAGCCCCTGCAGACAGTGGACGATACTCAACACCCAGACTGTCTTGTCTAGATATGTCGACGACTTTGAAACCTCCTCCCAGCCCACAACACCAAATGTACATATGCAAGGTACCTATGTAAGGGGTAGATTGCCCTCAGCCGTCCTACACAAGAACCCAGGAAGAGGGTCATAAGTGAGGCAATAATGTGATGTGCGGACACAGACAGGAAGACAAGGCTCCGAGGAGGAGGAGAGAGAGGAGGCACTGCACACGGTATACACACTTCCAGAAGACTACGGATGCACTGCCTCTGCCAAGTCCAAACTTATTCCGCCGCCCCGTCCGGCCCTCTTTACAATAGCACGGCAGTCACCAGGAACTGGGATGGTTCATGGCGGCGCGCTCACGGTATCTGGGTGGTCGACCTGATGGCGCGTGACACGACGATGCCTTGGTGAACGAATAGTGACGGCTGTCCTCGGCTTCGTCAAAGACCGAGCCCGGCTCCGTTCTTTAGCATTCCGTGCAACTGCGATTCGTTCGACATAGACGACCTCGGGGTAGGCTTGTACTCGGTGACCATCTAGGTGACCTTGTAGAGGTGCCCGTGAGATGGAACTTCCAAGGATGCACATCACCTAGGTAGTCTACTCACCAGCCGTGGCCTCGTAAACGTCAAACATCACCTCCACGGCTAGTACATAGTACACCTACCCAGTAGGCAGGTTAAAGTAGGTCGCAAACGGATATCGGGAACGAGGAATCGGTCGGGCTCGGGGATTTCTCCGGATGACTGCAGGATTTCTAACACGCCCTCCTTCTTCAGCCTGTACACGTAGGGACGATGAAAGATAAAGATGTTAGTGTGTTTTGTTCCAGGAGTTGTTTCGCTCTCTCACTCGTGTCTTTCGTTTGCCCGGCACGCACACTCCACCTTTGACTACCGAAAAGGCGTCTCTGCAGGAAGCCAACCTTCGGCGCCCCACTGGATTTGAACGTCAGAGGGTTCGAGGCCCCTGGCCCTACCTCCCTGCCCCCGCCCCCGGCCCTTGCTCTGCCCCTCCATCTGCCCATGTTGTTCCTGTTCCTGTTGACGTATCCATCTTCTGGCCCCAAACTCCCGAGGTCACCGAGTTACATCGTTACACCCCACCAAGCTTCCTCAAACCGACGGGACTCCAAGGCAGCTAGCTAGGTAGCTATACGGAGGCATTCCCACCTGCAACCCCCCGCCATCACCCCAAGGAAGAACGCAGGCTCTCATCTCCTTTCCTGAGAACTACGACGGCAAACTCACGCCTGCAACCAAGCACAAGCCGCGTCATCGCAACCAAAATGTAAGATGCTGTTGTGACAACCAGACCAGCTGGACGCGGCACTAAGCTAACTGGTCCTTCGCAGGAGGATCACGCTGAGCATCAACAACCCGGAGGCCGAGGACCAGGACCTCCTGTCCCTCGATGTCTTCCCCGACATGACGCTCGAGACCTTGAAGAGCTCCATCCAGGCTGAGACCCGCATCGAGCTGAACGCGCAGCACCTCTACCACAACGGCCAGCTCATAACCGATGACTCCAAGACCTTGGAGCAGCTGCAGATAGGAGACGGGGAGATGCTGGCACTACACGTTCGAGACATGCGAGGCAACACCGGTGTTCCAGTAGCCAGAGAACCGCAACGGAGGGCAGCACCGGAGCAGGACCCCGAGCTCGTCCGCCTGAACATAATAGGTAATCCAGCCGCTCGTGCGGAGGTACAGAGGACACAGCCCCATATCGCTGAGACCCTGGACGACCCGGCAAGGTTCGCCGCCGCCTATAGGGACGCATTCGACAAGGAACGCCGCGAGCGGGCAGAGAGACAGCGGGCGATCCAGGCGCTGAATGCGGACCCGTTCGACGTGGAAGCCCAGGCCAGGATTGAGGAGATCATTCGGCAGGAGCGGGTCATGGAGAACCTGCAGAATGCAATGGAACATAACCCCGAAGGTGGCGTCCACCCCATCCGACTGCAGTACATGCAGGCAAGAGTGCTGACCGGTCATCGCAGTTTTCGGTCGTGTGCATCTGCTCTACATCGACGTTGAGGTCAACGGACACAAGGTCAAGGCCCTTGTGGACTCTGGCGCACAGGCAACCATCATGTCACCGGCCACTGCGGAGGCTTGCAACATCATGCGACTAGTCGACAAGAGGTTCGCCGGCGTAGCCAAGGGTGTGGGAACGGCAACGATCGTCGGTCGAGTGCACTCTGCGCAGATCAGGATTGGCTCATTGTTCCTGCCCTGCAGCTTCACAGTGATGGAAGGAAAGAACGTGGAATTGCTTTTGGGATTAGACATGCTCAAGCGACACCAGGCGTGTATCGATCTCACTACGGACAGGCTCAAGATACAGGGCGTCGAGGTGCCCTTCCTAGGCGAGGCAGACATTCCCAAGGAGGCCGAGGAGGCACTCGAATCTGAGCCAACGGTCAGCGGACCTGGAGGCGCAACGATTGGCGGACGAACAGGTGCGATAACCCAACCCGAGGCTGCCTCTGGAGCCCCCGGACCATCGTCGTCGGCGCAGCCCGCCGCGCAGCCAGCCGCACCCTCAGCACCGGCCGTTGCGCCTGGTGCAACAAGACAGCCCCAGTTCTCGGATGAGTCAATTGGTCAACTGATGCAGTTGGGATTCTCGCGCGAGGATGCGGTCAGAGCCTTGGAGGCGACCGGCGGTAACGTTGAATACGCCGCTGGTCTCCTCTTCCAGGGCTGAGCACATACCTTACGACCACAGGATGGAAAATTTTACGAAGCATGAAAGGAGCGCATTCGAGTTTTGGCAATTATCAGGAAAGGAGGTCGTCATCAGGGCTGGCATGTGCATAGTAGAAGGGGCTGCATGAAGATAACGATAAAGACCTGGCCGATACACTTTGACAGGCGTCGGCTGTAAATGATGCCGAACGGGAAATCCTTGCGAGCATCTTGGGGTCTATTTGCCACATAGCATTGAATTCGCTGTAATAGATGGTGGCCATAACCTCAATCTCCAATTTGACTCATGGTCATCCTCGTGGAGAGCTCGTGAAAGAATCCCACCCATCCGCTGCCCTGTGAAACTCCGCATTGCTAAGACTAGCGAATCTTGTAAACGCATGGCTTCAGCACAGCGGCCTCATTCACATCCTTGCTGGCATCATCGATGAACTTGGGCTTCTTGAACTGGGCCATCTTGCCCCCAAGCTTGCTGGGCTGTTCTTCCTCCTTCCGCACGCACTTCCCCTTGGTCGCCGGCGCGGACTTTACGAACCGCATCTTGACAAACATCTTGTTGCTCAGGTCGACAGCCTCCGCCCCGTGTCCCTGGTCCTGTCCCTGGAGCATGAAACCCCGCTTGTTCAGCACGTCAACGAAGGCGGAGACGTCCGTCTGCTGCCTGTTGTCGTCCACACCGTCGACCTCAACCAGCAGCGTCTTCTCGTCGGCTGCGGCATCTTTCTGCTTGCCGGCCGCCTTCTTACCAGCGGCAGCGGCGCCAGCCTTCCTCCGATTGCCGACGCTGTGATCCACAACATTACCCGCCCCGCCGCCACCCTTCTTCATGCCGCTGCCGAAACGGCTCTTGATCTCGGCGACCCAAAGCTCGCCCTTCCAGCGCAGGACCCGGTACGCCTCCTCGACGAAGTCCACCCAGTTGGTGCCCATGAGCGCCAGGCAGAAGATGGCGACGTCGACGGACCCGCTCGCGAGCGGCAGGTTGGCGATGTCGGCCTTGGTGACCAGGGGGTGCGGGCTGTAGAGGTCGAAGCTGAGGACCTCGAGCTTCAGCTTCTTCTTGTCCGCCTGCAGGCCCGAGGCGAGCCCGGCGTCGCCACAGCCCAGGTCCGCGATGGTGCAGATGTTGGTGTTGCGGTTGCGAGGGAGGGGCTGCACTTCGGCCTTGGCGTCGGCCCCTTCCTGTTGCTGGCCTGGCTTCTGCGGCCTCCTGCTCGGGTGGCGCTGGCGGCCACGCTCCTTGATCTCGGCGAGGAAGCTGTCGACTGGGTTCTCCGGCCACACGTCGACCTGGCGCCGGAAGCCCTCGTGGTATTCGGTGAACATCTCTGGGGACTCCTCGAACAGCTGGAAGGCCTCGGCGGATGGCTTGGTGTACAGCGTCTCGTTGAGGTGGCGGAAGCGGGCTGATATGAGCTTCTCACGCATGGCAGCCTGGAGGGGTGTGAGCTTTGGTGGTGCTGGTATCACCGGCACGACGGCCTTTTCGGCCGGCTTCTTTTCCGTAGCAGCACCCTTGGCCTCAGGGGCGCTATCCTTCTCTTTGGGCTTGGACTTGTCCTTCTTCACTTTTTTTTCCTTCTTGGCCGACTTTTCTTCCTTGGCCGGAGTTTCGGGCTGCTTCTCCCCCTTCTCTTTGGACGAGGCCGCCTCTGGCTCGTTATCCGTCTTCTCGGATGAGACGTGATCTGAACTCAGCTTCTGTCGCTTCTTCTCCTTGCCAGCCTTGCCATCCTTCTCCTTGTCCTCACCCTCCTTCTTGTCCTTGGACTGTGACTTTTCCTTCTTACTCTGAGACTTCGTGTCCTTCTGCTCGATGACGCTCTCCCAAAGGTCAGCCACGTTGGAAGATGTGACAGGCTCAGGCTGAGCGGCACCCGACCTCTTCCTCTTCTTTGACTTTTTGGCTGCTGATGACCCGTTTGCACTTGCAGTCTCGGGCTTCAGCTTTTCGGTTGAAACCGACCAGCCTTTTACTGCGAACATATTGACGTGTGAAATTGACAGGCGATGGCAAGCCCGTTTTCAGTTGTTGTTGTTTGAAAATGAGAGAGATGATTATGTGAGAGAAGCATGTGATAAATGAAGTTCGAAATTTGGATGGAAGAAACATTTGAAATTTCGAGTACCCACTTTTTAAGCTGCTGGGGACCTGCGAAGATCCTTGCTTGAAGACGGTACGCCGGTAGTACTTATTTCAGAACCAAGGCTAGCTACTGCATCCAGTAATACTCAAGTACCTAGATTTCCCAGATTGAGGAATCCCAACTAGACTCCATCTCCTTCACGCCACATTATCACCAACGCCTGGTCGACTTTGATAACACTTCTATATTCCACAAATACATATACTTATAACATATATATGGCAGTCTAGCTACCAATCACACGGAGTCCCGACGTTCTCAGATGTCTGGTGAGAAGAGATTTACTGATTGCTGCATCACCTTCCATTCCACGGTTCACCGCAACATCGATATTACACAAACTCGCCGGGGCTTCGCACCAAGTTGCGACAACCTCCAGGCCTCTCCTCAAACCTATGGCTCGGCTACATAAGAGGCAAAAATGTGGGACATCGTTCTCGGCAGGTGACACTCGATGATAGACCTTCTCCGCACCCGATGATCCCTCCCTACAGGTGTCCATCCAGCCTTTACGGGCTGGAAATAAACCTTGGTATCGGCTGCAGCTCCGGTGCAACGATGCCGGCTCCAGAATGCATAATATGGTCATTCGACGCAGCAGTTGCTGCTACTCGGCATGGTATATCCTCGACTACCGCTGCATACTAGTCAGGAAATTGATGGCCACCTCATCGCCGCCCTTTCGATATCCCGAGAATGCGAGAATACGTACGTAGCTGATCATCTAGCTCGCTGCGATGTTGTGCCGCCAGACTCCTGAGCCCCCTGCGGCAAGTGTCTGTAGTATTTAACAATGATTCTTGTCCGTGTGAGCTTTGTGCTGGAGTTCGTGTCCGTCTCTGTCGAAGGAGCTAGGATCGACTCTCGTCAGAACTCTCTCCTGTTCAAGTAACCACTTACCTACGTATCTTGGTGCCCGAGTTTTGTGGCTCAAAGATGTTCGCCAAAACCCTACTTTACTCCCTCCTCATGGGCGCTGCTTATTCTATTCCCTACAGCGAATATATATTGGCTCCTTCATCTAGAACGGTGTCTCCAGTCTCCGTCTATCAAGTCAATGGGACTGTTGACAATGCTCGAGGTCTGACGGGTAATTCAACGGCGATACTCAGGGGAAGCGAGTATCGAGGAAACGGAAGCAACTCATCTGTAACTCTTGACTTCGGGATCAACATCGCCGGTCAGGTCTCACTGAAGGCTGGTAATTCTACCGATTCGAGTGCAGCTATCTGGTTGACCTTCACCGAGTCTAGCCTCTGGGTAAGCAGCTATGCTTCTGATGCCGTATCGGACCATGGGCTCGACGAGCCTATCCCATTGTATGTAGGCCACGGGCCCGGGACTTACACAGTGGCCCGAGAGTACGCGCGGGGTGGCTTCCGTTATCTCACGCTCGTGAACAATGGCACTGGTGATATCCAACTCAAAGGCGTCTCTGTACACTATACGGCGGCCCCCACCCAGGACTTGAAGGCTTATACCGGATACTTCCACAGCAATGACGAGCTTATCAACAGGATCTGGTACGCAGGGGCATACACCAACCAGTTATGCGACATTGATCCCCATCATGGCTCCGCTCTGGTCAATGTCTTCCAGACAAACCCACCGCCGTTGCAAACGTGGTACTACAACTACACCATCACCAACGGGTCCAGTTGCCTCGTGGATGGTGCGAAGCGGGACACGCTTGTCTGGCCTGGCGACATATTCATCTCTGGACCGTCTGTGATATACAGTACCTATGATTTGGCAGCTATTCGGAATTCCCTGGAGTCACTGCTCATCCTCCAGACGGAAGATGGGATACTACCTTATGTGGGTGTGCCCTTCGTCTACATAATCAACCAGGTCAGCTTCACGTACCATCTTCATAACCTTGTTGGCGTGTACACCTACTACCTTTACTCTGGCGACGAGGCTTGGCTGCAAAAGTACTGGGACCAGTTCAAACGCGGACTGGCATGGTCGCTCAGTAACATCGATTCCAGCGGCCTGATGAATGTCACATCGTCTGCTGACTGGCTCAGAGCTGGGATGGGAGGACATAATATCGAGGCGAACGCGATTCTGTATTATGTCCTGAACCTGGGCGTTGAGCTGGCGGATGTTCTCAATGACGATGCTGCCGCGTCGCAGTATGAGGACGCCGCGGCAGGCATCAAGGAGGCTGCTAATAGACTGCTTTGGAATGCCACGCTTGGGTTTTATACCGACAACGAGGCAACGACATTGACCCCTCAGGATGGGAACAGTTTCGCAGGTGCGTCCAACCCCATCGGCTTGGACGATGAAGCTTCGGCTAACTTTCACTCCAGTCCTTAGCAACTTGACGGCATTTGACTACCAAAAGTCTGCAATATCGAACAACCTCAAGTCTCGCTGGGGCACTTACGGCGCACCCGCTCCCGAGGTGGAATCCGACCCGGCCACCATCTCGCCATTCGCTAGTGCATTTGAGCTTCAGGCGCATCTCGTCGCCGGCGATGCGGTGGCTACGCTGGATCTCATACGGTTGCAGTGGGGCTTCATGCTAGATGATCCCAGAATGACCAACTCGACTTTCATCGAGGGTTACTCCGCGAATGGGAGCCTTGTCTATGCTCCTTATGCGAACACACCTCGGGTTAGCCATGCCCATGGTTGGAGCACGGGACCGACTGCAGTGTTGAGCCAGTTCGTTGCCGGGATTCATCTGACTGCTGCAGCTGGGAGCGAATGGAGGATCGAGCCTCAGGTGGGAGACCTGACAATTGTGAACTCGGGGCTGAGCACAACGATTGGGAACTTCAGTGTTCATGTTGGAGCGGATGGTGACGGTGTGATTACCAGCTTCAGCTTTGAGACGCCCCAGGGGACAACAGGGGACGTGATTCTGCCCTCACGGACGGCGGGTGTTCTGAAGGGTCACGCGCACAAGACAATTAATCTATTAAATGGGACGGCCAGGGGCATTAGTGGTGGACATTGGACATATTCTGCGCATTAAGGTTTGTTGATATCAAGGAGGATTTGAATCAGGGGCAACTCGATCACAGATGGTTATATGAATTGCGCATATCGGCCTACTTGCAAGGGCACTATTACATATCTTTTACCAATCGGGCCCGTGAAGGATGAAGCTAGTCGGTATTGGACTCCCTCAAACATGTGACGATCCCGAGCTACGACGGCGGAATGCTTGGTCCTGGTCCGATGATCCAACACGAGCAACGGTGTGGCTTTTTCCAGACTTAAAGGATTGTGATAGTGGTTATAAGCTTCTATGTATTGTATGGCAACAGCGGGGCTAAAGTCCGTTGCGGACGTAAGGTCGCAATGTGGCTTGGGCACACCTCGAGAGGTGCGTTCATCTCGAGCCTGTGTTGTATTCGAACTGCTGTCGTTTGATCTGACGCCACGGCCCGATGGACGAATTCGAAGATTGCGGGGGTGCTGGGAACATACCTACCTACTATGTAGGTACTCAGGTGCTCCAGGTCACGCCATCTGCGACGAGTTGGCCATGGTGGTGGTACAGGTACGAGTTAGGCCTAGCACTCTCCCGCCACCGTACGGAAGTAGACCAAGGCTTACTTGGCCGCCTGGGTAGGTAGCTACATGAGGGTGACGAAGTCGTGAACGAGAAGCCACTTGGGCTCCAAGGAGGACAGACAGACTAGCACTCACCAATCAGATACTCCTGTAACGCATCTCCCATCACCACCCCTGCTTCCCCCGACCTGCTCTGAGGATTGAGGATACGAAGTGACATGGAGCTACTCAGCCAATGCATCTCTAGGTCCTGGTATACCTGCCGTTGCGGTCATCAAGACCTTTCGGTTCCTGGTTGGGATGGTAGGAATACAGCCGACTGGCCCTTGGGATATTACCGTTCCTCTCCAAAGATAGAGGAACAGACAAATAAAATTGGACATCATGCAGCCGGCCCCCTTCTCGAGAGGCCCTATACACGACGACGATGGAGAATACAGGTGAAAATCTGTTCAGGTCCGAGGACGAGGCGGTCCGGGCACAGGCGAGTTCACCGCGGGCGTCACAACTCCGATCCGTACTTGGAAGGACAAGATAGGCGACGGTGCTCATGAAGTCCCCCGTTCAATATATCGCCGGGGACCCTACTCTTCGCCTCACGGCGCACAGGAGATCCTGTTGGCATGCGTCAGTGGACATTAGGCCGCATACCACACATGGCTTCCACATCCCAATCTAGCGGGTTGGTTGTTGAAAATGCACCGTAGTGGTGAAACTGCTGTAGAGCTTTTCGGGATCCATCGGTTCGAGCGTCATGACGTTCGGGTCTGGGTACATGCAATGCCCCGGCGATGCCCCCCACCTGACACCGATGCCCATGACTTTCTGGGAGATCCATTGTGTTAAGAGAGGGATGAGCAGGCCTTGGACTGGTCCGCGACAGCAGTAGACCGACCATACATAGTACGATCCTTAAGGCGCCGGGTTTCACCATCACCAGAACGGGGTGGTGGGAGGGGTGCACAGGGTGAACGGTGTGGCAATATTAGCAACGGTCGGTGGGATGCTGCTAGCAAACCTTCGAATTCCGCGGTGACCGGATGCATGCTGGCCTACCTTACCTTGGTACTCGAGAAAGACAAGTTCGTAAGGCTATCGAAGAAAAGAGTATCTGCAGAAGCATAGTGGCTGTTGATACTGCACGATACATTCGACACCGGCATCCTCCGTTAAATGGTTCTCTCCGTATTGTATAGGATAACAAGCGCTGCTGGTGGCTGGATCTGCCTCTGACTGCAATGTTGACGCCAAGATTGGGACCCTGTGTATAAGTGGTATCCGTTTGTACAACATGTGATCTCTGAACCATCTCGAGATGATGAGGGTATGACAGTCGATGGCCGGTAAAGACAGGCAGGCATCCAGACTACCTACCTAGGTACGTATACAGCAGGTATTTGTTCAACGGCATAACAGCCTGCTGTTTAGGGGTTAGGGTTATTCCGTGGTAGTTAAATCCCCCCCCCCTTCCCTCCACGTCGTTACATACTGAAAATGTTTGGAAACATCTAGCTGCTTTTGGGCATCCATCTCCCACAGCATCACACAATCTTGGAACCCTCACTTCCAGCTTCGATGGTTTGTGTCGTACAAATAATCGGGCTGTGGAACATCGATTCATCACGATGAAAATGGCTACTGTCCTTTCTTTAGCGGGTTAGTGGTCAATAGCTGCAGAGACTGAAGCAAGTGACAGTTCTGCCACGCTCAAGGCAGGCATACAAAGGCATGATGCCGCATTGTGCACCTAGCTTTTGCATGTCAGGCTGGGCATGCGTCTAGACCAATTCGTCTATACTTCCTGTTATTGTTCAAGAAGGCAGATGCAGACAGAAGTAGGTATCCGCCGGCGATGCTGCTACCCAAGCACCTGTGGCGCACGTCGACAACTGACCTGTTGGTGGCCGTTCTTAGTACCGATGTACTAAGAATCCCGTAATATCTGGTCCAACCGAGTTAGACAATCGACAGGAAATTGCCGTGTGCAGCATCTATGTCTCTGCAGTCTTACTGGCCTCTGCCGTCACCTCGAGATTTGTCTATGGCCCGGAACACATGCAACTCACACTTCCCCTGCGCAGTTCTAGCAACTATCCTCTCCGGACACAATCTCGCGTTATGAGCCAAGAGAGTTCCGATTCATTCTCCTTCTCTCTCCGCCACCTTGTCCCTTCCTCCTGTCTCGTGTCTCCTTTCATTCTGCATCCCCTCGGTTGATTGTTCCGAAATCCCGGTCCTAGCATAGTACCTGCCCCCTCCTTTGAACTACTATACGCTCCTTTGAATACTGGTTCACGGTGGACAGGCTTCTCCTGTCATTCGGTGATGGTTTTGGATCATCAAAACGGGCTTGTACCATGGGCCTCGGAAGCGCAGCTTGAGAGATGCTGCCTTCCGTGGCATTGAGATATTGTTTAGTCACGCACTGTTGAGCTCCTCGGCCGTACTCACCTGCTTGTGCATTCTTGCTGAATCCTCGAGCCTTCTTCACCTTTGATATCTTTGGATCATTGTTTTTCGGTTGATTTGATCAGATCATGAACCACGTCAACTCAGCTCCTCGGCCAAGTTGGCTTGCCGCACGATACCGTCGTCCGATCGCAATTTTCTCAACTCGGAAAATACTGGCCGTGTCTTCTCTATTTTGAGCCCCCCCCCCTGGGTGGTTCTCGACGGTGAAACCGCTCTTATTCCACGTTGGTCCGGCCCAGTGGCTGCGGTGTGGAGACGCTGTGTCTTGTGTCTCTGTCCCACGCGACGCTGCCATTGCCTTGCGTCCTCTCCCTCCCCTGTTGAGCTACAGTAGAGGCGCAGGAGTTCAGGACATGGCGAGCCATGACAGGAAATAAGAGGCTGTACGTGGATGCTTCGAATGTCCTATTGTATATACAAGGCATCAGAGTACGACAAGACTTGCGACCAACCAACCAACGTCTGCTCTACCGACGCCCGGGAGGAGCACTCAAGTTACACCGGCTTGTTTCAGTCGGCTCTGTTGAGCTGCTTTATATACTGTCCAGGTCTACCCGTTCCCTTGCACCGCCCATTCCTTGCTCTCCTAGCTCCCTACTCGTAACTGCGCACAACGGCGGGGAATAATTGGCCTGTCTTGCTCGGTCTTCAAGCGTCAGCATTTTCTCTGTCTCGGTCAAACAATCTGCTATCAGCTACCCATATTTCCCAGGCGGGTAAGCCGCCGAGTACTCACTCATCCATACTTCGGCACTTCTGCTCTCCTTTTGCTTTCTGGGGGCGAAACTGCGCGGGCCTAGGACCACGACTGAATTTTGGAATCAATACTCGGGTAACGATGTGGAGGGCATCTTAACCATCGTATCCAGTGGAAGGACTCCTTTGGTTTCGATCAGCGCGAGATTTGAAGATTGTCTTTGTCTTTCTCATACCGACTGTCAGGCGAAGATGGAATCCATTGCGATAACCTCTGAGGGCCCAGCGATGGACGAGTTCAAACACCGCGATATGTCCCCGACACTGGCGAACAATGATGCCTCGCTTCCGAAGAAGACAAATATAAGGAAAAGGACCAAGACCGGCTGCATGAGTATGTTCTCGAGTCCTCTACCCATCGCGTTCACTTTGCTGTTCGCATAATGATGTGCTTGTTCGTGACTGACTTGACCAGCGTGTCGGCAACGTCGCATCAAGTGCGACGAGGGAAAACCAATTTGCCAGAATTGCACCAAATCAAAACGACAATGTGAGGGCTACAACACGCGTGTTGTATTCAAGAATCCCATGGGCGCGCTCCCTGGTGGCCCCTTTGGCCCTTTGCCACATTACCATGCGGATCCGACCGAAGCTCTCGTCAACGCTCAGTTGTCTTCGTCTCAGACCAAGGCATCCTCTTCATCACAGGGCCCTCTTCCGATGATTGCGCCCAAGCCCCCGAGTTTGGATTTTGGCAGCACGGCGCCGTTTCACTACCTTGGGGTCTATCCCCACCTCCATAGAGCCAGTTCATCGACAGGCTTTGGCTTGGGCATACACCAGCCGCAGTACATCGTGGGTCAGATGTCTCCTGATCAACTCTTTGCACAACCTTCCATGAGTATCACCTCTTCGCCAACTCAGATGAGGCAGCCAGACTGGTTCGATTTTCGCATGCACTCGCATTCACCTTCGCAATCGTCAAGTGCGATTCTCACAACGCCAGTCCGTCGACACACGGTGTACACCAGGATTGAGAACGAGAGACCTTTAGTCTCGCCGATCTTGCAATTCGAGCCCTCTATCCCGCCACCGCAACCTGTGAGTCTGGATACAAGGGAACCCAACCCAAAATCGTGGTTCCCCAGCGAGACGAAGACTTTGGCTGCGGAGCAGGAGGGCGAGGAGGATATGAGTAGTAGCATCAACAATCCTGGCTTGATGGTCGCCAACCGCCTGCAATCACCGGTCGACTTGTACGGGACTCAGATCCGGTCTTTCCACTCGCTGGCTGGCGAGAATATACTGACTAATTACTCGCCTTCTCCTGCCGACACACCCCTAAACGATCCCCAGACGGCCTCTGTATTCTGGTACTTCGTGAACGTCACGGCTCCAGCATTGTCACTGTTCGAGCGCAACCCGCTCGATCCATCGCGGATGTTCTCTGGCGAACCGATTCCAAAATCTCACCAGCACATATGGACATGTGAGTTCTTCCATACCAAATCGTGTCTCGGAACCGGGCAGCTGACTCTTGGTAGATGTTTTCCCGGTCTCTTCTTTCCAACATCCGGCTCTTCTTCAAGCGATCCTTGCCCTGGGAAGCCTGCAGATGGCCCTCTTGAAGGGAGATATACCAACAGCTTCTTGGCTGCATTACCAGCTGTGTATCCGTCGAAGTTCCAAAAACTATCAGAGCCCGAGTAGACGGGCCGACCCAGCTACTCTGGCCGCTACATTACTGTTAGGCTTTTACGAAGTCTGGAGCAGTAACCACGAGAAATGGTGCACACATATGATTGGAGCACGACAGCTGATCAAGGAGACGCCGTTCAGCGAGATGAGCAGGCAGATATTAGCTATCCACCAGCAGAGGCGACAACAGTGGATGGAAAAACAAGTACAAGATCCCTTCAGCGAGATCCTTCCACAGTTGAACAATGTCAACCACGAACTTGCGGAGGTAGATCTGGGTTTGGTGAGCCGCTTATCGGGGAAACCTGTGAGGTTCATCGATTCACTGGCTTCCCCTACACGGGAGTCAGGGCCAAGACGATGCACAGAGCGAGATATCGAGAATTTCGAGCATATGATGGACCTGTATTGGTGGTTTTGCAAGATGGACGTTTACCAAAGCACGCTGGGGGCTTCAAAATTATTGTAAGTTCTCATGCACTGTCAGCGGCGATGGCACTGGGTGGCTGATAGGAGAGCAGCATGGATTATGACCTATGGACGCAGTGTCCTCCACGCGCACCCATGAACAAGCTTAACCAGATGTAAGAGCCTTCAGGCACCAGTCCACATGCATGATTGCTGATCTGTGGTAGATATGGGACCTATGACCACCTTATTCTCCTGTTGGGGCGCCTTGTCACTTTCGTTTCCAACGACCTGCCACGCAAAAGGAAGGCAAGGGACCGAGAGTCCAGCTCAAGCCCGAGAGGACCCAACTCGCCACCGATGTTTCCTGGGATGTTCCCCGGGAGAGGCAACATCAAGTTCCCGAGAGGGCTCAGTCCTCCACAGGAGCCCTTTCCCTCGGCAGAGAATATATTTGATGCAATTGACCTGGAGACAAGCACGCACAAAGCCTTAGAGGAGTGGAACAGTATACTACAGGCCTTCGAGCTGTTCAAATCATGTCTTGGGCCGGACTTCAACCCCTTGGGCGAGGAGGTGCACCCGCCCCAGGACTCGCCATTCGGCCCGGCTCTCACTTACAGGACTTACAGCATTGCAGGTATCTGGATGAACTTCTACATGGGCCTGGTCCTTCTCCACCGAGCACATCCAAGCATGCCACCGTTCGCCATGCTCGCGGCGCATATGGTCGTCGAGCAGACGGACCCCTACGCCAACGAGATCGGACGCCTCGTGGCCGGCGTGGCTGAGGAATGGACCTTGGAGTCCATGGTCAGCACAGTCCAATCAGCGGCGTACATCGAGTGCTGCTTCCCGCTGTTTGTGGCAGCCGTCCAGGTACGTGACCTCGCCTCGGACATCATCGTCTTAACAGATGTGAGAGCCTATGCGTGACTGACACGCCACATGACGCAGTTTCGAGACAAACTCCAGAGACAGTGGACGATAAGGCGTCTCCACGACATAACCCGCCTGACAGGGTGGCAGACAGGAGATCAAATCGCCAACGGCTGCGAAGGAGCCTGGCGTAAGGCCTCTGCGATGGGTTTCGCGCCGCCGTATGAGCCCGAGTCCGAGTCCGATGCCCTCAGGCAGGGCTGGACTACGAGGAGGCTTGATGAGAGGATTCAGGAGGTGGATGAAGGTCAAAACAAGCCGGTTCTGCAGCGGTCGGACCGGGCACATGTTGCCTTTGGGCTGCTCAGCGTTGAGGATGACATGGAGAGGTTGACGCTGGAGGACTAGATGGGGCCAGGTCGTCAAGCTGTCAAGCTCTGGAGCGATTGGGAAGGTCAGGAATGGATGCGGCTTTGGTTGATGTTCTCAGCTCAATTGGACCAATGTGGGCCTTTAGTCGTCTGATTCGTGGATAGACTAATGATACATTCGCTACTAGCGATCATCCTTCATATCGGTGACCTCGTCTTCTCATTGGCTCTATGTCATGGTGCAGCTCGCAGCTGTGTGCGGATCTCGTTGAAATCGCTGTCATGTCTTTGCAATCGTTCGGGCAGCCACCGCGGCCTCATATCGCAATTACTCGACTTCATCGCGAACGTTGCTGTCGTCTCCATCATCATCGCCCCAGGGGCGAAATCTGCCACTGCCATCCCATCCCTAGTTTGCGGGCAGGCGCTCCACCACAGCAGCCATCTCCTCGTCCGTGTATATCCGGAAGCCTTTCTCTTTGGTCACACTTGCGAGTTGCACGTTCTTTGAGTCCAACTTCTCCTCCATCACCTGCTTCAGGGTCTTAAGCACTAGCGTCTCTGCGTCTATCAGCGTGAGAGACTACGTGAAATGTCAGCGTCATCCCAGCGCGTAATATTGTCCACAGCTTATAGCACGTATGTACCCATAGTCGCTTACCTTATGGTACTCATTCTGCAGCTCAGCCTGCGCGCCCTCACTTCCACTCCCAATAGCCTTCGCGTCATACCGGTAGAATGTTCCACTCGGCTCGGCGTGGTACAGAGATGGGCCGTCCTCATCGTATCCCGCAATGAGCAGCGCAACACCGAATGGCCGACTCATGATGCTCTCCTCGCCATCGGCACTCTCGCCGAACCGCAGCGCAAGGTCGCAGATGGCCTGGGTGCAGGACTCGACCCGCAGGCTCTCGTTGTAGTTGAAGGCGTGGCTCTGGCACTCGACGCGGGCATGCTCGACCATGCTCCGGGCATCGGCCTGCAGGCCGGACATGGCGCAGCCGATGTGGCGGTCGATCTCGACGATCTTCTCGACGGACGAGGTCTCGAGCAGGGTGGAGGTGACGCGCTTCTCGACTCCGAGGACGACACCCTCGTTGGTGGCGACGCCGATAGCTGTGCTGCCAAGCTTGATGGCCTCGAGGGAGTACTCGACCTGGAAGAGACGGCCTTCGGGGGAGAAGGTGTTGATACCCCGGTCTGCAAGGAGGCCAAGTCAGTCAGTCAGTTGGGGGTTTGCTCGTTCACGATGGGCAAGTGTTGCGATGGATGGTATGATGAACTGACCGTATTCTGATCTTGCCATAAACATCTTGGCGGTATTGTGAGGGCGACTTGACAATGAAGTGGAGGAAATAGGAAAGTGAGTGCTGGTTTAGAACGGGCTTGTGGTTGCAAGAAGGCAGGTCGGCAAGAAGCTATTGTTAGGAAGGAAGCTCAAGCAAACGGTCGGTCGTCACCAGCTGGAGCCTGCCGCAGCCGGGGTGATACATCCCTGTCTCTACATTAGTGGCCTACATACATAAATACATACCTACCTAGCTATACTAGTAGCACTGGCCAGCCCCCCCCCCCCGCCAATCGCTAAAGCAGTAGAACAGGGGGTGCTGGACAACGCAGTGACGCGCCTGGACTCCAGAGCATCAATTTGTCGCGATGCTTGCCCGAATATATAGTAGGTAGACAAAACTGACATGCCTCCAAACAACCCCTCGCCAACCTCACCCCCAATTCACCAGATCTGCGCAGCACATGCGACTAGGAAATAAGGAACACGGCTGCGATTCCAGATGTAATCCGAAAACATGTCCGCGTCTACCAGAAACCCAGCCCACGGTGCTGGCAGAGGAGCCAACGCCGCCGCCGCTGGGGACAAGCCGTCGTCGCGCATGGCCCGCTCCAACACCGACAACACAGCCCGAAATCCGTTCGACTCGAGATCGCAGAAACCAGGGACTGCGTCGCCGAGGTTGGTCCAGGACAGATCGCCACATAAGAGGACGTTGTCGGGCAACCCTCGGACGGGCACCACGAGATCTGCTGAGGAGCGGGAACGGCGCATAGACAAACATACCGTGACGACGCGCGAGACCATCGTCTCGAGGACTAGAAGTCCAGAAAGAAGACATGCGCCGTCGTTTTCCACGTCCGCGGCGATCGACAAGGCGAAAGTAGCGGACCGGAGGAGTGCAGATACAAGGTCGAAAGACCTGAGGCAGGAGGCACCTCTGCAAGGCATGGAATGGCTCCTAACAAGCTGTTGATCTCTGTCACCGTACTGACAGGTTGGAATTATAGCTCCGTGGGAACCGGAAGCGACACTTCTGCCACATACCTCTGCGCCGTTGGCATCCCGAATCTCCATACCACCGCTGGCATTGCATGCGCCCACATCTGTACAACCGAGACCGCTGTCAGAACTGTCGTTGGAGGCTCAGGAGGCCGTCATATTAGAGGATCTCCTATTTGTGTTCATGGGATACGAGGGCCAGTATATCAGGTTCGCGAAAGGCTACGACCCGCATGAGGAACGGGACCGATTGACAGGACCGACACATCGCATCTTACCCGGCCTGGACCCCAGTTTACAGGATCTCACCATGTCGATGCTGAAGATGGCAACATATTATACCGCACTTGAAACATTCGTTGACGTTCAGAGCCGCGAAGAATTCGGTTCTGTGAACCACGCGCTGTGCGCATCAATACGGAAGTTCCTGCAGGACTACCTTGTCCTTATTGCCCAATTGGAGACGCAGTTCCTCACAAACGACGCTTTCACGTTACATGTCCTCAACATTCATATAATACCTACTAGCCACATGATGTTCCAGCTCTACTCACTGGCACATGAGCTCCTGAAAAGGAACGCCCTATTGGACGAGGAAACCGACGAGTCGAGCGATAGCGCGGACGACTTTGACCAAATCCTGGAGCAATTGAGGGACGGCGGAGACCTCATGCCTGGAAACATGACGGGGAAGAAAATATGCAAGGGCGGTGTGGTGCTTGGCCTCATCACAAAGAGATTAGAAACCATGTCTGGAGATCCAGCAGCGAGGGCATTGCTCACAACCCTGTTGCGGGACTCGAGCCGGCCATACATGGTGATGCTTAACGAATGGCTTCATCACGGCAGTATCAACGACCCACATGGAGAGTTCCTGATCAAGGAGCAAAAAAGCTTGCGCCGAGAGAGGCTAGAACAAGACTACACGGATGAGTACTGGGAGAGACGTTATACCATTAGGGACAAGGAGATACCACCGCAGCTAGTAGCTGCCAAGGACAAAGTCCTCCTGGCTGGCAAGTATCTCAATGTGGTAAGAGAATGTGGGGGCGTGGACGTCAGCAGCGACGTCAAAGACAAGCCGAAATCATTTGATGACAACCGTTTCCTGGAGAACGTCAATAACGCATACTCACACGCGAATGAGTCGTTGATGCAGTTGCTGCTGACCACCCATGCGCTGCCGGACAGACTGCGTTCCCTTAAACACTATTTCTTCCTCGACCCATCCGACTACTTCACTTACTTCTTGGAACTCAGTACCTCGGAGTTACGAAAACCAACCCAGATCGTCAACATTGCCAAGTTGCAGTCGTTGCTTGATCTGGTACTACGGCAGCCAGGCAGTGTCGTGGCATTGGATCCGTTCAAAGAGGATGTGAAGGTGCAGATGAACGAAATTACGCTCATCAAGTCTCTTCAAAGGGTTGTTAATATCACGGGAATTGAAGAGGGCGGCTCACTCCAACCTCTGAAGGACCAGCCTATCGAAAGCGATAAGAAGGCCAACGGTTTCTCGTCCTTGCAGTTAGACTACGCAGTCCCCTTTCCAGTGTCCCTCGTCGTCAGCCGGAAAACGATCTGGCGGTACCAAGCTCTATTTCGTTACCTATTGTCCCTTCGCCACCTGGAATCACAATTATCAACGGCGTGGCAGGTGCAGACTCGCGGCTTTGTGTGGTGCCGTAGAAGTTCGAGTAAAGAAATCGAGCTGTGGAAGAAGCGTGTTTGGACGCTAAGAGCTCGGATGCTGATTTTTGTCCAACAGCTGCTGTATTTCTGCACCGCGGAGGTAATCGAGCCGAACTGGCAATCGTTGATGTCCCGGCTGAAGGCGAAGGACAATGATACGTCCAAGGGTTTCACACGGACGGTCGATGAGCTGATGCAGGATCACGTGGACTTCCTGGATACTTGCTTGAAGGAGTGCATGTTGACGAACAGCAAGCTTCTCAGAGTAAGTAATATGTCAAGATTCACATAGAGGATGTTTAACTAAGAATTATGACAGGTTCACTCCAAGCTCATGAACAACTGCAACATGTTCACAGGCAGCATCGACTGGATGACGAGGAATCTGGAAAGGTCCGACCCAGATCTACAAGGGACGACTAAGCCGAGGAACATGACCGACGACCAATGGAAGCATCTACTAGCCAACCGCGAGAAGTACGGCGAGTCGAGCAAGAGTCCTGAGGAGCAGCTATCCATGTTGATGGAAACGATGAAGGCATGGGAATACAACTTTAGCAGGCATCTGAAGATTCTGCTCGATGCGCTCAACCACTATGCGGCAACGGAGACGATCGTGCTTCTCAGTCTCTGCGCGAGATTGAGTGCTGCAAGTCAAGGCACAGAGCATGTTGGGAGCATCAGAAATGAGGATGATTCTACGCTCTGAGAGGATTTAGGGCGGGCGAACATGAAGGTGTTGCGCGGCGTTGGAGATATTGTATGGGGCGTTCTGCAGGGACGGATGATCAATAGAAGATGGCTCCGAGGGCATCTTCAAGGGTTCAGCTGAATAGGCATCAACGATACCTTGTTTGTACGAAGAACGAAGCAAATAAACAGCTTTGAATGACCATTGTTTTTATCTGGTTGCGAGTGCTCCCTCCCGTCCTTCCAGGTACGGATGATGCACCCCCATGCACCTGGGCAGTCTGACCACCCCTGCCGACCCCTGCTGACCCCTGAGAGCTTGAGTGGCTCTTCGGCGGCTATTGCCGGCCGACAGCTGTCATAATTGCCTACGTGCTTTAAGGTTCCAAGGTTCCAAGGTTGGCTTCTCATCGTCTCACAGACTGTCAAACAACGTCACAGCTTCTGTGCAGTCAGTACCTAGGTAGTCTCTACCTTCGCTACAGTACAGTACAGCTTTCACGACGCCGTCTCCTTCCTGTCCACTCTTTTTTATACAGTACGGATTACAGGAGTGCAGACCCGCCATTTACAACGCCATCCTTATTCCTACCTAGTACATACATTGCCTCCCCGGTCTCGTTTCCAGATAGCATTTGCAGGGTTCCCTTGCCTTGCTGAAGTCAACAATAGCTAGCAGCCTCGTTGTCGTCGTTGTCGAAAGCACGTGCTAGCTTCGCATCGAAACACACCCCGATTATCGCTCTACAGACCATGGCCCAATAGAAACAACTGGCATCAATTGACCTGTTCTTACGTTCTGTTTCCTGCCTCATAATCGCAACCCTGCCGACTTCCCATACTACCCGTCACGATGCCTCGAGTCCGTCCGGCCACCACAGGCTACGAACGCCTGGAGCAGGCCGACCACTCCAGCGACGATTCCGACGATGATTTCCTGGGTCAGAGCTCTACGTCGATGCAGGATCCTCGCGCTCCGCGATACAACCATACCTCCCAGCCGCGCCCGCACTCGGGCATGACCTCCCCAAAACCACACGTGTCAAGCGGCACAGGCCGACCAGGGGGTTCGAAGAATAGCCGCGGCCGTAGAGTTAGGAGCAATTCGAGTGTAGATGTCAAAGCAATCAATGCACGGCTTGAAAAATGGGCAGAAGAGATCGCGTCCAAGTTTAAGAGGGGCAAGAGAGGCAAAAACGGTGATGACGACGACGAGCGGCTGGAGATACACCACAGCGTCTTCCAGGCCCCAGAAGGCGTGCGCCCGGCCACGGCGGAGAGCCTTGCCATGCCGCAGGAGGGGGTTATGACCAAGGAGGAATTCGAGGTCATCATCGAGAGCGTGCGGGTGGCTATCGATCACGGCGTGCAACCTCTCATGATCTCGCAGGGCAGCTCAGGGTCGTACTTCGCAAGGAACCCCGATGGCAAGGTTGTGGGTGTGTTTAAGCCCAAGGATGAAGAGCCGTACGCTGCGGGAAATCCCAAATGGAACAAATGGATCCATAGGAATCTGTTCCCTTGCTGTTTCGGCAGGGCTTGGTGCGTTCAAGATGGCCAGATACTCTTCAACACATCGACCATTCACTAACTGCAGACAGTCTCATTCCCAACCTCTCCTACGTAAGCGAAGCGGCGGCCTACACCCTGGATTGCCAACTCCGGACACATATGGTACCCTACACCGACGTTGTGTGGCTCGCATCTAAATCATTTCACTATCCGTTCTGGGATCGTTATAAGTATTCCAGGAGTAGGAAAACGTTACCAGCGAAGCCGGGAAGCTTTCAAGTCTTTCTCAAGGGCTTCAAGGATGCGAATGTCTTTCTCCGAGAGCATCCTTGGCCTGATCAATATCTCTCAGGTTACAGGACGGATGAAGCACAACGCAGCAAGCGCCGAAGATGGGCGGATAACTGCCGACCCACACCGGGACGTGCGCAGGAAGAGAATGCCGAGGACGGGTATGAATCCCCAGAGCGCTCTGTACCTGGACCTGGGAACTTCAGGTGGACGGAGAGCCTGAAACAAGGTTTCCGAGAAGAGCTCGAGAAGCTCGTGATATTGGACTACATCATGCGTAATACTGACCGAGGGCTCGACAACTGGATGATAAAGGTGGATTGGCAGACCGAGGAGGTTTCAATAGTTTCTGAACCACCACAGTTCAAAATGGATACAGCAGAGCCGGAGGATGGCCCAAGACCGGTAGACTTGGGCCAAAGGAAAACGCAGGGCCGGTCATCCTATCCTTACAAGGCTCAGAGGCCGATGGAAGCATCCAGCCCAACAGAGCGGCCCAGAGATCCGAAGATTACCATAGGTGCTATCGATAATTCTTTATCATGGCCTTGGAAACACCCGGATGCTTGGCGCAGGTGAGTGGCACATGAACATACTAGGATTGTGTGGTAATGCTAACCATGGCGGTAGTTTTCCATTCGGATGGCTTTTCTTGCCCGTGGACCTCATTGGCAGGCCATTTTCGCAGAAGACAAGAGATCACTTCCTCCCGCTGCTCACATCCACCGCATGGTGGAGCCAGACGCAACTCGCACTGAGGAAGGTGTTCCAGCTCGACCCTGACTTTCAGGAGAAGATGTTTTCACGGCAAATAGCCGTTATGAAAGGCCAGGCGTGGAACGTCGTAGAGACGCTGAAAACACCAGACCACGGCCCGTTGGAGCTCACCCGACGCGCAAAGGTCTGCGTATGGGACGACCTGGTAGAGGTACCTGTGGCAGTTCCGATGAGGGTGACGTCCGCAGAGATGCGTCGCCGCACAGATGAGGAGATCCACAAGGCCATCGAAGAGGAGATGGACATCGGCGCCGCAAAATCGTCTTCCAAACCCGTCACGGACTTGCTCGGTCTCGCTACTCCACCGGCCGACATACCTCATCCTGGTAGATTCGAGCTCTCTGGGCACATCACAGATACGGCAATAGACGAAACACAGTCGATGGAGGACTCACTGGTCATGAACGACTACAACACGTCAGATTCATCGCCAACACGCAACAAATACGACCGACCCAGAATATCCCACGCGAATGTTGGGACTAGTTATCCCGGCCCGCACCGATCACACACCGCGCTCAACGCAGACCCCCCACCTAAAAGGGAAAGGAGATACTCGTATGCAACCGTTATGGGGCGTCGGAACAGTACCCTGGCCCAGCAGATGTATGGATATGATGATGACGACGTCGAAGGGGACCTCGGCTATGCTGCAGCGGAGGGCATGGAAGGCAATCAACGCAAGGTCATCGTGGAGAGGCTTGAGCCTGTCAAGGCAAGGAACCCGGTATTTACATGGTGCTAATGAGTCACGGTCGTTTGGGAATAAGTGTAATATGGCTTCCCATGTATTTTCGGAAGTCCTGGGTGCTGTCCAGTCCCTGGACATCTCGCTGGCTACGATGGTAACTCTACATGACTACATTGACCACGATGCACTGCAAGTCAAGTCAGGACAATTGCCCGGTGCTAAAGAGGAATGCCAGGTTAGAAGAAACAATGATGTCAACGTTCCCGTCACCTGCCTTTCTCTTAAGTATTTGCTGCTTGGCGGGTTTATTCCTATGTCGTGCTTGAATATCACCCCACAGAGCCTAGCGACTTCTCGAATGGGCCCCGGCCTCACCATATATTCTTAGCAATAATCATTATTCGCCAATGGCGACTACATGAAGACTCTTACCAACAAGTCTCTTGGTGACAAAGTGACTGTCCCGTTTAATTGGGTAGTACAAGGGGTAAACTCGCCTGGGCCCAGGATCTTGTAGACTCTGGACGGCAGAGAGCGGGCGGATTCGAGGCTACAGACATCGTTAATTACAACAGAAACAGAGGATTTGGAAGGACACTGAAACCATAGAGTCAGCAGTATTGGCACTGTAAATGGTTACAGTGAATGCAATCAATACTTATTGCCCAAATACAAGAACTTACCAGGACTTGCTGTTCGTGCTAGATACTTGTCAATCTATCATCCCACAATGCTATATCGAGCTGGTCATCTTCACATGCCATTTTCCCCATGTTCGTCATTAAACTAGCACCTCTGTTGGACAGCAATCTCTGTTCAAATCCCCTTGGAAACTCCGGTCCGCTCAGGGATACCCTGACAGCCCTGGCAAGGTGATAAGTGCTTTCTCTGATAGCCCGATTCACGAAGCTCGCCCCTCGTTCCTCGCCGGGAAAACATGTGGAAATTCGAGCAGGGGTTTACCCACCTCAGGATCCCAAAAAGTTGAAGCAACCGACCGGCAACCGGGAAAATTGCTGCACAGAGAATCAAGCCTTCATACCCCCTGGCCAGGGGGACCCGGCTTGGCTTGGGGGGAGGGGCTTCCGCCCACTCGCCAGATCCGCTGTGACCCAACGTCCATCCAGCCGGTCTCACCTCCTTGTACGGCTCCAGTTGGCCAAGCATCCAGGCACCTCGTGATCCTCGGCAGACATTGAGAAAGGCCCTCCTCAATTTGACTTGACAAAATAAGCCTTCGGATATGAAATCTTCCCGGTGTCGATCGTCCCCTTGCATCACTACGGCCCATACATGTAGATGCTTGAAGTAACGGCTACAAAAGTACCGAGACAATGTGATTATGGTGCACGGTACAGGGCCGGTAGGATTCGGATCCTGGTCTTTGGACATCGATCATCTTGGGAAACCTCGATATACATAGATGCTCATACGCATCATGCGCGCACAGCTCCCGTCATCTCCGAGGACTGGCCGGGCAGCAGTGGATGAGATGGGCAGAAGGAATGAGCACACACAGAGAGGGCGCGGCGAGGAGACGAAAAGACAAGCCGCCACCATCATTTTCCTCCTTCTACACATCAGAGAGAGCTTTGATCAATAAAATATGATCCGTTCTATGACCTTATGTAAGCGAAGTGCCGTCCCAGAGTCTCGGGATTTTAGGTCCCAAACAGCTGGGACGCCCTCCCGCCATAATCAGGGGTAGCCTGTCGATTCAACGTCAGCCTCCATATATCGAGTCCGGGTACCCACTCATGGCTAATCCTCAACGTCAATGCGAACGAATGGTAATGCTGTTTGGATCGATACAGAAACTCCAGCATTCGCTTGGCCAAATCTCGAAAGCGCAGGGTCTGATCCTTTTTCGTCGCTTGTTGGCGCCATGCATCAACCAGTCTCCACCGTAAAGACTTGAGTTCTGTGCCCGCAGTCCTCAGGGCTGCTGATCATCAAGGGGGCTGACACTGAGAGCTCATGCGGCATATGAAACGTACGTTGGCCCTGTCTTCGACGGTTATAGCTCGTTGTATATGACGCCTCGGTTGCTCCCGGATAAGGGCTTAAATGCCTCGCGGTGGCATGGCCCTTTTACAGGGCGTCAGTAGCTCATGACTGACCGGGAACGGGTTGAGGGCATGGCACGCGCATGTCCCGGCTATAGCAGTCTTTGCGGTACATGATTCGGGACTCGTACTGTCCACAAAATCCTCTCAATTCTTCGTGAGCGGCCGGAATTCCCGATAGTGGTTCGCGAGCGGTTTCGCCCAAATTGCTCTGCAGACAGAGTTTGACTGGTCCAGGCATCGATCAGCTCTATGGATTTGGGAATGGCGAATTTCAGGAGCCTCCGGCCGCAATGGCGAGGTTCCACGAAAGAGGAAAAGCTAAATGTCACCGCCAGCATGTCGTGTTTCTATGCCCTTCGCAATATAAGGTACTGAAAGATGTTATCCATCCGAAGGAGCAACTGCCCCAAAACCACAGTATATACTGATGTTGGTCAGCAAGCTTCAACGAATATGAGGAGCATATTCGCAAACATGATACAAAGGCGAAACTAGCCGCATTTGATGATCATAGATTCGCTCTCGTTTACATGTTGCCAGAACAAATAGAAGCGATCCTTCGAGCAATCACGCATATAGCAAGTAACGCCAAGATGGTGGCCTGGCGATCAAAACAGTGGATATTTCGTGAAACCTGCCTTGCATTTTGGGTCACTGTGTAGATAGGAAGGAGGCGTGCTTCAGTGCCTGCTCCATAAGACTTAGCTCAAATTGTTTTCGGCACCACATGCGTCTTTTCGAGTATCCAAAATAAAGGGCATATGTGTTCGCATGTCACCGTGTACCTGTCCAGCGTCTGCACGCAATGTAAGTCTAGAGCTCGTACCTGTGCAATCCCTGAGATTTTTCTCGTTCGTGAAATGCTTTATAAGGTCTCAGCGCGCGTTCTTGGGTCCGTGTCCCTGAACTGAAAGCTTGAGGAGGATGACTATGGCAAGAACACCCACGGACAATGAGAGGATTGAACAATGATTGGGTCCTCAACAGTACCGAGGTCTGTTCGCTGTTGGTTGTCCCGAGCTAGAGGAGCCTTCAAGGATATATGCTTTTGCCCACTGCAAGCTTCCACGGCTGACCCACAAAGCCTCTCCATGGGCGGGAGCAGCTAAGTTGGAGGTGCGTCAGACTAAAACAGTCCCAGCCCCCTGGCTGTGAGGTCCCTACCGGAAGTTCTGGTGTTAAGCCGGGTGTGTTTTCCTCCTCACGCTTGTAGTTTCAGGGAAAAGACCAAAGCTGTGGGTGTGAGGCAGTCCATCACAACAAACCTAGGGAGTGGTATTGACGCCATCTCAAGTTCCCTCAAGGTCTGGAATAGAACAGGATCGGCTGTAAGGCAGGATGTCCCCATTATTGTGAAGCTTGATAGTATTCCAGGGAAGAAGCCGACTATCGCCGTTGCTGACTAGCCCAATGCTACGTAGAACAGTCTGAAAAGGGATGCTCATGCGTCGGAGCTGGATTTCAGGGATCGACTTCGATGTTGCTCGGAACATTATTGGGAGGAGAAGGCACTGGGTTGAAATCTGCATCGTGGTCAGTGGTCCCCTAGTCCCCCCATCTCACTTACCTACATGACCAGGCTCATCAGTACCCACCCATGCCCTGATCAACAGGTCTGGTTGCACCTTCCACATCGCGCGGAATAAATGATTGTCTTGAACTTGTGTCATCTTATCATACCTAGATAATTCTTTCCAGTCAACCTCTGAGCCTTCCAGGCCCCAGACCTCAGATCAACTTTGGAAGTTTCGCGCGTTGCAGCCTACTTCGGTCGAGCGCGAGACGACTTCGAGCGTCGATTTCTGTTGAATGATGGAAGAGTATGTTCCTCTAACAAGCAATCCTTTCCAGTAGTGAGTGATAGCACCACTGAGACGTGCCACACCCACAGCAATCCAACGGATGCTCCGGTGCCCGAAGATTACCTGGAGACAGTAGAGTATCACAACCGCGTGTTCCAACAGCACTCGCTCAGAAACGGAATATACTTCGTTCCAGTTGATGAGGTACTTGCTCCAGAACACTTGCAGGGATCAAGGGACTCATGGCGACGATAGGAAGAAGCACAGCGGCTGCACTTGATGCACCATGTTTTCCATATTCTCTTCGACGGCAGGTATATTTTCCCGAACCCGATACCCACCCCGCGCCGGATACTCGACTGTGGCTTTGGTTCAGCGACGTGGGCCATGGAGGTTGCCGACATATACCCAAGCTGCGAGGTTGTTGGTGTCGATATTGCTTCGCACATGAGCCCGTCCGAGCTCCCTCCAAACTTATTCCTCGAGATCGATGACCTTAATGAACGGTAGGAGCCACAACGAGTGCCCGGAAGATAGAAAAGATCCTGATCTCTTGGATAGACTCAACTTTGGTACTTCTAACTTTGATATCGTTCACAGCCGCTGTATGGCTGGAGGTATCAACGCCGATGGATGGAGCGATTACGTGAGAGACTTGAACCGAGTTCTGGTGGCAGGTGGATGGTGCCAGATGGTGGAAATATACTTCAATGCCCAATCGAATAACGGAACATTGACAGATGGTGAGACCATCCCTAGAGCACTTCTAAGGGCCGATGTTAACATCAGGGGCGGCAGATCATGCTCTTCGACGCTGGTGAGTCAGGCAAACGCTCCCATTTTCCTTCAGTCATAGCGGGATGCGAGGTGACTTCTGCTCGCGCTCTTAGCAAAGAGAAGGGGATATCCGCAGAACATCCGAGACAGGACAATAATACTCGGTGGAAGATGGAAGGCGAATGGCTGCCATAGGGTAGACCGCTTTATTGTAGACTGACAGTCCGCAGGTCTCGCCTGTATCTGCAGAGCCTACAACCGCAGAAGGACGGTAGAATAGGCATACGACTGGAGACCTTGATGCGAAATGCAGGATTCATCAATGTCGAATCTCGGATGTTGCAGTTGCCTCTATGCGGGTGGCCAGAGAGTGCGCTGCCTCATTCCTTTCAATTGAGAGAACGAGAAACTGACAGTCTGTTAGATGCGCGAGAGAGGGAGATCGGGACTGCGAACCGCGAAAATACCTTCGAATTACTTAGCTCCCTGGCGGTGTATCCATTAACGGAGCGCCTGGGAATGTCCTTCACAGACGTACAGCTCTTGGTGGCACAAGCTCGGAGAGAGGCGCAAGATCCGGCGTTCAAGGCGTATTTTCCCGTGTAAGTATCCAACAAGATACGCATCAAGATTCCACGATCAACCGAGAACAGCATGCATTTTACTGACTTTCAGGAATAACAGCTATGTGTGCCTCGGTCAGAAGAGAACATAGTGTTGATGATGAAGCCACGATGAATGGGAAGATAGTTTGAAGTTTGAGCTGATAGGAAGCAAATGCAAAAGGGGGTCGTCGGGCGTCGACTGTGGGTAGGTTGCACATGAATACGAATGAGAAGGCGCCTTGGAAGACCAACAATCTGCCAAATTTGGAACTCTGTGCTTAGGTACCCAGGTACCCAGCACTATGGAACTGTGAGGAGAACCTGTGGGTCAAGCATGGAGAGTACCTAGGTAGGTATTATGTTGAATGCGTGGTAGGAAGACGCTGAAATGTCCAGCATATCAATTATATGAACGTCCATGAATGCCTACAGTGTCGTATTCAAACATCGAACACTTCCGGGTGGTCATCAATTATACTTAGGTAGATCATTAGTAACAGACAGCTACTGCTGATATGTGCCAAGAGACCTTTCGGAATTCCAAGGTTGGGGCCTTGCACTTATATGGCAGCATGCCTGGAGACACGATCTATAGCTCAACATACACCCACCCGTACCTCTGTAGGTATCCCGGAACAGCATCATTCCACTGATACGGTACTCAAGGGTACCTGAAGGATACCACGTGGAAGCAGGGGTGCCTGGCTTAGCTGCCAAAGGTTCAAGGGAGATTCCCGCGCAGTGCCGTGGAGCTCCCTAAGTCCCCATAACGGGACGATGATAGGTGGCCCAAGCTCCTTTCCATCGAAGTTTTTCTCCAGTTTACCAATAGTAGCTTCAACCTAGCAACACCACCCGTCAGATTCGTATACTGAAAGCCGTGTCTCGTCAGTGCAATTCGTCTTGGGGTCGCAGTTTCAAAAGTAGGTAGCCCGGATCGGTCATATCCCGTACAGTGCCAACCACTCGATTAGTCCAGACATCATGGCCAGCAACATTTCAACCCAAGCCCTTCGCCGGCTCGCATTGTCGCAAACAAGGCGACCGGCCCTTGGCGCCAATGCTGCTCCCAGATGCCTCCGGATGGCCCGGCCATACTCTACTGAGGCCCCTCCTGCACCGCCATTACTGGCAAAGCTCAAGGCCGACCTTAAGACCGCCATGAGGGCCAAGGACGCAGCTCGACTTTCAGTCCTACGAGGCGTCCTATCCGCGACCAACAACGCCGCCAAGACTCCTTCTCCCATTACCACCGATGTTCAGCTCGTACAATTGCTGAGGAAAACAGCACGGGGAAACCAAGAAGCAGCTGAGGAGGCGCGGGCGGCCGGTCGTGAGGACCTAATCGAGAAAGAGGAGACCCAGATCAAGATCATCGATGAATATATCGCCGCCAGTGGGCTCCAAACCCTTGGAAAGGAGGAGGCGCGAGCACTCGTGGAGAAGATCGTTGCCGAGGTCAAGAGCGAAGGCGTGGATGAGAAGAGACTATCGGGCGAGGTCATGAAGAGACTCATGGCCAAGGGTGGTCCTCTGGAGGGCAAGGAGGTCAACCGGAACGAGCTTGCACAGATCGCCAAGGAGTTGACGCAGTAAAGCGACGAGCCGAGGCCGAACTGGTTGGAATATCCTGGCCCGAGCCTTGGACCTACTGCTGGAGCTGGTAACTTGTTATCAACCTTTACTGGTATGTACAACATCAACAAAAATCCTGTATTATCACCTGGACATAGAGAAGATGCACGATGTTGCATAGCAGGAGCAAATCGATTTGCAACGCGAGCAAGAATCTCCCGTTCGAACAGCTTCGACTATCGTCAGAGTTATATTGCAAGGTGAATAGTTCTAAAACCTAAACAAATTGATGGCAATCCGAAGCGGCTACCAGCGGCGGTCTCCAACAGACCAGAGCACCACATTGTACCTTCGAAGAATTTAGTGAGCCATCAGCCAAACGTCCGCTCGATCCCTTCACACAACGTCACGGTATAGAATAATACAGCAGCCTGTGTACGATCAACTGTAACAAGCACAGAGCTTATCCATGCAGCACAATATATGCTTTTAGGCACGCAAGTGTGGTCATAGTACGCACTTGTGAATGTGTCGGTGAGGCCATCATCAAAGTGCAGCTGCAGGGGGGTCTCGAGCATCAATCCTCGGGCAGAGCACTACCGCCCCGCGGGGTCCCTTGACGTACGGATCCTCAGTGCTTCGAACGGCCTATCAAAGCTTCTATGCTTCCATCTGACTCGCTGCCTTCCGTCTGTCACACAAGATTTTCAGAGCTATCAACCGCCAGTTGTCTCGACCGCTGCGGACCGACCTCCTTTCTTTGGGTCCAAGTCATGCGCCAGCACGGGGTTGACAAGGCCTCGCTGTGGATCTGCAGCCAAGCTTAGCTACGATCGGCTGGGGTTACTCCAAAGTTGGGTACCCTCCCTTTTATCGTTGTCTCGTTCCTTGGCCAGGCTCGCCAGTGTGACCAAATAACAAGGTTTCTATCGTGGATCGATCGTCGCCCTCAAGATGTCTGTCTGCCAGCGCTAGTCTTGGGCTCCCATGGGGCATCATCCTTGGGAGCGCGGAGCCCCTCACTTCCACTGTCTTCCACGTGGACTGATAAACATGCGATTCCTGCAAATTTAGACTTCACTGGCACGGGCATCCGCAGCGCTTGTGCGACTGAATTACCCGTTCTGTCTCGAGGCCTTGTCGTGGCCGTTATTGTGTAACAGTCAGTGATACCTACAAAACGTTGACAAGGTAGCGTTTCAAGGCGGCGACGACAGAACAGCCCGCATTCCCTGCCAGAGAAGCAAGCGAAGATTCGTATTTTTGTAACCGGTCCTCAAACATCCTCAGATCGATATTCCTAGTCATGGAGCCTCCCATGTTCTCTGCGAAGACCGACTTCGCCCACCCCGAACAGCACACCTCCCCAGACGCAGAATCCCGGGGACGCAAACGGCGCAGAGACCCCATCTCAATCACTTTGACCAGGCCGAATCAGAGTCCATCCGCCGAGTCGTGCACCCTTCGAGGACGGTGCCGCCATCGATCGCCTTCTCGCCTAGGTATCACCTCCTGCAACAGCTCCCGCGCGAGAAAGACGACCTCATCCCCGTCCAAACGACGTCTCCTCGGGATCATCGTGCTCCGAGCAGAAAACCATCGCCGCAGCCAGAGCCCGTCCCGGTCCCGCTCGCCCGGTAACCCTCAAATGGAATGGGCAGGCAAACGCAGAAGGCAGAGGACGCGGAGCCGCAGCCGACATCATGATAGAAAGCAGGCCTCTTCACCTGTGGGGCAGTCTCAGAAGGCGCCCTTTGGGATGGTCTACTTGCATCCACAGGACAATCCTAGGGAACAAGACTGATGTTCCACTTGTCTCAAAATATGACCACGTGGTAGAGGGGTCAAAGACTATGCAAGCCGCGAAGGCAGTCCGGCGACGATTGTAGGCCGGTTTGGTGTCGCCTTATTGGGACTTGGGTCGAGCCTTTGAAGCCTCAGGTCGCTAGAGGCTGCAGAGGCTGCAGGCGCTGCAAGCGCTGCAACGCCCTAATCAAGGGTGGCTTTGCTTCGCTTGGAGTGAGAGTGACTCCATTTGAATTTGAAGGCAGGGTTGGCCGAGGATGCTGCCGTGATATTGGAGAGGGGAAAGTCGGTTGGAAAAGTAGGGCTTGACATGGGTTGCGCTGCTCAGGGCGGACATCGTATTATCTCGGCGGTTTTGGGGGCGTGGGGGATCCTGAGACAGAAGTACTCTATATTTGTGCAGAGGGGAGCTATGTGAGTGCATCGAGATAGACGCAGTGTGCTGGCGGACATGATGCAGATATAGCCGTTAAAGGTGGAGCTTTCGAGCCCTACAAATACAAGGAACGCGCTATAACTACTTACACACAGTCTGACTGAGCAGTGTGGATTCATCTTCGTGGGTTGCCTTTATTGACATCTACGACGGGAGAAGTGCGGCGGCTGAGGCTTTCATCACTTTGTCTGAGACCGTCCATGGGGAATCCATGCTTTCTTGGTTGGGCGAGTGGTTAGGGTGGGCCTGTGACATGAGATATAGAAGAAGCTGAAAGACCATGTGATTCTGTAGTCGCAGATCGAGGGCCTGGAGGTGTGTGTCATGTTTCAAAGATAACCTCATTCATTCCGAAGCCTTGTCTCCTCTCTACCAAGGCTCGCAGAGAGTGACAGACAGACGACAGCTTGAGGCAGACCGGTGATTGACCGGTGGAGGAACCGACCCCGGACCCCACCTGCGCCTCCCCGGACTTCAGGGTTGCATTATCTTAGTTGCACGTGCAGGGTTCGAGTTCTTTTTTGGGCCTGGTGTCTGGTGTTGCTGGGATGTTTACGGTAGGATGTGGGGCCAGCGCAAGGAAGCCGTTCCGTTATCCGCAACAATCTTCATTGCATCATGTGCGCCTTGTTAGCGTGTCTCGCCGGTTGACCAAAGCACGGATGATTTATCTACTTCTACCTAATATCATTATCGGACCTCGTCGCCGTCCCTTCTTTTCGTCCAGCATTCCCATCTACCAGTCGGTCACTCAACCGCAGTCAAATCATCAGTCGGACAAACATAGCTCCCCGGAACTGGGCGGGACATTTCTGCCATTATAAGAAGTTACTTGAACTGGGTTCGCAAGGGCCCCGTAGCAGACGGCTAAGCCTACCGCTCGCTTCAGATTCCACTTCACAGGGTACACACGCACATACACACACATACAGTATGGAAACTTAGACTGCGAGGCTTCCTTCCGTTCACTTTGGACACCTTCATCTGACCTTCTATTCCTTTTGTTTTCGACCACCTAGGTGCCTACCTGCCAGGTTCTTCATGGCGTTTACCTAGCTATTCCTCCTACCTAATAGAGCACCCTGAAAGGTCTCGCATGGAATTTGGCTACCCCCGTTATCCCAAGTAGTTCGCTGCCTTCCTGGACGGACGCAGTTAAACCCCCCACGCCAACTTACAACAACCTTGACCCAACAGCGCCTTCGAATACTCCGCCTCCCTTTGTAATGCCGATATCCCCACTCCAACTTTGCAGTCGATCTTGAACTGTGGTGCAGCCCGCCAGGCAGAGAGACCCGCGAAATTACACACGCAAAGGGAGCGTGTCAAGCGTCAGGAGGATGGCTTCGAGAAACCTCAACAATGGTACCTCTCCCCTTCCTTCGCCCCACTCTCGACCCCCGCCTCAGCAGCAGGCTCTGAACCCCTTCCTCGACCATGTTCTTGAGCCATCCCAGGCTCATTCTTCAGCCCAACTTACTCACGTTGAGAGCGAAGGTGAAACCACGAGCCGACAGGTCGCCGCATGGCCCGCTGCTGCCCTACTGAATCCAAAGGCAGCTATGACGTCCCAAAAACCTTCGCCTGTGCCTTCCCCCAAACCTTCCCGACCGCCTTCGAACGGGCCCAACAACACAAACAATATCGCAGCCCAAGTCGCATTCTCCTTTTCGACTCCCAACGACACACCGGCCTTCGGCGCATACACTCCCCGGCCCTCGGTGACCCCAGATCCTACAGGAACACCGCGGAGCTCGACCCCAAACGGCATGAGCTCCATGATCGAGCGCGTGAACAATGTTCAGGACCGTGGCAGTGCGCCTGTGCCGAAGCGACGCAGGATCGAGGAAGACTCGGACGGCCAAGGGAGCCAGAATGGGTTCAGCAACGGTAGCAGTGGCATGTTGTCCGAGTATGTGAAGCAGAAGCAGCAAAAGGGGCAGGCAGCACCTTCTTCAGCTTCACAGACTGTTGATCTGACTGGAGGTAACTGGGAACCACCTTCTTGAGATTCCTTGTTACAAGGATGCGACGCTAACTATAGCTAGGAGATGATGACGATGAAGTTGTTGAGATCAAGGACCCGAGAGACCAAGAAGTCTGTTTTGGCATGATTGGCGGGGCATCGGTCAACTGCCATACAGTTCCGTCCCCAAAGCCAGGTTCTCGAACATTGACCCCAGGCAGTTGGCCCCAAGTTAAGGTCGTGCTGAGAAGACTCGCTGAGGACAGGTCATCCACGATTGAGGTTTACGATCACACGAGGAAAATAATTGGCAAACTGGATTCCAGGACTTCTCACGGACTAGCGCCACTCCTCGATGCCCGGTTGCTAGGATTGCGAACTGATGTCATGATTGGCATACGACGGCGCTTGCCTGAGGAGGAGGCTGGAAAGCCCATATCGAAATCATATCCTCTTCAATTGATGGTATATGGAAGGTTCAAATTTGCCAAAACGGTTGGCCTCCATCTCGAGAAGGCGCATCTGAATCTCTTGAGCCCTACGAGGGTGGACAAGGGCGTCATGGTTTTCAATCCTCTGGCAAAAGAGAATCGAGCTGTCTCGGCACCTAGGGTGTACTCGCAACCCGCGCCACCCCCAGTCGCACGTACGGAGGAAGAGATTCGATCCGATGTTTTGAGCGTCTTTGACTCGCTACAAGAGACGGACAGCCTCCCGGAACGCGAGCCCGGTAGTAGCATTGTGACGCCTCTGCTGAAGCATCAAAAACAAGCACTCCACTTCATGTTGGAGCGAGAGGATCCATCGAAGATGGTGGACGAGCTGTGGCAGCAGCGAACCGACGCGTACGGTCAGGTGTGTTATTACAATGTCATCACCAACCAGCAGTCTCGCCAGCCACCTGCCAAGGCCCAAGGAGGTATACTTGCAGACATGATGGGTCTTGGCAAAACACTCAGTGTTCTGTCTCTTGTGGCAGCTACCGTGCCCGAGTCACAACAGTGGATGAGCTTAGATCCTGTACAGCGGACACCACCGGAAACAGAGCGGAAACAGCACCCTAACCAATTCGCTCCTCCCAAACCTGACTCATTGGCCCTCACGAGGGTGAAGAGAAACTCCAAAGCGACTCTGTTGATCTGCCCCCTCAGCACAGTGACCAATTGGGAGGAGCAGATCAAGCAGCACGTACAGCCGAACACGCTGTCTTATCATATATACCATGGACCGCACCGAATCAAAGACGCGGAGAGGTTGGCACAGTATGACTTGGTGATCACGACCTACGGATCCGTGTCTAGTGAGTTAAGTGCTCGCTTCTCGAACAAGCGTGGACCTCACCCGCTGGAGGATATTGGCTGGTTCAGAGTCGTGCTTGACGAGGCACACATGATTCGAGAACAATCAACGCTCCAGTTCAAGGCGATCTGCCGGCTCCAAGCCAATCGTCGATGGGCTGTCACGGGCACACCTGTGCAAAACAAGCTTGAGGATCTTGCTGCTCTACTCGCTTTCCTGCGCATCCAGCCCTTTGACGACCGCAGTAGGTTCAACCAGTACATCATTGCGCCTTTCAAGTTGTGTGACGAAAACGTTGTACCCAAGCTTCGTATCCTCGTCGATACTATCACTCTGCGCCGCATGAAGGACAAGATAAACCTACCCAATCGACGTGATCAAACCATCAGGCTGCAGTTCTCACCCGAAGAGCGACGGATGTATGATGCTTTCGAAAAGGACGCACAGGTTCGTGTGAACGTGCTTACCGGGCAGCGTGAACGCATGGTCGGTGGCAGGACGTATATCCACATCTTGCAGGCTATTCTGCGGCTGCGCTTATTTTGCTCCGGCGGCAAGGACCTCATGAACGACGACGATCTAAGATTGCTTGAGGGCATGAGCTCTGACGCGCCCATCGATATCGACAGTGACGGAGAAGAGCAAAATCCAGCTCTTGCCGAGAATCAAGCGTACGATATGTTCAACCTCATGAAGGACACCAACGGTGACAATTGCATAGCGTGCAATCAGAAGCTGGGGCCCAAAGAAGGGGCGGACATCGAGTCGGAGCGTCAAGAGGACATCATTGGCCATATGACACCATGCTTCCACTTGATCTGCACATCGTGCATCAAGGATCTGGGAGCAATCTGCCCTTGCGGATTGCCCACAGAGAATGGGCTCGTACCTCTCCGATTGTCCCGAGCTGGACAGGAGCATGATGCGCATGCCGAGGGCAGAGGCGGATCGAAGGCTAGCAAGGCTTTGAAGGATTGGGGCGGCCCTAATACGAAGGTTCGTTATCTTGTCGAGCAACTCAAGAAGTGGAGGGATATGAGCGAGGCCAATCCTGAAGAACCACCCTACAAATCGGTCGTCTTTTCTCAGTGGACTACGAATTTGGACTTGATCACCATGGCTCTCGAGGCAGAGGGTATCATCTGGACTCGTCTCGACGGCAAGATGACTCGGACAGCCCGCACGCGAGCAATGGACAGGTTTCGCGAGGACCCCGCTGTACAGGTCATCCTCGTCTCTATCACCGCCGGCGGCTTGGGTCTCAATCTGACTGCGGGCAACTCTGTGTACATAATGGAGCCACTGTTTAACCCAGCCGCCGAGGCACAGGCCATCGATCGTGTGCATCGGCTCGGTCAGAAGCGGGAGGTCGACTGCGTCCGTCTGCTGATGGCGGGCAGCTTCGAAGAAAAGATGCGCGAGCTTCAGGACAAGAAGACAAAGCTCGCGTCGCTCAGTATGGACCGTCAGAAGGGTGAGGGTGGCGGATTCCTCTCAAAGTCGGAGGCCGCGAAGCAGAGACTCATGGACCTACGCAGTCTCTTCAAGTGAGACAAGAGGGATCTTTGTGGATCCGACTTTGCATTCATATCACCAACATTGAACGGGAGTATGCGGTGTTTTGATGACATCTTGTCATAACCCAACGTTGGGGTACTCGGCCTAGGACTTATAGAACGCAGGGGCATCTGAATTTGCAACGGCGTTACAGAATTTAAAGGCAGGTTCGGAGGCGTTACTGACTGATGGGGCCGAACTCGTCGGTCGAGAACCATTCATCTGGGCGGGCTGCTACTTTCTTGGGTGGAACCATTCCTGGTTCTCGATACCAACGTACATGGCGTGGAGGAGTTTACCAATGGTCATGTTAGGGAACTTGGCCGGCAGGTATGGTGGTCTCATTGACTTGCGTCTCATCGTCTCCCTTGGTGCATACTAGAATCTCATCGCTGGTATGATATCCGACATTTGGCTGCTAGGCGATTTCGCGGAGTGAATGGTTGTTTTTGACATTTGACTTCATGGGCGGGGAGCATGTTTTCATTAGAAAGCAAGGGAGGCACATCTGCATTTTGGTTTTTCTTCATTCACACGACGCCTCCAACGAGATGATACCCAGACAATGGATTTCCTGGCCCGGTCTGCACGTTGCGTTTGGTTTTTTGGTCGGATCCTCGGGAGATATCGATAGCATGGTAGCTGGCATGCTGCCCAGCTCAATAGACGTTGATTACTATGCCTCGAATGACTGACTGACAAGCTCGTGAGATCGACGCTCCTGTGTACGATGTGGTGGGGAGCTGAGGTAGATGGGTCTGAGTGCCCTCTTATTCCGACAGGAGCTGATGCCACGTAGTCTCATCTCTCCGTGAAGGGAGAGGATGAGAGGAACGATGATAATCGAAGGAGAGGGCGAGAAGGGCGCTGTAAGGCATGGTAGAAGTTGGATGGAATTGTAAGCAAACATGAAATGTTCGGCTGTGGGAATTGAAGAGGCGCACCCTTGACTCTGTGCCAGGACAAGGGAGGCCGGCGTGCATTTGGAAAGTTCTTGGAATTGGCCCATGGAGATGGTGTTGTCATCCATACTAGCAAAGCGATCGGCTTTTCTACCGTTCAGGTATCATTGCTATCTACCTCCCTCCCCGAACTCCGGCTTTAGTTTTCTCTCTCTAGTAGCTCCTTCCGAACTGGACCCACGCCTCAGCGTTCTTCCCACAGGTCGGGTTGAGACACTTCGTCTCACCCTTGACCAGACCCTCCGGTTGCTCGAAGGGAATGCAAAGACTCTTCATGCCCATACGCTCGTTGCCATGCTCGTCCTTGCTCTTGGTCGTGTCCTTGATGTTCTCCTCGCACTTGGGCTCGAGACAGAATGGGATGAGGACGACGTTCTTGGCATCTAGAGCCGGAACAACCTTCTCCCACTCGGTGACCTGGATGCGGTGCTCCTTGTAGGCGGCGTCGGCCTTGTTGTACATGTCCTTCTGGATGGTCTCCAGCAGCTCTGGGACCTTGGTGGCCAGGTCGGCGATAGGAATGGTGCCCTTCTCACCTGTGTCACGGCGAGCATAGCTGATAACATTCTTCTCCATGTCCTTAGGTCTGCGAGTGTATTCTGTTAGTCGTTTGAATCGTCACCGGCGCCCTTGGGACTCAATGTAGTCTCAATGTAGAAGATCCGAGAAAATGTGTCAACATACCCAAACTCGATTCTCAGGGGCACACCCTTGAGCTCCCAGTCGTTGAACTTCCAGGGGGGAGTGTATCCTTCCCTAGTGTCCACATCCACACGAACGCCCGCCTTCTTAAGGCTCTCCCTCAACTCCTCCAGCTTTTCCGTGTGCTGTTGCTTGACCTCCGCAGTGGTCTTGGCGGTGATACCCAGAGGGATGACAATGGCTTGAAGCTTCGAAATACGGGGAGGGAGGACAAGTCCCTTGTCATCACCGTGTATCATGACCATGACACCAATGACACGAGTGGACAGACCCCACGAGTTTTGCCACACGTGGATGTGCTTGCCCTTCTCGGCGGGGTCTTCGACGGTGATATCGAACATCTTGCTGAAGTTCTGACCAAGGCAGTGGGATGTCGCACCCTGGATACCACGGCCGTTGGATGGGATATAACCCTCGACAGTAGTCGTGTAGTAACCTCCCGCGAACTTCTCGTTCTCGGTCTTCCGTCCACGAACCACAGGGACAGCAAGTAGTTCCTCATAAACTCCGGCATAAAATTCGAGAATCTCCAGCACCTCCTTGCCAGCCAGCTCCTCGGTGAGGTGTGCAGTGTGGCCCTCTTGCCACATGAACTCTCTCGCTCTCAGGAATGGAGTAGTCTGCTTGGCCTCCCACCGGACGACAGAGTTCCACTGGTTGAGTCGGAATGGCAGATCACGATGGCTCCTGATCCACTTGGCGTAGTATGGGTACATGACGGCCTCAGACGTTGGTCGAACAGCGACAGGGACCTGTTGGCGATGTCAGTATACTGGGTTTAGCGACTTCGTCCGAGGTAAAGAATGTCCAGACCTCCAGATCCTTGTCTCCCCTGGTCATTGTTAGCTAGCTCGTACGACACAAGATGATTCGGTCAAACTTACGCCTTGGTCACCCAAGCGAGCTCGGGGGCGAAACCCTCGACGTGATCTACACATAGTTCAGTGCCCAAGTCTTCGAAGTGGTCGCTTTGGAATGGTCCTCGGGTTCGTTCTCACCCTTCTCCTTCTCGAGTGATTTTGCGGAGAGGAACATGGGGAAACTGGTCTCCTCCACGCCCATGGCCTCGATCCGCTCCTGGAACCATTTGCGAATGACATTCCAGATATACATGCTAGCCGGGCGCATGATGAAGAAACCAGAAATCTGTGATTAGGTCAGTTGCACTGCTCAGAATGTGCATGAGCGCATGCGCATAACTCACCTCGTTGTAGTACTCGATCATCTCGGCCTTGAGGACAACCTCCTGGTACCACGAGGAGAAGTCCTCCTCCTTCTTTACGGTGATTCCAATAATGTCGTCTGTCTTCTTTCCTTGGCCGACTACAACAGTGGCTTGCTTGGCAGCCTTTGCAGCCTTATCAGCAGCCATCTTGGCCTGCTTCTCAGCCTTCTTGAGGGCGCTCTTGGATTGCTCCTTTGGCTGCTCTGAGTTGTCCGCCATATTGGATGACTTTCTCGAGGTCCGATGCTGGCTGCTCTCAAACAAACAAAAAGTTCCTTATGGGGTTGTGAGTGAGAGTGAAGCTGTGCCACAAGAGTTTCGAGTGTTTTGAGTCACCCCGCCGAAAGTTACCGTTGAAGGGATGGCCACTGATACAAGATACAAACGTGAATGCTTCTTTGGGCAGTAAATTTGTGCCCCTCCTTTTTCTCTGGCATCCCGGCCAGTTCAGACATCTGGACAGGGGTCCTCAGGGAGGGGCACGAGCTGGAGTGGGCCTCGCTACCCCTGTTTTTGCCCCGCCTGGCCAATGGCAGGTCCTGCAAGGCGGACCTGGAGAAACCTGAGCATCCGTGGAAAAGTTGCTGGCGCCTGCCGTTGCAAGCTCCAGGTCACCATTCTACAGCGAAGCTCGCTGGCTCTACCTATTTGACGTAGACGCGAGGAACGGTGTTAAACTTCAACCACACCCACCTTCAACCCAAGTACACACTTTCTTGGGACACCTTCCGGCTCCATTCACACGACATAGTCAATTAATATGGCCAACATTTTCGAGCAGAGCGGAAATGGCCAGCTCTTCCTGGGCGGTCAGAAGATCTCAGGGACAGACATTCGCGATCAAAACGGTGAGCCTCCCGGAACATCTGCGCAGGGGTGAGAGACAGCATTACTGACTACAATCACCAGTAATCGCAACCCAGGCCATTGCAAATGTTGTCAAGAGCTCCTTCGGCCCTAGCGGTCTCGACAAGATGATGGTCGACGACATCGGAGACGTCACGGTGACCAACGACGGCGCAACTATCCTCACCCTACTGGATGTCGAGCACCCAGCCGGCAAGATCTTGGTAGACCTCGCACAACAGCAGGACAAGGAGGTCGGCGATGGAACAACATCAGTAGTCCTGATTGCCGCAGAGCTTCTCCGAAGGGCGAACGAGTTGATGAAGAACCGGATACACCCCACAACCATCATCACGGGCTACCGTCTGGCCTTGCGCGAGGCTGTCAAGTACATGCAGGAGAACATTAGCATCAAGGTGGAGAACCTTGGCCGGGAATCGCTTCTGAACATCGCGAAGACCTCCATGTCCTCTAAGATTATCGGCGCCGACTCCGAATTTTTCGCCAACATGGTTGTCGATGCCATGCAGGCGGTCAAGACGACCAACACGAGGAACGAGACCAAGTACCCGGTCAAGGCCGTTAACATCCTTAAGGCACACGGAAAGGGCTCCCTGGAGTCTGTACTTGTTAAGGGCTACGCGCTGAACTGCACCGTTGCGTCGCAGGCAATGACGACAAGTGTGAAGGACGCCAAGATTGCTGTGTTGGACATAAACCTGCAGAAGGAGCGTATGAAGTTGGGCGTGCAGATCACAGTGGACGACCCTCAACAGCTGGAGCAGATCCGCGCAAGGGAGTCTGGAATGGTCATTGAGCGGGTAGAGATGATCTTGAAGGCTGGTGCGAACGTCATTCTGACCACGAAGGGTATCGACGACCTTTGCCTCAAGTATTTTATTGAGAAGGGCGCTATGGCTGTTCGGCGGTGCAAGAAGGAGGACCTGCGACGGATAGCGAGGGCAACCGGAGCTACACTCCTGAGCACACTGTCCGATTTGAACGGCGATGAGCGTTTCGACCCGTCCTACCTGGGCCACGCTGAGGAGGTTGTGCAAGAGCGCATCTCTGACGACGAGTTGATCCTGGTCAAGGGCACCAAGTCCCACTCATCCGCTTCGATTATCCTGCGCGGCTCCAACGAGTACCAGCTCGACGAGATGGAGCGGTCAGTCCACGATTCCCTTATGGCAGTGAAGCGGACTCTGGAGAGCGGCAGCATTGTACCTGGAGGTGGTGCGGTCGAGACCGCTCTACACATCTACCTGGAGGAGTTCGCTGGAACTGTTGGTTCGCGGGAGCAACTGGCCATCGGCGAGTTTGCCCAGTCCCTTCTAGTTATTCCCAAGACCCTTGCCGTGAACGCTGCGAAGGACGCTTCAGAGCTTGTCGCCCAGCTGCGATCAAGACACGCCCTCTCGCAGAGGATTGCTGAGGGCGACGCGAACGACGACGAGAAGACGATAGCACGGAAGAAGGGCTATAAAAACTACGGACTGGACCTGGCGAAGGGCAAGGTTCACGACGAGATCAAGGCTGGAGTCCTGGAGCCCAGCATGAGCAAGGTTCGACAGCTGAAGAGTGCGGTGGAGGCGTGTATTAGCATTATGCGTATCGATACCCTGATCAAGCTGGATCCGGAGCAGAGGGAGGATGACGGGCACGGTCACTAGAGAGCATCGCTGTACAACCGGCGTTCGGAGGGTAATATAGAAGAAAGTACAGTAGTTGGCGCAACGCGGTGATGAATCAAAAGACAACGTGTACAATTGACACGACGGCCCATGCTGTTATCTCTGGCTGATGCCGATACCCCTTATCTTCGGGTCCACTCTACAATGTGATCCCAGGTTACCGTCCAATCATTCTGAATCGGACCACCATGGACACGACCGCGATGAATTTATACTCATACACAGGAGTGAGAATGATATAGCCGAGAACCGTGCGCTGCGATGTAATCCACGAATGACCCCTCACCTCCTCCCTGCCGGACTGTCGAGTGGGCTGAGGAGGGTCGGAAAGCAGCGGCTTAGCTCCCTCCTACTCTCTATATTGCGATAAGTCGTATCCTGTCGACATCTGATCAGCCAGCCGCTACTCTAAGCGTCCCTAGGGGAGGACACTTCGTTCGCCAGACTGGGGGTACCAATCTTGACGTAAATCCAGCGTCGGGACGCCGTGGTGAATGGCACTTGTGACCTTTTGTGTTATCTAGCCGTTACTACAGGGTGTACGGTGTAGTCTGCAGCGTTAGTAAGGTGACCAGAATGTTCCGACATATGACACAAACAGGTGGGATGTAGGTAGTAGGATGTCAACAGTCCAGGGGTGCATAGTGAAGAAGATCAGAGCGAGTATTTCACATGTGAAAATTGCACATCAGAAATCGACGCAAGCCTTCCAAGGTTTACTTGACGGCTTACCTACTAAGTACGTAGGTGATTCGACCGTTTGTTGCGGCGCCGTGTCTTTGTCCTTGATGTTTGCGCCGGCACTGGAATTGCGAAACGCACCACACTCAACCGTTACTGAAACACTTGGACCACAATCATTCTATGTACACGTGTAGAAGAGATATCGATATCTAGATATTGCCCGTTTTCCCGGAAAAGAGTCTGACCGCATGTCTCGGCTGCACTTACGACCATCTGCAGGGGTGTGAACGTATATAAACAACGACTTGCCTTCCTTGGATAAAACCGACCCGTCTCCATATCTCCCGATCTTGAGATCCAGGTATCCTACCTCCCACTCATTCAAGAGTACACCAGACCAGGAAAATGGGCTCTACATTTAAAGGTCTCCCCTCAGCAGATCATCCGGACTTAGTCCTAGCAGAGTCGACGCAAGCCGAACTGCAACATGTCTGGAGCCTCCATCACCCCATGTGGGGTCCTGCCCTTCGACTGGAGGATTACCTCGCCAGAGAGGAATTTCTTATGAAGGTTCCTCTTGCGAAGGACGGTGGCGTCACTCACTGGATTTTGACAGACCGGAATGCGCCACCAGACAACAGGCCGATCTATGCGAGCTGCGAATCGCTACGAAAGCGCGCGCTGGCCGCACGACTTGGTCCTGACGGTCCAATTCTGCAGGACGGCATCGCCCACGGTATCGCGAGTGTTTTCACCAACCCTGAGTACCGGGGAAAGGGTTACGCTTCGCGCATGATGAAGGAACTAGGCCCCAGGCTAGCGGATTGGGTGGAGGGGCGAAGGGTTCCAAGGGAGGGGGTTCAAGGCGGCAACGAGGAGGCCACGGGCACAAAATCGCTGTTCTCGGTCTTGTACTCTGACATCGGCAAAATCTTCTACGCCAAGAATGGATGGGCCCCATTCGAAAGCACGCACCTCTGCTTCAAGCCAGTGCCTGCAGACCCCAACACACCGCCGTCGAAGGCAAAGCCCCTTGGCTATCACGATCTGGCAATCCTGTGTCATCTGGACGAGGAGCTCCTCCGAAGATCAGTAAAAAAGCACGTAAGGGAACTTGATCCGAGCGGGAAACAGGTATGCGCAGCGTTGTTGCCTGACCTCGACCAATTTCTCTGGCACCTGATGAGGGAGGACTTCATGACAAAGCACATCTTCCACAAGACTCCCACGGTCAGGGGTGCTTCCTACGGCGAGCCAGGAAAGAGGATCTGGGCAGTGTGGACGCGGGGCTATTACGGTGGGTTAGAAAATATCGAAGGCAACACCTTCCACATTTTGAGGTTTGTTGTGGAGGATGAGGATGCGTCTTCCGAGGACTACGTGGCCGAGGGTTTTAGACACATCCTTCAGTTGGCGCAGGCTGAGGCGGCTGAGTGGCGGTCTTTCGTTGTCCAGATGTGGAACCCTTCGCCGTTGTTGAGCAACGCAGCGGCGAAGAGTGGCCTCGAATATGAACTGGTGCATAGGGAGAAAGACAGCATTGCGAGCCTGATGTGGTACGGTGCTGAGCCAACAGAGGCGGTCGATTGGGTTGCCAACGAGAAGTTTGCATGGTGTTAGACGGTGTCTGAATTCATAGAGCTATCTCAATCGAGAGGCTGTCTCGGCTCTCCTGCCTCTCTAAATTTCGAGTTTTCAAGCCTCATGTATCTAAGAAAGACAAGACAATCACTTTCCTTGAAGCGCCGTCCAAGCACAGATAGGCAAGGGAAGGGTGTTGCGGTACACCTTCCCTCCACGGGCGGCAACAGCGAAGTTCCTGCCTTCTTTTATAGCGACTCTTGAGCCTCCTTCCAAATTTGCCCTCCAGGCAGATGTCAGGATACAGACAAGATCTCGTCCTTGTTACATCTTTGCATACCTAGGTACCCAACTTGGTGTTCAAGTAGGTAGCCACCTTCGCCCCTCCAATGTTTTTTTCCTTCTCGAAATCCTCTGCAGTCTTATCGCATAGATGTACACTATTTTCTTTGCTTAACTTTCTTTATTTATTTCGATACACGCGTACCCGCTAATACCAAACATCGTGAACTCGTCGTACAGTCTCAATGGAGGAAGAAACTGGCGAGGCGAGTCTGCCTCAAGCTCAAGCATCTCCAGACCAACACAATTTTGACGCACTCGGGGATGCCCTGCCCGAAGAGGCCTTGGAATATGCCTACAAACATGACCTGATACTGGATCACCTTTTGAAATCATTCTCTCTAACATACCTCTTTGGAGGTCTTCCTCAAAGCACCATTCCGGCTACGACAGATGATGGCTTCACCGACTGCAGCCATTTGACAGAGCTGGAGCTCCCCAATCCCATGCCTCGTGGCGAGAGGCCTACTGTTACGGATTCGGCTCTGAAACTCATCTGCGAAGCGCGCCGTATCCTTGCAGATGAGGAAGTTGAAGATCTTACTCAGAAATTCTGTGATACCGGCAATATCGGTATCAGAGGCCTAAAGCTTGAGCTACCCGACCTTGGCATGGGTTACGATCGGGATCTAAGGGAGTTTCGAAGAGAGCTTCTATCCCATCGAGACTTCCACAAGAGAGACCATCGGATTCCATTCGACCCTATCAACATCGAAGCTGGCGAAGGCCTGGAACTATCGGCCGAAGCCCAGCTAAAAGCTGAGGCGCTCTTGGAGGAGCTCGAGGGCGAGAAACTTGGAATCACGAGAAGGTCTATGAAATATCTAGTTGATAACATAGAGGACGGTTTTACTGAGGAGGAAAAAGTGAGCTTGATCCTTGAAGAGACTCGAAATATCGGATACAAATATGTTGGTAAACCTCTGGGCTGGTTCCCTGACATACTCGTGTATTGACCACCGAATTTCAGAACACATCACTGGAGAAGCTGGAGCTCCCAATCAGCCCCAGGCTCAGTCAGGAGCGATCAATCCCTCCTTCTGATGCGTATCTGATACCTATACCATCCGACCCGAGCTCTTCGATTTTGAGTGATGATCTCAAAGCTGCAGAGGCATGCTTGTTCCAAGATGTGGACAAGTGGGATGGGCCTCTATCGCCAATACCCGACAGATTCATCAAGGATTCCTCGCCGATAAGTGCTATGGGATCGGCAGGAGAGCGTCTAATCAGCCGCAAGATCGAGATGCCTGTGGTACCAGGCCTTTCGCCGGCCAAAGCGGCACTGTCAGGACCGAACGCCTTCAACAGTTCTGTCGTCGGAGGAGTTGATTTCATCGAAGAGCTCAAACAAGTAGCCTTCGAGGACTTCTCCGATGACGGTTTCAAAGACCACTTGGAAGCCATGGCAGATAAAACGATGAAGTCCGTCGAGCAAGAGCAGCTCCAGGCGGCAGATGCTATAGCCCGCGTTCCAGTGCCCATCATGGACTTCTCCATCCCAGAGCCAGAATGGAAGAGGCTTCGCAACACTGCTCAGGCCATATATAAATGGATCAAAGGCGGCCACGAAGATATCTTTAGTCTTCCCAAGTGGCCTAGAGACATGACCACTGAAAGTAAGCTGATCTGGAGGCCCATCGGTCCCAGCGGCAACGCTATATCCACAACAGACAAGATAGAAGCGAGTGAAGATTTGGTGCAATCTTTCATTGGAACTCATGACCAAACCAACATTCCCAGCAGCTCATATTACGTTCATATACGGGAGAGGCTAGCAATTCTTGACGCAGAGGACGGAGAGGACGAAATTGAGTCCCTACTTACGAAATCCAAGCCTCGATCCAAATTTTTCGAAACCGCGAGGAAGAGAGGCCTCGAAGTCATCCCAACCCCTTCGAAAAGACAGCACCTTGCCGGATATAAGCCCTTCGTAGACCAAACAAGTGAAGCCCATCACACACAAAAGACACCAGGAGTAGATAGAGACGTCGAAAGACGAAAGGGAGAAAATTCACTTCTACGGGACTCGCCAACGAAGTCTTCGAACCTTCTCAATCACTTCGTACAGCTTTACGCTCCGAAGAAGCTAAATGTTAATGAACAGTTTCCTCCTGAGGATACCAAGGAGGGAAAGGCAGCCAAAGAGGACAAAGTGCCTGTCCTTCTATCACCTCCAGCTCCGTCCGAACAAGAAATTTCGTCAAAGTCGACATCAAGGGCACCATACCCCTCGGTCGACCCTCTGCCCGAGCCCCGGACGATTTTCATCTCCGTGAGTCTTGCTCGTCGCCTGATTCAGTCGCTTGAGGGACTTATTCCGAACTTGACCATGATCGAGCGTGACTACCGAGCATACAATACTTCTGTATGGAGTCCGGGTTCCGTCTGTCGCGCGGAAATGATTCCTCCACTTGCCTATGATGCAGATATCACTGTATCTCCGACTACTGGCATTTTTATAACATCCATGATCATGATCCGCCAGAAGCCACGCCCAGGGCTTGTAAAGAGCGTCCTCCAGGAGAGAATCGAGAAAATATCTTCAAGATACGAGCGATTGATCATCCTGATAGGCGGAGAAGGGGGCGACGATGATACCCTGAGGGATCTTTCAGCCTCAGAAATAACGGCCTTTACCGAGTTTCAGGGGTTCGCGAGTGGGCTCGGGTGCAAGATCGTAGTGTATTACGTCGGCGGGGGAGACGACACGCTATCGAGATGGGTTGCATCTATGGTCTGTCGTTACGCTCAGGTGGACCATCCGGGAATCCAGAAGGCCCTGCTCGAGCCCGAGACCCTCTGGGAGCTTTGGCTGAGAAGAGCTGGCTTCAATGTCTACGCAGCCCAGACGGTAGCTGGACAGTTGAAAGTGCCCAATTTGGAAGAGCGTAGTGCAGATACAAGATCGTCTCACCATGGGCTGGCTGCATTTGTGACGATGACGAGAGCCGAACGGAAGCAAGTCTTTGGGCAGCTGGTTGGGCTCGGTGTCCTGGAGCGGGTGAGCCAACTCGTGGATGAGATTTGGAATAAGGGCTGATGAGCATATCGGGAAGACTTTTCTATTTTTGTTTGCACCTGAGTCTTTGAACTCTAGATCTAAATCGCAAGGGCTATCATATCGCGTTGACAGGCTTGTTGCTTTTGATTATATTGCTCAGTAAATTGCTGGGAGGTATCTAGCAGTACAATGGAAACAGGCTGGTCGCATTTTTCCGAAGACATGCTGATATGTGAGGTTTCACCTTTCTAGGGCCTCACGCTGCGACCGAACTGTTATTCTTTCCAGCTCGTAGTCTTAGTGGCGCCCATATGCAAAGTGTCATCCGAGAGGCATCGTGTCAAGCTCGCCGTGCTGTATTGCCAGCTGGGGTTCCTCTGTTTGACTCGCAGCCGCCTCGGGTGTTTCCAATGGCGAGATAGCCATCCCTATAGCTTCCCCCTGAGAGGTGTCCATCTGAGAAACTTCGCGCTCTTCCTCATACTCGGCGGCGTTATACGCGGGTGCCCCGACTGTCCAGAGCTTCAAGCTCGACTCCTCAATTCTCTTGTTATCAGGCCGCCAGAGAGAGCGATCGTTCACGGAGCTAGCACTTGAAAGAGATGCACCGCTCATTTCATCGTCTTCGGAGTCGTCATCGCTTGAGGATTCCGAAGACGACGAAGATGAAGATGAGGCTGCACCGCCGCCGTCGTCGCCGTCGAGGACAGTCCAGCAGCCAGTGCAGGTCGCGGCGACGGACCCGGAGGCGTGAAGTGCAACGCTGCCCACAGGCCACCCCACAGATCCCTCTTCGTGGTCGTTATCGACGCTGTCGCCCACCTCGGTCTGGAAGTCCCAGGAAGGCCACTGACAGCCCTCCGTATTGCCCACATCTTGCCAAACCTTCACCGTGCCGTCCCTCGTACCGGCCCAGACCTCGAAGCCACCTGTATCCTCCGAGCCTGGATACACGGCGAGGTCGAGCCGCTGGTGAGTAAGCGCGTCCCGGCCCGCGAGGACGCCGAGGAGCTTGTTCGTCACGCGGACGTCGTATATGAGCACGCCGGTGGACTGCCGCTCGTTGATGAGGAGGTAGCGGCCATCAGGCGACCATGCCGTCTGGTTGATACCCTCGCCCCCGATGCCCCTGATCGGGAGCAGGCCTCGGCTGTTGTGGCGCTGCCTCGGGACGGGAGACTGTCCCGAGTCTGGAGGTGGGTCATCGACGACCACGGACCCGGCGGCCTCGGCGATGCTCCATGTGGCGGTGCGCTCGCCTCCCCGGGCGAAGTCGTACAGTCCTACCCACCTGGTCCACGTCCCTGCTGCCAGGAGTCCGGTGGGCACGTAGTTCTCGTTCTGCATGGACAGTGCGGACACGGTCCCGCGCATGCCGACGCCGTTGCCCTTGGAGATGTGCCGCTTGGATGGGATGGTGTGTACCCGCTGCTTGGGCCCCTCGCCGATGCGTTGTAGATCGAACTGGGCGATGAGGTTGGTGCTGCCCACGAAGAATGATGTGTGGGATGCCGGCCAGACGAGTGAGTGGACTGGAAGGTAGGCCTCGGTTTGGGGCGAGATTAGGTTGTAGCTGTACAAAGGTGATGACCTCGGTGTTTCTTGGGGAGAGCCATATACGCTGTTATCGGTTGGCAGTGCTTGGAATATTTGGATAGGGTGGTCACTACAGGCAACTAGGACATGGTGGGTGTAGGGATTTAGTAGGTCGAAATAAGGCGCCGGTGCAACAACATTGGTTGGTGTCGCAAGGTTAATTATACCCTGAGGGCGGAGTGAGAGAGGTTTTTCTCTCGGCTCGAGTAAGTCTGAGGGGATGACGAAGCTGCAAATTTGGTTGTGATATGAAGAGGTAATGACGGTTGTTCCGTCGGCGGTCCTTGAAAGGCAGGTCGTCAGTTCACGAGTTCCAGTCTGTGGTGATCTTGCTGAGGTTAAAAAACGACTCACCATTGAGCACTCTTATAGAATGAAGATTTCTTCGCCGAGTCCCTGGCCTTTGTGTCTTGCTCCGTCTCATCATCATCAGATATGGACTCGCTAGAGCTGGAACCTGGGCTAAGGCTGGGATCGCGCAAGCTAGAGATGTCTGGCTCTACACCTTCCGAAGTGACATTTCCTTTCATGCAGTCCGCGGAAAGGGTATTCCTCGGCGTGCCCAGAGTGTGTTCGAGGTCGCGGCCATGAGTGTTGGAAGCTACAAGCCTGATGTCTGGTTTTCTACTCGCCATTTCGTCATCAAGTGGGCATACCAATTTGATTCCAGACTCGAGATTGAGGTCAGTTCATCCTCGGTAAATTACCTAGGCAGTCTTGTATGCCTATTGCACCTGGAAACCGTGTATCTTGTGTAGTCCAACTGCGAATAGTAACACTCCATGGGTGCCCAGGTGGAGTGGGATGAAGTTGAATATTGACCTAATTAGGAAAGCGTGCAATGCACAAGTACATGTGGGGCCCCCAGTCCAAAAGCAGCCAATCGGCATATACTACTAGATACACAGCTAGGCAGGGAGTACCCCTGTCATCAGAGCCCACGGGCCGTAATGTCAGGGGCCCCAGCGTGCCCAGGCAAGGGGGGAACGTCGGATGGCATCATGGTTCTGCTTGCCTGCCTTCCAAGGTTCCACGTGCCTTCGTCTGCCTGCCAACTTCAAACTGCCAACAATCATCATCCGTTGTTCTCCTTCTCCATCGTGACTTGTCTCCCACCCTTTCATCATCCAGGGGTTTACTGCAGAGAGATTGGACTTGTCACGACCAGGACCAGCCAGTCTCACCTTTCTCTGTCGCCTCTTCTACGGGACTTGTTCGCAGTGATTCTGTTCCCTGGTTCACGCATGTGATTGCCCCGTTGTCATACCAGCATTCCACGCGGGTTGTTCCGCCCGTTGGCATCTGGCTCGAACCTTATTATATGCCCACCTTTGCCTTCCAACTCCCCTTTGAGCCATTCTGAGTTCATCCCTCTACCCTGCACACGCTGCCGCACACGCTCCCGCAACGCCGCAGCTGTCATCCCCGAATACCTACAGAGGTACCCACCCACCTGGCCATCCATCGCCTGTCACGACCAGAAGCTCTAATACGATGGCTTCCCTCGGAGATCAGTGCCGCGATCTGCGCGACCCCGGATTCGTAAACCTTGTTGTTTCCATGTACGTATACTCTTGCACAGCTTTGCGGGGGACTTCGTGCGTTGCATTCTCTCCGTTTTTTGCTGATCCGGGCGTAGCCTCATCGTCATCGGCCTGCTGATTTCCTACCTGCCCCAACACTACCGAATCATCTCTCGCGGAACCTCTGAAGGCATCTCTCCGTACTTTATCCTACTCGGTACCACGTCGGCAACTGCGGGCTTCACCAACATCCTCACCTTGCCCAGGAGCATTCAGGATGCCGGATGCTGCAAGGAACTCGAAACCTGGGAATGTGCTGCCGGACTACTGGGTATTGTACAACTTGGCGTGCAGTGGGCCTGCTTCGCCTTCATGTCGGTTGCCCCTGTTCCCTGATCTCCTCAGCTAGTATTAACTTTGGGAACAGATTCGTGCTTTTCCTTGTCTTCTTCCACTATACCGACAACGGTATCTCCGATGAGGAGGCTGAGGAAGCTGAAGAGGGACCCAAATGGCAGACTGCCGTCTTGGTCGCTACTGTCGTCCTTGTGCATATTCTGCTTACTGTAGTCCTCAGTGCCGTATTCGTGCTAGTTTTGCCCTCTCACCTGGGAAGCTGGGCTATCTTCAACGGCATCTTGGCCGCTGTCCTTGCAGCTGTCCAGTACATACCGCAAATCACCATGACTTATCAGCTCAAGCACGTCGGAAGCTTGAGTATCCCAATGATGTGTATCCAGACTCCTGGTGGCTTCCTCTTTGCAGCAAGTCTAGCTGTTAGGCTCGGCTGGGCCGGCTGGAGCACCTGGGGTATCTTTCTATTGACCGCTGTCATGCAAGGGACTCTGCTGTCCATGGCGTTGTACTATGCCTTTACAGCAGGCTCGGTTGACGAGCCCAGGAGGCCCAACCTTCCTCGCTCACACTCTCGTGTCTATGCTAATGGCCTGGACGAGAATACACCTACGGCCTATACGGGTCATCCTGAGCACTATGCGCTCAACAATGATCAGCTCGGCGACATCATCGACCGCCAAGAGAGTGACGCTGCACGAGAGACCCAGCCGCTACTGAAACCTGGCGGTATCGGCACTATTCGCAGGACGTATAGTGGAGGGAATTGAGGTCTGCGTCCCGATGCTTTCATTGCGTCGCGTGAGTCTCGTCCGCAACACAGACCATCCACTGGGCGCATCAAGCAGACCGCTTCGTCCTAGCTAGACGCATAGTCTCATCACAACAGCCATGTGAATCGACAGTCTCATCGGGCTATTCAATCAAGGGTGAAGATGGTTGGGACTGCTTTCAGAGCAACCTGCTCGAGACCAGTAATACCGTCGGCAAGGCGGAGAATGTGTAACTTGGTCAGGCTGGCGGCCCCTGGACACTTCTGTCACAGCTTGCGTTGATTTTTGACTCGGTCAAAGTATGCGACAATGCGACGGTCTGATTGTCAGGGGCCGAGGAACCATGACAGCAGTGCCGGGTCAGGAGCCTCGATAGCGCAATAGGGCGACGCTCATTGTGATGATCACAGTAGGTGGTCTCAAGGAGGAACTCGCTGTGCTTCGAGAGGTTTATGCCAAAGAGGGCTTCAAAGTGTTATCACAATATTGTAACGTTGTCACTGGTGATCAAGAGGAGATTACTCCTACCATCTGAGAATGATACTTAAATGATCACTGAAGAGCTAAGAGATGTCTAATCATCTATAATCACCCCTATCAATACCTAAACTTTGACCTTTAGCATTTACATATTTACCAACTACACATGGTATAGTATCATCTTTACATATTACCTACCTCTGGATTGTAAGCTGTTCTTAGCTATATCAATCTTATCCCCGAGAAGCCCCTCGAAATAAGCATATAGAAAGGCTGAAATTACTATCATTCTCCTAAGCGGGCTAAGGTCCAAGGTATAATCCTCGATTTCTATGACCTTTCTAGCTATAGCAGGGGAAACTATATAGTTGACAGCTCTTTGCGCCATCTCTACTCCCCTCAAGGCAATTGTTAAATTTGTTTTCTAAACATAGCCTACCCATACCGAGTGTCGAGTGTCGGGGCAGATGTCACATTGACAGTTGGCGAGTAATCATATAGAAATCAATCACTGTATGCTGCCTCGATTCAGCTACATCACACTACTGTGTATATTACATGCTATTGGATTGAAGCAGTATTGGCAGGTTTTAGGTACTTACCTCTGCCTTTACTATACTTTTGATACCGTCCATGTATAAAAGCAGAGCGACTGTCTTCGTGACCGCTGGTCAGATATCCCACGGCCAATCCTATACTTCGCCCACAAGCTACAGGCCACTTTCGCTTATGTAATATTAGGGAGGTTTCCTCAAGCCAACCTGTCCTTACTAAACTTAGGATCGGCGGGCATACAAGTATCGGGTTGACGCTGCCCAGGTGAGGTCAAATAATTTTGCATAGGCTCCCAGGGACCGTAACCAGGCAGTGTATACTAGTATGAGAAAATACCAAAGACGCTCTTTTAGGTCAGCCCTGTAGGCTTCGTGTCTCCGGACGTAACCAATTATCTATCTATCTCCCTGGCAAAGGATTGCCCGCGACAAATCGTGGGAAGCCCTGGAAACCAAGCCAGAGCTCGCCAGTTCCAGGTGGTCCACCGATGATTTCCTTCTTGCGGGCCTTGAGCTCCTCCACGTCCCAGGCGGCAAACACGAGCTTGCCGTTCAGGAAGCTTGCCGCGGGGGAAGCGACCCAGACAAGGAAGTCGGACGGAAGAGAGACTACGCGAGAGGAAGAAGTGAAGGTGGTCAGTCAGGGTCCTCGACGTGAATGATTGTGGAGGGGAAATTTTGAAGATAGACATATACTTACTGTCATCGAATGCATATGGCAGTTGAACACTCTTTGACAACTGGGTAGACATTGCTGTATCAAGAAATCCTGGGTGCACGTGGTGAAGGCGCACGTGAGGGTTCTCGGCGGCAAAGGCCTGCAACAGCTTGACAGCGGCCATCTTGCTGCTGACATAGGCGCCCATGCCGGGGAAAGGGGGGAACAGGATGCCAGCCGTGGTAAGGTGTAGGAAGGTGATTTCCTGGCCAGCGTCGCGGCTCGCGCTCTTCTTGTTGGCCAGGACGACGGCCTGAGCCACGGCCAGGGTGCCCACAATGGTAGTCTTGTACCCGTCGAGGAATGTCGCCGGGTCGGCCTCGAGCAAGGGCACAACGGGGGCCAGGGCGCCGGCGCAGTGGACCAGGATGTCAATGCCGCCCAGGTCGCCTGCTACCTTGTCGGCCACCCCGCGGACAGCTTGGGCGTCGCACAGATCGACCTCGTGAGTCTGGATGACCAGGTCGGAGCCCCCATGGCTGGACCGTACGAGCGCTGCTGTCTCGGCCAGGGCCTCAGAGCGGCGACCGAGGAGGACCAGAGCACGTGGGCCTGACGCCGCGAAGGACTTGGCTGTAGCTCGACCAATGCCTCCCGATGCGCCCGTGATGACCACAACTTTGTCGGCGGTGGAGAGGCCTGGCTGAGTTGGGTCAATGGCGGGGTAAGTGGCCGAATGGGTCAGCTTGGTGTACGAAGGTGGTGTTGATGCCATTTTCGCCAGAGGTTGCCAGGTTCAGTTCTTGAAAGTCAAAGATGAGGAGGCTGAGGCTGAGGCTGGGCGAAGGCGGAGGCGAAGGGTAAAGTGAGGATGAAGTTGGCAGCTTTGCGCAGAGGAGTTTGTCCCAGAAGTATTGAAGCTTTGCTCAAGTAAAGTCGGCCAGTTGCAACTAGAGTGAAGTATATATATACAATGGACCCTTTATATGTATGTTGGTTTTGATCCAACTCGGGAATAATCACACACCGGACATTTCTGTCAGTAGACGCTGCCGCATTCCGTCGGTCTCCAGGGCCTCCGACAGGCAGCAGGCAGCAGGCAGCAGGCAGCAAGCATCCAACCACCCATATTCATTACCTACAAGAGTAGGTAACACCTTTGTTCGATATTTGAGTGGACCCACCTGACTGCAGATGGCTACGTTTGGCTTTGTTCGGCTGATAGATGCCGGATCCGGGTTCTGTTTGGCAAGAAAATATCTATTCGTCCCTGAGTTACAGAACAACTCCTGATAGGCAGCTCAATGCCGATAGTTCTTACATATCAGATTTCAAAGGCTTGGGCTCAAAACATCCGGTTATCCAGTCTCAGCCCGGAGGACGGGTGCCTTGGCTATTAAGCAAGGCGCAGCTTTACTATCAATAATTCCCTCAGCCCTTAAGCTGGGATACTTCGTATATTCACTTCAGCCTTTTGACTGGGTGCTATTGTAAGTTGCAAATATTTTGGACGAGGCATTAGAAGAATAGAGACAGCTTGTTGTACTTGGTAGAATCAAGAGGAACTAAGACAGAGGCGAGATAGGCTATATCAATGACCGAAGTTGCTCTGTGAAATATGAATCTGTAGAAATGAAAAACGAAAGAAAGAAGAAAAATAAGGCATCGGGGTAGGAATTTTTGCTACCAGAGGTGAGTTCTCTCTTTAATCCAAGAGTCGCTATACAGTTTCCAATGCAGCCAAAAGCTAAATGTGTGTGTGACTATCAGGCGGTACGACCTTCCTCTCACGGAGACAGGCGTTCAGCTGCGACAATATCTATGGATTCGAGGTTGTTCTTGCAAGCGGGGAGGTCGTCTACGCCAGCGAGACCTCCCATAGCGACCTCTGGCTTGCTCTCAAGGGTGGCTCGAACTATCTTGGCATTGTCACTCGCTTTGATGTCGCGACCTTCCCCGACGACCTCATGTGGTACAACCTTGTCGAGTATAACTACCCTAGGGTACACCGACACCGTATTGCAAGCTTGGGGGGGGGGGTTAAGCTGAAGCCTTTAGTCGCTTCAGACCATCATCATTCTTAAACCTTTGTACTCTTCCATGACAGCGCCTTCCAGCTCACATACTTTTCCGAAAACCCTGATGCCGGCGTGTACATGCAGCTGTTCAAGATTTGGGAAAACGGCACCGGCGCGTTTGACAACGTAGAGGGAAATATTCGCCGAGTTTCTGATACAGCCACGGCCCGTGGCCAGGGGCAACAACTTGTTCGGCCTGACCCCTGGCAAGACCGACTATGTGATCGTCGATACGACGGCTGCCTACGGCAACGAGTCTGACGACACCTTGGTCGAGACGGAAATGTATAACATTGTTGACAAGCAGAAGGCTGTGCTCAAGTCGAGTGGATACCTCATCGACTTTGTCTATTTCAACTACGCCGATATCTCACAAGGTGTATACAGCAGTTGGGGCGCCGATAACGTCGCTCAGCTCCAGGCTGCTAGTAGGAAGTACGACCCCAATGGAGTCTTTCAGCATATGGTACCTGGTGGTTACAAGGTCTTCAAATAAAAGTTGTATTTGATGTATTATATATGAGCACAGGGATTGGCACTGCCCAGGCGAGGAATGGCACTTTGATTGGCCCGGTTCAATCGCATCGCTTCAATTCCGTTAGTTAGGATCATTAAGTCGTAGCCCTTGGATTCAATCGTGTCCCCTATATTCAGTCGTGGCCCCTGGGTTTTCGTGTTCCTCTGATTCGTGACTACTATAATCCAGCCGGCAAGGAATTCGGCCAACTAGAGGAGGGTGTAGCGACAGGGAACTTCCAAGGTTATCGCCCGTTGCATTGTACTTCGAAGCATTGCCATTCCTCGCCGACTCGCCACGTTCGCCTGGGCAGTTGCCAATCCCCGTTCTCAATCCCCATCTCTCCCGGCCGACTGACTGATGCATGTACAGGACCCCGGGGTATTACATGTTAAACCTGAACCGTATCGACAGGAGCCCCGTGGTTTATACTGCTTTAGTGATAGTAGACCCCGCGAGGGTGGTGCACTTTGGCCCCTGACAGAACCCACCAGGTGTGTGTCCCTGCAATCGCTCCGATTGGCTGGGACGAAGGGTGTTATCTTATCTCCTCTGGCCGAGTGACACATGCATGCGCACTGTATCATTGTCATCGAGTCGAACTACACACTTTAGATCTTTCAACGTCGCAACATCATCTATTCAATTCTTCCGTGTTTCACTTCATTCTTACAGTTCACCCGGTATTTTGGCTCTCCAATTGGGCCTCAGTTCTCAGGACTGTGGTCAGGGTAGTTTTCCTTACCACATATATCTCTAAAGGGGTTTTCGAAACTTGGATCTGTCCGCAAAGATGGCCATCTATAGCGCGGTCCCTCCTCCGGAGGGTTCGCCATCGCAACAGCCGCAGCCATTCCAGGCCAGCGCTCACCCGCAGAGCATCCCGGCGCATCCCCACTCAGCCTCCGGCACGCTTGATATCGAAGCGTGGACCATCTCTGCTCTCGAATCGCTCAGCGTCTCCCCTATCGCGAGGACCCTGGGGGCCATCCCGTTCGAGGGCCACTCCGACCCTAGCGTCAATGCGCCCCCGTCGGGACAGTCAACTGCGCGTGTTACGATTGCCGTCGATGGAGGCGCTGCGGGGACGACGGTTACTCCGCCGCGCCGGCCCCCTTCCCGTCGCGACTCGATGCGCAGACGTGAGGCCCTGCTCAAGGGCAAGGAGGGAAGCCGGCAGAGGCGGAGATGGGATATGAGTTAGCCAGCCCCTTCCATCCTGCGACATCATACGATGACACACATCATTATCGGCGCTGGCTAATTCGTGGAAACCCTTTGCTACAGAGCGACTGATCGATGTCCCGAACATCGAGCCGCCGGAGCCCGAGGACTGGCTGCCGAGGCCGGTCTACCCGGTCCACCACATCCCCTATCAGGTCGCATCGTACTGGGACCGAGGTCTTCGGCAGCAGGTCGAGGAGAAGAACGTAGCTGCCCGGAAGAAGAAGACCGCTAACAGCGCCGGGAAGATGCCTCGCGATCTCCGCGACACCATCAAGCGCACGCCGGGAATCAAGGGGTGGGTACGCACGCTGGAAGAGCCGGTGCGGCATTTCCTGGCCGAGAGAGACGCTGCTGTCGAGACAGAACAGTCCGAGGGCGACGAGTCTGACGTGTCAGACGATGAGGTGGTTTTTGTGGGTCGCAAGGCCGCTGCGCAGGACCGCCAGCCAGATGGCTGGAAGAAGGCTCACCGTGAGGTCCATGACAGACCGATTGACCGCGGAATGATTTTCGATTCTCTAGAGGACGATGATTCTGGTGCCTTCAAGTATTACACCCTCCCGCGCCCCCACAAACTGTTGTCTGGGCTCTGGCGGTTGTGAGCATGGCTGACCGATTGTGTAGGCGATGGCTCACTCATTCAATCTCCGACTATTACGGACTGGATTCGAGGTCTGTCACCATGGGCAACCCAGCTCGTCGGTGTGTTTATATCGGCATTCGGGAAGCTGAAGTTAGGACGGGACCGCAGACCCGGGCAGAGCTTCCCCGTCCACTGTGGGAGATGTTCTGATTGTCTTCATGGTATCTGCAGTCGCTCTGAAATGTACATTTTGACACAGAGGTGGCTCTCAGGCTTTGGTCTGATAGATCCTCCTTCCTACAGCCATAGCAACGGATAAGTGTAGAGGCTCCATAAACAGCGTTTCGGAAGTCTAATATCCAACTCCTGTGCACAACGCCGTCCACCCTTCCCAATCATTCTGCCATTGCCACACATGATCCTGGAGTGCGTTGCTTCTGTCCACATCAGACCCCTAGCATCCCAGTGTTCTATCAGATCCTCGACCATGCTCAACTGGGCTCCTGGAAATCTGGGTTGAAGTCCTGAAACTCTGGCATATCGAACTCGAACACTGTGTCAGCGATATGTTCGTACTCATAGGAGTATTGGAGAGTTGCCAAGGATCCGTCCTGTGGCGTATGGCCACCGAGCATCGAGCTCCCACCACTGGCTGTGCTGTCGCGCCGTGGGAGCCCACTGCCGTTGCTGTTACCGTCGTACATCGATTTCGGCGTGTTTGGACTCAAGTAGATGGTTTGATTCTGTGACGCAGATGCACTTACGCAACCCAACTTACGTGAGTTGGTATTCGTCGGTAGACTTATGCCATCGATACCCTCATTGCTGGCAGAAGATGAGGTGCACGGGACAGTGGTTGTCCCGACCTGTGGGCTTGGCCCAAAGCCTATATGATAGTCCCCCGTAGTGTTGCGGCCAGTTTCTGTGTCCATTGGTGTATTGGGGCCCGTGTTGGATACATTGGAAGGGCTTGAGTTGGCAGGGCTTGCCTGTTCCCTCTGAGACTGCCAGTTCTGATATATCTCTCGGCAAGCTTGAAACAGAACTCGTCTGATGTAGGTTTCCAAATCAGGGGGCATGAGTTGTGGGGTTTTGGGGGCGATAACCAGTCCACGACGCTGCAGGAATGAGACGATCGTACCGGGACCTTCGGTTTCGAGGTAGGTATACAGGCCGAGCACCTGGATAGGCAAGTCTGAGCATATGTCGTATGTGTGAGTAGGCGGGCGAGGGACGCCTGGGAAGATGGTGTCCCATACGCTGAACCATTGCTCGCACAGTTCGGATGACTGTTCGACCCTCTTGTGCAGTTGCTCTGCCATACTCGCCGAGATCTCTGTCGAGGTATCGTATGCCTGCTTCTTGCAGGGCGACGAGATGATGAGCTCTATATGCTCGTCTCTCGCGTCATCCGTCTTGAAGACTTTGTTGCATCGTGGGCAATAGTAAGGGCTGCGCGTGTGTTTCGACCTCAGATGCCCTTTGACGTAAGCGATCAAGGTGAAACCGCCACACATGGGATGTCGCTCTGGAAATCTCTTCTGAAAGTGACAAGCGAGTCGTGGTTGGCCCTCGAGAACCTTCTTCCGACCTCGCTTCTTCAGCGGAGGCCCATCTTTCCCGTTATTATCTGACCCTTCACCATCTGCGCCATCCCTGGATGGCCTCTTCCACGGGTTAGTTGCCTTTGATTGTTGCTTGGTGGTTGGTGAGGATGAAATAGAAAGGCTTCCCGAGGCATCTGCGGTCCCACCTCCAAGATTCCAGTGCTGGAGACCATTGACCACTTCCTGGACTGCGAGGCTCTCTACCGAAAGAAAAGGATGAGATGTTGACATTGTAAAACGGTCATCAGGATTCCATGGAAACTGTACTGTGTCGTCGGTCATGACCGTGTCTCTACTGGGCTGCCTCTCCATGGCAAGGCTCTGCTGCCTAGTAGAGTCGTCGTCTGGTGGTGATGTAGAGGTGTAATGCATGGGAACATCAAGCGGAAAGACCATTAGATCACAAGTCCTATTGAAATCATCAGGGGGTGGCCCACCACCTCTACCAAGTGAACCCGAGTGATGAGAGGCACTGAATTCGCCATAGGGTCGGGAATACTGCAGGGACTCTGCAACCTGATCATACGAATCCGGAGCTGTCTCCGTGCTGCCTGCTTTCTCGGCCACGGCGACTTCGGGTATCTGAGGCTCGTGGCTATTGGGAGTGCCGAATGAATGGTCCGTTTGAAGTGAATGAGGGAGAGTAGAGCTGCAGTTGAGATTCAGTGACGACTCTTTGAACTGCATATGCGCAGGTGAATGACCTGCGAACAGAGTTGGCGTAGGCGGGCATGAAGACCACTTTTTCTGGACCGTAGACCATTGGTCTAGCGCAGTTTTTTTCGTTGAAACGTCCTGGCTCATCTGAAAGCTATTCTCGTGCAGGTCCTGCATAAGAGGTTCTCTAGCGACACCGTAAGGATTTCTCCATGAAGGGATCTGGGGTGCTCTCGGGTCACGCCTGGGCCCAAGACTCTTCATACCGTCTGGAGGGATGCTGACTTCGCGAGGTCCGTCACCTACAACTGCCGACTTAGCCTTTGGATACAGCGAGTCGAACTGTTCAGGGTGCTTCCTCCTGATGTGATCCTTGAGGTTGTCCGCTCTCTTCATGATTACGGCTTCGCATACTGGGCAATGGTATCTAGTGATAGTTTCGTGGTTTCGTTTCCAGTGCTTCTGCAATGCTTGCTTCAGTTTATTGATCGGCCTCCCAACGTAAAAATTTGGTTGCCAGCCGCACGCAGCGCATTGAGGATGATCTATTTTGCCACCAGATCTCATCTCTGGTTCAACAAGGCCCGGAAGTTTAGTCGCATCCGGACCACAACTGGAGTTGCATTTCGGGAGAGAACGGTTCAACCTGGAAGTGCCGTCGGGGGCTTTGGGCAATAATTCGGACATGCCATGGAATTCGTTCTTCAGGAACGGCAGGCTCATTCCCGTTTGTGGTGAAGGAAGGGGCGCAGCTGGGTAGTATTCTGCGGTGGCCGAGGTGGTGGAACGAGACTCCGCGATGGAACGAGAATTCGTGCTCTGACCAGGATCAGAGCCCTGTGTGAAAGAATCAAGATCATTGCGCCTAGGTCCAGAACAGGTGGGAGAAATGAGAGGTATGTCGAAGGAATTCAATCCGAGAAGTTCGCGAGGTCCCAATGGCCACAAAGGCGCCTGGGCTAACGACAGGGGCGGATTTGTCATTTTGAACAAGTTGGATTAAGGCTCTGGAGTTATGGAGGGTTAAGTTTTCCGAGTTTGTAAATTTTAAGGGAAGAGAGTGTGTGAACCTTGATATTTTAGTAAACAGCAGGTAGAAATGGGGGGAGGGGAGGGCTGACGGCACCTGGCAGCAAAGGAGAAGAAAGTTGCATAACAAAAGTGCAATAAGACCTGTCCTGGAATTATATGAAGACACTGTAGCACTGGGGCATTCATGAAGACATGCCTGTGTCTTCGAAGGTTACTGGACAATCAGCACCAATCGGGCGGGGATACATGGTTACCTAGGTAGACAACATGCATGGCATCAGCATGGCCTCGCTATTCCAAATACGGCGCCACAGATCCCAAGCACTTCAAGTCGACATGCCTTTGATCCCTCATGTGGTACTGTCCTGATGATATACTCGGACACAGGCTCTTAGGACATGAATTTGTCCCAAGTCCACGAGATTGCCATCAGGATGAAAAGGTGTAAACGAGCATCTATATAAAGGAGGCATGTTTCCGACCTCTGGAGAGACCTTGAAGATGCACATAATCTGCGTCGGAAAACAATTCGATTCTTCCCCAAGTCAACGGTGAGAAAAGTTGCTTGCGATGCCGCCAAGGTCAACCACTTCCGCTGCCGTGACAGAAGACGGGCGGTAAGTGGAACACCCCTTTGCTTGTTCTCCGTCTACTTCCTCACACACCTCGGTATATTATACCTTTGTGCTATGGATCAAACTAATTCTGTGGTATCTAGAGTCAGGTCAGACATCTCATCAGAGGTGCTGCGGTCTTACCTTGCCAGTCCATCTTCAGTGACTGATAGACTAGCAATGGGTGCCCCAACACAGGATGTCTCCACGTCCCAGGCGAAGACGAAGGTACTGCTAGAGGAATGGCAGAAACAATGGGATGCTTGCACGCCCAAGGGAGGGCTTAAGGACAGATAAAGTGAAAGAGATAGTGTTTGTTGTATGCCTCGTGGCTATGAAGTGGGCTGAACGTGGCGACACTCATGTGTTGTCATACTTGGGATTGGAAGTCAATATCATCTTCCTACATAAGTCTGGAGGATATCTTGGCGTTCATGGGAAGTAATAACATACTTCCGGGTGTACTCTGCAAATAAGAAACCCATAATATGGATGAGAATGCCACCATGGCAATATTCTGGAGTTGACTACAAAACTGATTAGACTGGCAACACCAAGACAAAGGCAAATTTATGGATGTAGGCTGGAGAGTGAAGGTCATTGTATATCAATTCTAACCTCTATCATCCCATCGATTGGTCCCGCAATTTTATAGCCTTGTGGATGATAGACCCTCCTGAATTCGGAAGAGTACCATCAAGAAGCTTCTTCCCTTTAGAAGAAGCCCCTCAGAGGTTCAGACATCTTTCAGTGCTCCTTCGCGCCTTTCTTTTTCGAAAGCTCTCCCCTTCCTCCAATACTAGAAGTATTTTCCAAATTCTCTCCCAACGCTGTGAAGAAAGTTCTCTGATTAACTGTCAATAGAGGAACTGAGCATATGTATTGCGAAACCCTTAATCAGCCCCCCTGCTCATTCGGTATAGGTGTATAGGTCCACGGTAGCCTAGCACGAATTTGTAACCTGCTTCGCAATTAGCCTGCTCGATTCTATATCACCCATGTCTAGATTGTCCCAGGAACGCGGAGAAGATTATATATATTCTTATGCGGCAGTGCTTATAATTACACCTGAGATATTCTGTCCAAATTTGTCCCACTATCATAGCGAAGGGGCGCACCAACAATGCCCAGTATACAAACATGGCTCCCGAGGGGCTCTTACAACTTGAAATATAACTTAGACACCATATTACCGCCCTAGGAACGTATTTATCTGTCGTTTTTGTTGCAGTCCTAGACATGTTTCTGTAGCTAGATCCGCCAGTCAGAAACCCAAGACCCGTTCGCAATTCCGAATTCAAATCCAAATACAGCGGTCCAGTCATTTGCTAGCAAGCAAGTATATCGGATCAATCAACGTACCAGTAGAGTGTCAAATTATCTCCGGACGATCCTTTATTTGCGTGTTGCTGCTATCTTGACTTGCTACAACCTAGGTAATGATGAAGGGGTGAGCCCTGGGGGGGGGGCCTCTTTAGTACCTGAGGGACATTTCGCTCAATATGGACTAGAACACCTAACCATCGACAGGAATGGAACACGATAGAGGAGTCGTCCTGCTTTACCGGTACCTCGAGATCATGTGTGGAGGGTCAAGGAGAAGTGGGGAGTGGGTATAAAGTAGGCCATCGTGCCGGTAACCCTGATCTCCATTACTCAGTGTGGCCTGTCTGGGAGACACTAACGAACCTTAATTATGTCGCTTAACTGACGTCAGTGCGGAATATGTTTCAACCCGCGAGTGCAGGAGGACTACCAAGCTGACCGAGTGGTTCCAGCACAGCGGGACGATTTCTGATCTACAACTTATCTCACTTATACCGCATATTAGTGGGACTGTCTCGGCTGAGGGGGATATGCAGATGTCGCCCTAGGGGTCCCCATGACGAGCACTGTTAGAAGCTTACAAATGGTCGAGATCCGCCGTAGGTTCTAGATTTTGCAAGTATAAAGTAGTCCGCAGCTAAATCGACACCAGTGCTCTTGATCATATATCTACTATATCTCTGTCACTTCTCTATCACTCTTCAGGCTCAATAACAACTTCTCACCTACACCATATCATAACAAACCATCAAAAGATCTCATAATGGCTCCTAAGATCCTCGTCGTACTCACATCACACAACCAGTTGGGCTCATCGGGCAAGCCCACTGGCTGGTATCTTGTAAGGACCCACTGTCCTTGAGCACCTCCCCCCCCCCCCCAACGTTCCAGCAAACCCTAGACACTAACACCACTATATAGCCCGAACTTGCCCACCCATACAACGTCTTCGTGAAGGCCGGCGCCGAGCTCGCCTTCGCCTCCCCCAAGGGCGGCGTGGCCCCGCTGGACCCAGCATCCGTGGAGCTCTTCAAGGAGGACGCCGCCTCCCAGGAGTTCCTCAAGAACCACAAGGAGGTCTGGGAGACGACCAAGCCCCTCTCCGAGTTCACGAATGCCGCCGAGACCTACGACGCCATCTTCTTCCCCGGCGGCCACGGGCCCATGTACGACCTGGCCACCGACGCCCAGTCGCACAAGATCATCGCCGACTTCGCGAGCAAGGGCAAGGTCGTGGCCGCCGTGTGCCACGGCCCCGCCGCGCTCGTCAACGTGAAGCTGCCCGACGGCACGGCGCTGCTGAAGGGCAAGCAGGTCACCGGTTTCAGCAACCTCGAGGAGGACCAGGTGCAGCTGAGCGCCTTCCAGCCGTTCGAGCTCGAGACGGAGCTTGGTAAGGCCAGCGGTGGCAAGTATGTCAAGGCTGCGGAGCCCTGGGCAGAGTACGTTGTCGTATCGGGCAATGTGATCACTGGACAGAACCCCGCGAGCTCGCATAAGCTTGGTGAGGAGGTTATCAAGGCTCTTAAGGCTTGAGTTTCCATTTTTAGGTGATACCAAAGCAAAATAAATAAATAAATTGATAATTAATAAAGCAAGACTGTATTGTCCTTGTCGAGTTTCATTGTGGAGGTAACTACAGACATGATGCTGGAATAATCACCTAATTATTGAGTCGCTATGTGTTCTGCTATGACTGGCAGCAGTGGATCCACACGACGAACGATTTAGATTCTGAAGTATATGTCTTTACCTCAAATCATCACGCTATACTTGATCGGAAGTAGCATTCGACAACACTCGAGAATCCCCTAAGGAAGGCACCATATATGAAAGCCAAGCAAGATGGAGGGTCGTCCCTCCATCGGGTATATATTGCGCTACTTAGTTCTATGTTTCTCCACACTTGTACACCGCGACGAGTATATAAGGATTAGATCCGTCTGCAAAAGTAGACTCTGGATTTCGCCGTTGGCCCATTCCATCATTAAGACGCTGAAGCATAAGCCAGTGCCCAAGTCAATGCCCCAGCACCGCGTAGAAATCTGTAAGTGCTCTTCATAAGTCTCATCTCACATCCAACATGCATATCACAAGACCACATGCCAGTATAGCGCCTCAACACTCCTAGATGAAGAGAGTTGAAAGTCTTGCGAGGAAGAAAAGGTTGGTTCGAAAGCAACCCCTGCCTCATGTCCACATTAGGTTTCTCGACTGTCGCCTCGACTGCAGCCACAGCGGCCTCGAATCGCCTAGGTCTCCACTCCCACTCCCACTTGTCCCACTCATGGTCCCATTGCCATTGACCTCATCCAGCTCATCCTCATCCTCCTCGCCGATGCGGCTCAGGGCATCGTGGAACCCCCGCGAGAAATCCTCAATCTCGGGCGAGCTGTGCCGCAGCGGGACCTCATCCTCCCCGGAACTGTCGTGCGGCGAGGCGTACGCGCCATCATACGCCACCGCCGTACCCGCAACGACGCCAGTCCCCGCCGTCCCCCATGGTGCCGCCTGGCTGTTCGGCCCGCTGTAGTAGTTGTGGTCACCGATCTCATCGACGTCCTGCCAGACCGTGTTCCGCGTGTCGGGTCCGCCGGTAATATGCGTTATCGTCTTGCCCCGCACGCTCGCCGCCCGCGACTGAGGACCTCCCCCGTTGGGCCCGCCGGGAAGTGGCGCGAACCCGTCACCGCCCGCCATGGGGCTGATGTACTGCGTGTCGCCGGCTCGCGGTCCTGGGCCCTGGCGGGCGTTCTTGGCCGCGCGCCGCCTCCAGAGGTAGATGGCTGCGGCGATGATGCTCACCAATGCCGCCACGCCGCCGATGGTCCCCCCGACAATCTCGCCGGTGTGTTTGCTGGCCCCATTGCTGGCGTTGGTGGCTGGTGCTGTGGTATCCGTTGGTGTACTGGATGCCGATGATGATTCGCTTGTCGAGGTCGGATGGGCAGTCGTCGTGGGTGGTGTTATGACGAGCGTGGTGAGAGATGACCCTGAGGCAGTTGACGAGGAAACGCCATTGCTGACCGTGGTATCGGTAGTCTTCGCGCTCGAGGAAGATTTAGATGAAGATGCCGTAGAATCCGAACTCAGCGTATTAGATCCGGTCTGTGTTGTGGCCAGGCTGCTTGGACTCTGCGTTAAGCTGACGCTCACAGTCGCCAGTTGTGCTCCTGATGAGATGCCCGATGCGCTCTCTGATACTGTCGCTGCCAGGTCGCTTGCCGTTCCACAACCCCATTGTGAGTATCCTCCTTCGAAACTGTTCTTGTAACAGACATTATCGCCTGTGCAGGTGAACACATATGGATCCACCTCGGTCTGCGCACCACTGTTCGAATCAACACATCCTGTGAAGACCCCTGCGGTGCACGTTTCCTGGCCGTCAGCGCAGCAGCCTATCGCTCCGTAGCCTGCGTCCACTACACAGTGGGAACCTGCTGAGCATGTTGCTGGTAAAGACGGATCTCCATCTATGTACCCGCATATTGTATTGCTGTCCTGTCTCCTCAAGAGCTCATTGAAGGTATGGAGATCGACTGGTGGCGACGTTGGTGCTGGTAATGACGGATACGCCACAACATTGAGGGACCGATATGGTATTGTCGTTGGTGTCTGACGAGCAACATGCGCTGATGTAATACTTGAAAGACTGGAGAGAAGGAGGAGGGCTGTCGGCCTCGGAAGCCGGAGGAAGGTGTCTTGGGGAAACATGTCGCTCGACTTTGTTTACTTGCGTTGCCGGGACATCGAGTTGCTCCTGGAAATCGGAAAACACGAGCGACAGAAGGAGAGTATCCCCAGATATCTCACACGTCTGAATATCCAGGCAAAGAAAAGCTTATAGAAGGGGAATATATCAAGGATTGGACAGCAAGGGAGAGAAACAGAGGAGAGATAAGAAGAAGGGCACCAAGCAATGAAGGAGGCAGTGAGTTACAATAAAACTTTTTGAATGGCAGCGCCGCAGCACGCAAGGGTCGCTGCATATCGATCGAAACACGCTGCCCTGCCTGCGTATATACATAGTACTTGGCATGCTTGGGTCGTCAGGCACACCCCGGAGGTACCTAGGTATCCGCTTACATACCATGCATGGGGGACAGGGGCTCAACGCAATAGGAGCTTTGTGCTGGAGATACACAAGCAGTAAGATGCTTACCTAGGATTAGGCGAGCCAGGCATCCGTGATCGTTCCAACGGGGCCGGGAGGCGTTGGAGTTCATTTGTCGAGGCGTTGGAGCGCCTCATCAAAGCTTAAGCTGGGTCCAGGTACCCCAGACGCCTTTGCTGCCTCGCATAGATGTCCACGTGTATATCATATGGGTCGGATTTCGTATTGTCTGTGCGGACACATTGGTGATGATGCCAATGGGGTGTGTTGAGACGTTGAGATATCAATTGACTAGGCGCCGAGAACCTGTTAATGCCAGTCGACAGTATCCACTATCGCAGCCCGTTTCGCAGCATGTAGCGCCGTTGTGGATATCCGGGGAGCCCAAACCTTCTCACGCGGGAGTATATGGATACAAGAGCACAGCATACTCGGGTTGGTATTCTCGGGTCGAGCGAAACTCGACGGATTATCGAGAGGTCAGGTGGTCTCCCTCCCAGCTCCCTGCACTGCATCTGCCCAAGCACCAATACCGGAATCTGACTGCAGGCGTGCTTTCACAGCCACAGCGTTGCTGCAGCGCGGGTTGAACATGGGGTGGCGAAGACAGTCCCATTGTCCTTGCTTGTTGCTTTTTATAGGGCAGCATCTGCGGCTAGTCTTTCGTCCTCCCCATCGACGCCACGGCTGCGCGCAGCAAGTCTGCCGCGGCGTCTGGCGCTTGGGTGGTCGTCGATCTCTACTCAAGGAGTCCCTGAACGCTGCGAGACGTTGGGGGTCCACGGCCTCGGACTGCTCTTCATGTTGCCCAGTAATCCTAGGGAGGGTATCAGAGATAGAGATGAAAAATTTACATTGGGATTGACGAGAAATCATCGTACTGTAGGAAATGCCCCCTGCATTGGTTCGGGGGATTGATGTTAGACCTCCGGTATTTCGTCATCCCACATGTTTACTGTGGCAATCCGCAATCCAGTTCCTGGTTAAGGGTGCCGAATGACATTCGATGTCCAACCCACATCACGAGTCTTAACCTACCTCGGATTCGCTATATCTCTCAGAAGCCCAGCAGCCAGCAAGACAGCGACACTCTGGACTAGGTCAGGGAATCTTTGCCACTGCCCGGATGCCTCAGTGCTTCGCCAGACGATCTGCACGGGGGCCAAACCAGACTGCCAGATAGCCAGACTGGCCCTCGCGCTTATCAAGTTTCCATGACTATGCGGGTCTAGAAGGCTGAAATGCCCTTTCGGGGGCTTTGCAGTCGTCATCGTATTCGGGCACTTGACTATCCGATCCCATCACCTCTTGGGAGGCCACGCCCACGCCCAGCCTCCCAGCTCTTTCGACGAGCTCAGGGAACAGGCGCCACAAGATTGACCTCCGCGCGTTGCATGGCATCAGGGGCATCTGCGAATACATAGTAGCATGCTGCAGTGAACGGGAGGGAGGCCTGGAGTCGCTTGGATTTGGTTGGTGCGAGGGCTCACGGGCAGCCTCAGAAACTCAATCCGGAACCCATGAGAGAAACCCCCAGAATCACGCCAGTGGAGTGACATGCGAGAAGGGTGTCATTCTCGGGTACCCCTGAGAGACACGGACGACTTGTCAGTATTACTACGGCGTGGTAGCACCGCAGTCAGACTAATGCTTCTCGTGACAATCCGTCAGCGACGTGCTGTCTGGTCCAGAAATACGAGGCGGGTGATATGCCTCCAACTGTCAGGCCTACCTCTCCCTATAGCTTGGGGATTACAAAGATCCGCTTTCGAAATATCACTCTTTGGAAGACTAGGGTTACGCTTTCCCACAGCCTTGCTCCTCGCGTCTAACACGAAGATACTCGGACCATGACGATCTTGACCTGGCATATTCGTCCGCACTGTAAGCTTCCTCGCGTGCAGTTATATGGCACGGTAAAATGACAACATGTTTGGGGCGAGTATGACGAGAGCTCAGTAGGCAGCTGTCTTGTCTCCAGTCACAAGAATAGGCTACACTGAGACTCCTTGCACCATGACAAGGCTTGACATACCTTGCGACAATGTTGCAGACTGGAGCATGCAACATGGTGTCCCCCGAATTATGTTGAGGCGTCGGCAACCACGCTTCTTGTACGCTTCCAGGGCAATATCGGTCAAATATGTATGATGTCGCGGTGTCTTGTCACTGCTATCGCCGTTGCTGAAAACATCCTCGTGTCCCATGTGCCTCCAACTGTCTGGTAAGGTAGGCTGGCCGAGAAGTGATCGCATCAAAGGCTTTGGAGCTTAGTATGAAGCCTGTAATGTCTCTTCTGGCGGGGCCGCCGAGTATCATGTTTGGACAGTGTCGGCTTTGTCTTCAGTATTCTTTCTCGCCGGGACGATATCAATATGGGTGGGTGGATGGGTTGAGAGCAATCCGGGATTCTTTTCGTGAGTCTATACAATAGTTCAGCACGAGTAGCGCTTCCATAGCACAGCTGGTCTGGAGGATGCCTAGTAGATCAGGCCCGGAAATGTAGATACCGCGCAAGCTGCAGTCTCTCAGATGTGTTGCAGTAGGACAGGCACTGGATTTGCTGTCTTGAAGCGTGGTGGATGGAATTGATGCGTATGCTCCTTTCCGGTGTTACACCAATGCAAGTCGAATGATTCAAACTGTCGCGTCACATGTGATGGCTGCACAATGTTCCAAATTTTTTATATGAATATCAGATCTGGACCTGGTATCTCATCCCGGGGGTGGTCCGTCAGGCACGTTCTCCGTCGCAGCGCGGTATGAAGCCGACAGGTTCAGCGTCAGCTTCTTCGAGCTTGCGACTACGCCACCGCAGCGGGTTTTTGGGCGAAGGCCAGGAACAGAACGCATGCCGGCTACAGCCTGCGAAACTGCCGAATACATCCAGATGCACCACACATATATCTGAGACATATCCAGTGCCGCCACCGTGACGTTGAAGGTAAGCCTCGACGCATAGTTAGGGCGCCATGTGTGCTTGAGGTCAGTGAGCCCCCAATCCGCTCTCTCGTGTACACCGAGCACAAGGGCTCCGGGAGAGATCCTTCACCTGGAAGATGCTTCTATAGAATGCGGAAGACATTGGCCTCCGAGATGTGACTGCTCAACATTCCAATATGCTGTATTTGTCTCGATTGAGGCGATTCTCGTGATGGCGCGACTACTATGATTGTAGGAGACACACCAGGCGGCCTGTGCTCGTGACCCGCACCAATCCGCACAAAGCCCTGTTCTTCCGCTCGCTCCTTTTGTGTTTGACCCTTTTGTGTCTGAAGGAGGCCGTGACGGGGCTCCGAGGCCGTCTTCTAAATGGTGTAACAGCTTAACCGGGGAGCGGCCATGTAGCGGTGCCCCAGACTGTCACTATGTGCTCGACCAGGTCAGTTGGACATGGAAAGCAAGGCAGACTTCTTGAGTGTTGTTGGATTATGAGGACGGCAGTCAGATCATGGGCTGCACCTGCCGCTATATAGCAATCTGTTGCTCCAAGAGCCTTTGACAGAACAGACCTGAAGATCGCGGGTGTGAAAAGCTGCCAATTCGAGGTTGTGGTATGCATGCTTGGCTTCCAAGGTTGGTCAAGACATCCTTGGATGAGACCAACAGGGGTCCCACGGTTCCAGAAATGGCTGTTTTCCGGGTGCTGCGATGACGTCCACCAGTGGAACACTCCAGGGGCCAGGCGACCTTGGAGAGACCCGGGGATATGGGGGCCTAGGGGCCTCTTGCTGGGGCAATTCACCTGCAACTGCGGGGCCCTAAACAAAAGGCCCAACTTTATTTAGACAATGTATATTCTTGATTTCATATCGTCGGATTCTATCGTGGTTCTATATCTTAGGAACCCTTGAGGTAAGGGCGCCTCCTGTTGATCAGACTGATCCATCGCCATCATCACCGTCGTCGCAGCGTCATCATGCCTATGCGTGTCAAGTCGCGTCCCCAGCCTGGGGCTAACGACCCTCCGCGTTCACCATCTCCTCTTGGTGTACGATCTTTCGGCTCTGGCTTGCCAGATATACAGGATGGTGACTCTTTCAGGGAACTGATCAAGGAGCTATCCATGTGAGCAAATTGGTCTGCAATATCAGGTGAACCCATCAATGCTAACGGTCCCTCGCATTACAAGCTATATCAATCATGTCGTCGTCCTGCCCGTTACTTTCGAGCAATTGAGGACCACGTCGGCCGGCGAAGGCCTCCGGACCCTGGTTGAACACCTCAGTCGGGGCTGCTCCAACCCTGCCATTGTGAATGCCCTCTTGTGAGTTTACTTATATCCTGGCTTACACTTACCTATATGCGAAATGGCTGGATGGAGTCGCGGTGGGGCGATTTGAATGCTACCTCTCCTCCACTCTGCCTCGATGCATGTGGGGGATTCTGCACATGTCAATCCACCCCTCCACTGCATGGGCTTCGATCACGCACAGTCGCTGATCAGTACATGGAATGTACATAGAGCCCTGAAATGGCACTATGGAGCGGCAACAGAAGACAAGAGTGTCAACGATGCCCGTGCCAACGCCGCCGAGATCGTTGCCTGGAGATTCCTCACTCACCTTTCGGAAAGGGAGGCCGTGGACTATTGTCTCTACGAGATTCCTGAGCCAAAAGAAGACCAAGCGGACGGCAGGGCTCGAGATGATGACGAGAATGGCCGTCAGTCCGAAGAGGTCGACGAGAACACGGCATTGCTTGCCCAGACCTGGCCTGGGACCTTCGAATCGGCAAAGACAGCCCTTACCAGCACAGGTACCAACAAGCGTTACCAGTTGTTGAAGTCCATCTCGCGCTTGACAATCACTTATGACGAGGATGAAGATGAAGATCAAGATGAGGACCCAACCAAGCCTTTTGTTACGCTCAACGCTCTGGAGATTGCAGCTGTGGCGGACGCGAAGCGGTTCCTTAGTCAACATGTCGTCCAGAAGATTATTACGGGTATTTGGCACGGCGATATCGTTTTCTGGGATAGTGAGTATGCTCTATATCTTCACACTGTTACTTGCCTGTTGTCCTTCCCGATTATATGCTGTCTGTTCCTGGTACATACTTGATTGTTAACGATGCACCCTTCGCTAGAGCTGGCGGTCGACTCTGTCAAGCGGCCACGGTTTTATAGCAAGGCAACCACTGATCCGTTTTCACGGCTTCGAGTGCCAAGGTACCTAAAAACGTTTGAGGTCGTGTTCTTCATGGCTTTCCTCTTCCTGTACTACACGGTACTGGTTGAAAGGAACCCGGAGAAGATAAGTGTCAACGAGGTTCTTCTATACATCTGGTTTGCCGCCTTTTCCTACGATGAATTGAGCGAGTATGTCGATGCAGGATCCATCTTTTACGCGACGGATGTAAGTCACCTAAACAAAGAGTCATAGATGGGATCCCGTATAGCTGACAGGCTTGCAGATATGGAACATCTTCGACATCACCATGATTTGCATAGGGATAGCCTTTGTAGCTATGCGTATGTCCAGCATGATCACAGGAGTCCTGATATCTTCTAATACGTGTCATAGGGACCGTCGGTCTGGCGAGGCAAGATTCTGCATTGATTGAACAGTCATTCGACGTGCTTAGTCTCGAAGCACTCTTTATGGTTCCAAGGGTCTGCTCGATACTGTCCCTGTCTCCCTACTGGGGGACACTGATACCATGTTTGAAGGAGATGGGAAAAGACTTCATCAAGTAAGTGATACTCCTGTACTATGATGGTATCCAGTGGTTCACAATATCTAGGTTCATGGTACTTGTGGTGATTCTCTATTTGGGATTCCTCACCACTTTCTCGCTTGTTGGGCGCGAGCATTTCGTAGGTTTCTCTTCGCCCTGACATGTGTTATTAACCCTGTCTTCCAGGGGACGCAAAGCCGCTGACAACAGGCTACAGACACTCAACCAGATGGCTCTGTATCTGACCAAGATTTTCTACGGCTCCAGCTACGTCGGGTTCGACATCATGAACGATATTGACCCGTCCTTCGGCCCTCCTCTCATGATCATCTTCATCACACTATCATCCTTCCTCCTGATGGGTAGCTTGACGGGTAAGTTATGCCTTTACAACCTCCATTCACCCATACAGCATCTGATTCCAATTTGCAGGTATGCTCTCAAACTCATTTTCCCGCGTTATAAGCCACGCCCGCGAGGAGTACCTCTACGTCTACAGCGTATACGTCCTCGAAGCTTCCACAAGCAACCGCCTAACGCACTTCTACCCGCCCTTCAACCTCCTCGCCCTGATGATCTTCCGCCCCCTCCGCCTATTCCTCCCATCAGACAGGAACTTCCGTGCCGCCCGCATCATCCTGCTCAAAGCCACCCACCTTCCCATCGTGGGCGCCATAATGCTCTACGAGCTCATCCGGGGCAAGGTCACGGACGACGAGTACTGCGGCTTCAAGGGGCCGCGGCAGGGCACATATGCCAGCGCCGCAACCGCCTCCTCCAACGATAACAAGGGCACGCCCCGGAGGAAGCCGTCCAGTATCAAAGTGCGGCCCTCCTCCGCGCCGCTGCCTGTGGTGGACGCCGGCGCTGACGCCGCCAACGACGACGTTGACGCCCCGACCGAGATGGATGTCAGAATCGCCGAGTTGAGTGGCAAGATAGACAGGTTGACCGAGATTATTCTTTCGATGCAGCGAGAGAGAGAGGCTTCTCACCATACCGAGTGATCTCACGGGCGCTTGAGGGAATGGCCACTCGAACTCAAGTGCATGTACGGAATGACGTGTAAGAGGTATGAGGGTTAGGTCAGTGACTGTCATCATTTGCAATATCAAGCTGAGGAGGCTGCGGCGTGAAAGGGGCTTGCAGGCATTGAACACGAGCTCGGAGTTCGGCTTCTATGTGCATATTTGTCTGTAGGCATAAGCGGCGTTCGGTAATATGGCACAATACTATATATCTCGTATTTGCTTTGTGGCACCCAGGGATGATCAGGTGTCCACTACCAGCAGCGGGCTTTGTATCCGGGCCTAAACTGCCGGGACGAACCTTGGTAGACCACCATGAAACTCACTCGACATTATCAGGGCATACGACAAATAGCCTTACCTCAGCATACCTCCCCCACCCCCATCCCCCCTTCCCTGTGGGAGACACGAATGCATTGGACTCTCGAGTGAAAATATTGAGAGTCAGGATAGACGAGGTGAAACTGAGGGCAGTGTTCGAGCTCAGTCACATTATATTATAGCACTGCAGGCTGAGAAACATATATTGTATGTTGGTAATCGACGGCAAGGCGGCAATATCAGTTGATCTTGTCTGCGGGCCTCTGGAGTGTGCATTCAGGACTTCTGGCCGTCCTACAAACACAATCACCGCCCTGTCTATCATCACTCATAGCACTCTCGCAGTCGCCTCTGTTCGCTGGGTATCATCTGTATTGCTGCCATCGCTATAGAGAAACCATAAAAAGAGACTTTCCTTACACTGTCATCCTTCCCTTCAACCGAGCTTACCGCTTCCAAAATGTCCTCCAAAAGCAGCCCTCATCCCGTCGTCCATACATCACAACTCCATCTTCTCACCTTGCGTGAGATGGTATCATCAACATCCGTCTCATCATGACTGCCCGTCCGCGCCGAAACAAAATCTGACTCGCAAGACTTTTGTCTGTTGTTATGGCTGCCTTTTAGCGTGTATAGAGTTGGCGATGAAAGAGGATGATGGAAACAAAGTATACTAAAATCTTGAAGACGAAAACATTGCCTTAACGCCATAGGAACCAAACAGTGAGCACAAAGCCAATTCCAATTGTTTCAGCGTTGCCTCCGAACTCTCGCCAGCTTCCTTGGAGCCACCCTCTCATCAATGTGGGTGCTGAGAGCGAGCAGGCCCACTGGCGGAACGCCTCTTGAAAACGAGGCGATTGGGACAGAATCGGACAACCATCGAACCGACCAAATGCAGAACAACTTTCCGGGTATTTTTTTACGCCAGGGTATATCCAGCCGGGTATTTGACGCAGGATTTCTAAGAGCGAAGAATCTAACGGTAAGGTCCACCAATGGGACCGGGGTATCCAGAATTCGTAGAATGAGAAGTGGAAGGACGCCCGCTGTCGCCGGACTGTCGGGCACTGTGACGGGGCGTGACATCCCCGGGTTGGGAGATGCCGTGGGGCGTCAACTTGTGTTCGGTGTTGTTGCCGAACGGACGAGTCGGCCAAGGGCTGTCATCGTCAGGTAGGTTTACACCGCTGTCGTTCCAGGGGTTACGGTCAGCGTTGAAGCTGCGAGTCGACTCGATCGAGATAAGCGATGACTTGGACACATTGCTTGAGCCCTTGAAAAACGAATTCGTCGCAGAGTGGGAGCTGTTCTTGCGGCGGTCCAGGAAGGACGAGATAGATGACATGCTTCCGGGCTTCCGGAGCTTGTCGAAAATAGTGCTGCGCTCGCGAGCCACCTCGTCGCCGAAGGCAGACTTTGTAGGCGAGTCAGTGGCAACCGCTGTGGGCGCATGCTGCAGAAGCTTCGAGTCGAAGTACTGAAGGGAGTCTTCGAAAGTATCGGACTTCGGCCGTGGGATAGATCCCTTGATAATGGTCTCTTCGACACCCGCGGTGGCGAAGTGTCCGTGAAGAAGTTCAATGGCATCACGGAGTCCGCCGGCGTTGTTGCGAGTGAAAGTCCATAGAAGCGTGACGGTCGGTTTGCCGTCCTCAGTCAGCTCCGAGGCGTTTTGATGAACCGTGAGATCAACCTCATGCTGGGCCTTGAGCTTTGGCACGACTTCGTTCACGAACCCAGGAGACTCGAGATACTTGATCAAAGGGGGTGTGCGCGCCAATACAAGCTCATGATTGTCAGGTACCATGCCCTAATGACGGTCAGTAATCTCGCCAGCTAAAATTTGCTACAATGTTCGACTCACCAAGAACTCATCAACACAAAGGGGAACCTGCCACTGAGGCCCAGTGAAGGTGACTTCATCGCTCGCCTGCTCCGTGCTTGGGAAGATGATCTTGCAGTTCCACTTCTTCTCCATGATCGCGATATCCGAGAGTCGGGCAAGCAGTTGGCGATGGTAGAGACGATCGACGGGCACGACCTGAGAAGTGAACTCGGAGTCCACACGGTCTACCATCTCCAGAATCTCAGACTTGACGAGCTCCAGATTCTGGGCATTGCGCGCAGGAGTACGACAAATGACGTTGTCCAGTGTGTTGTCGTCATCTTCTCGAATCATTCCATCTAAAGACGTCAGCTATATTTAGCCAGCATGTGGTGGTAAAGTCAGGGTGACTTACTTCGTTCTTGGGCGTTGGAGAACTTGACGAAGACAGAGTGCTTCTTCATAATCCGCTGGATATGCTGACCACCGATGCCAATGATCCGTTTATGATACTGGTCAGGAACATGGAAAGAGATAGAAGCAGGCATCTCCTGCTCCACTAGGCCCAGCCCTTGCTTCATTGAGTCATACGACGAAGCGTTGACATCGATGTTGAAGTTGTATTCACCAAAGTTTTCGAACATGATTTGCACGTTGCCTATACGGTCGTTCAGGTTAGCCTATGCTTCCAAGCAAGCGGGAAATTCAACGTCCGTACTCTGTCCCATGATCTTGTTGATCTTGCCGTTCTTCTTGCCGCTGACGAACTCCTTGTGCTCATTGGCCAGCTCAATCTTGACTCTGATGGTGTATTGTGATTGCGTCACGAATCGGATCTGAGAGATCACATGCAAGGCAGCCTTGACCGCATCGTCTGAACCATCGATGGTAAAAGAGAGGCGTTGAAAGGAGATTTCGGCGTCGGAGTTGGCACAGATGTCTCCAAGCATTAACCTGATGTCGTTATCCTCGGGCAGTCTACGCCCGTCAGGCTGCGATGCCCAGAATCCACTGTAGAATTGTCCAGCCTAGGGTGAGTGTCAGTACCGTCAAGAAGACAAAGGGTAAGGTACAAGGAAGAAAATGATGCTCAACCTACAAGGGACATGAGCTCTCGAACGGTCCGCTCGATGTGGAGGTTCTCGGTAGCCTGAATCCGGACGGGAGTCTGCCTGGAACCAAGAGGAGGGAATTGAATGTAGCTGCCATTTGCCTCCACGATCTTCCGCACTTTGTCCAGTCGAGTCAGAAGGATGGTGTCAACCTTCTCTGGTGGCATGGGGACATCCTTCACGTAAAGTCTAACGCGATTGAGCAGATCTCCGAGCTTGAGCTTGGCAAGCTCGATATGGCGAGGCTTATCTCCGGTGATAATGATCTCGTCGGGGTTGCGGGGTTGAGCGTTCCTGGGGCAGTATCGGAAGTATCTCGAATAGGGTGGAGGAAAGTAGATCGCGGTGCCGGTAGCCGACTCGATCAGCTTGATATTCTTTCGATTGCGGCCGCAGATGAGTTGCTGCAAAGTGAAGTCCAGATGCATCATGTCAATAATGCGACCCAACTGCGCCAAAGTCAGTCATAATATCCCAGAATAGAAGGCGATGCTTGCTTTAGCCATACCCACTGGTCGATAGAGACCAGAACGCGTGTCTTTGCATGCTCCGAGGATAGTATATCGCCGTAGATAGCCACTCGCCAACGTTGATCCCTTCGCAACTCGACATCGCCATTGACACCGTCAACAAGAGGGGTGAGCTTCGGTCCGAGGAGGAAGATGTCAACGCCACAAAAGGCAGATATGCTGTCGATAGTCTCGGTCACGGTTTGTTTGAGAGAGCCTGCGTTCAGGTCGGCCACCATCTCACCATCAATGTCTACCGTAGTGCAACGCTGTTGCGTGTTAGCCGGCTTAGATGTCCATTGCAAAATGCAGCGTGCTGGGTTGATCGTCTACACACTAGAGAAAGAGGGGTCTCGTTGAGGATCTTCTCTCGGGTCTGCCAGACCAAGTCGTGAGAACCCGAGAGGCAAACGGTAGTGACCTGGCCCTTGAGGTGTTTCGGGGTGGTAGAGATAACGTGGGCCTCGACCGGGAGGGAGCTGTTTGTGATGTCCTTGCAGGTTTTCCTCAGGCGACCCAGATTCTCGGCGTGTACGGGAAGATCGTAAACGGGGACGTCGTCGGGGGCTTCGGCAGGGTGTGTCCATCGCAGGACGGCGTCGGCGGTAGCGTGCAGTATGTCCTCAGTGTCAGGCCCTGCCAGATCGGAGGCGAAGGGGACGTTGAAGGCATGGTGAATGACGGCGTCGCCTATCTGTGGTGGAGCTATCGGTGAATTGCCCTGGGGGTTGATCTTGTGGTGAGGATGGAGTCCTTGCATTGACATGCCCAAATTGGGTCTCGAGGACATGCCAAAGGCGGGACTCATCCGCTCTGACCAGTTTCTCATGTTTGCTATCTTGTTCATGGCGTTCATGATGATTCCCTCATGGATAGTAACAAGGCCACACGCCAGCCCGGTCGTTTAGGGAAGAGTCGGTAGGGGTCGGGGGTGAAGAGGGGGGTGGCAGTGTACAAAGGCTGAGGCCGAGAGCGAGGGCGAGAGGAGGAGGGGGGTCTCCGGCTGCAACGGACGGAACCTTGAGATGACGGAGTTAGGAAGGGCGTTGGAAGGAGGGGGGTTGGGATAAAGCCGCCTGCGCGCACAAGAAGAGAATAGTCGAAAGGGGGTAAAGAAAAGATAAACAACAATTGTGTGCTCTATTCCGCCCTTTGAGGATCAATGTCTGCTCTCGGGTTGGGAGACGGGGACGGATGAGGTGAGGATTTGAAGCGTGTTTGCGTGGGAGGAGGCAGAGGTGAGAGAGTTCAAGACACGAGGCAGACGAGACGAGGCACAGCACAGTGCTCGGTGGATGAAGGAGCAAGGAGCAACATTGAAGCCGGGCGACCTGACCAGCCTGGGCAGCCTGGTAGTGGGCAGTTGGCGGTGGGCAGTGGGCAGTCAGGCAGTCGGGGCAGTGTGGGCAGAGACAGTGGGCAGTGCGAATCGCAAGTCGCAGCCGAGTGGCTGGAGGGTTTCAAGGCCTGCAGTAGCAGCGGGCCACTGTAGCGCGGAACCCTCTAGGCGCCAACCAGAGCCGGAGCAGGCCTGGCACGACCAGCACGACCAGCAGGACCTGGCAGGGGACGCCAACGCACCAAACCGAAAGGAGCGAAAGAGCTGGCAGTTTCACCAGTCACGCAGATTGATGGGCAGGAGCGGGTCGAGCTGGTGCTGCTCCCCGGGCCAAGCACCAGCCGGGAAACAATGGAAACACTGGGAACACTGACCAAGACTGGGCAAGATTGGGAACATTTGGGAATATTGGGAACCTTGGGGCCCGGCCAGACCTCCCAGACCTCCCAGACCTCGCAGTTTGCACCACCCTGCAGATCGTGCTCCCCGTCAGCCCCCCAGTCAGGCCCCCATCAGGCCTGCAAGTACCGTTTGTACCCAGTAGACCATTCCAGGTTTACGTCAGCTTCAGCCCAGAAGCGAGACCTTGGAAGGGACGAAGATCAATCGTTCCTATTCCTACAGGAGGCCATCCTAACATGATGCATCTCAGATCCCAACAAGGATATTGCTGAGGATCACTATGGGACTCATGGTAGACTGTTGGAAGAGAAGCTACCCGTCAACCTCTCTGCCTATTTGCCTAACTATCATAGGTAGTAATCTAATGCAACGCAGTAGATTTCCGGAGGTCTCTAGGTACCAAGTACCCTACTTCATCAGATAATACCTGCTACCCAGTAGGTACTGGAGACCCGCCATGCCTTATCTATCACTGCCACGAAATCCACGACTCGTCAGGTCAGGTCAGGTCAGGTCGCGGAGCCAGGGTGTGTGGGTGTTGCAGTATGCACGGTAACCATGACATGACGGTGCGGGTGAATAAATCTTGGAAACAATACGAACAACATCGGCAGACGGGAGAAAGGAGATGATGATTGATGATTGCATAGGGGCGGCGGCGGCCACGGCCATCACAACCACGCATGCAATGATCTCGAGACATTTCATCCACATATGGCACTACTTAGTGGCAGCAAAGATTCCCCCGAAGCTCGGCCTCCATGACCATGACTTCACCAGCTTTCCGGAGCTCTGAGGGGGGACTAGTCCGAAACCAGCACCGTTCAAGCTAGTCGGTCTTGTCCACGAGATCCCGGGAACCCGACCTCGAATCTGCTCCCGAAGGGGGGGTCAGAGGGGAGGGAGAGCCCTCGGAGAGCCTCGAAGCTTCTACCCACCTGCGCAGTACCTTAATCTGCTGGTTTACCGTACCTGGGTACCTTGGGTGGGTAGGTCCCTATTGCCGATGCGTGTCTGTCTGTCTCAGACAATTGATCGTCAAACATCTTCAGCTGGGTCCTTCCGACCTGCAAATGCAAGTCCAAAGCACATGCAAGCCACGCTGGCATCACATCACATCTGATCTCCACGAAGAGAGGGCCTGGACAAACTACTCCTGCGACTGCCGGCAACCTAGCTCAAACATCCTCGTCCCCACATCATTCAACGACAATAGGTATATCCGTATGCAGAGTCGTTATTGACACTGACTGGGTACTGAATGAGTCTTCCATTTTCAACCCGCAGTGCCCGCACAAACACGTGCCGAGTACGAACCTGTTCAGAAACGGTTTGTTGATGCATCAGCATTCACTCCGGTGCTGACCTGCTATACCAGGCTCGGCTGGTAAGAGCGAGATACCTACGTTAATATGGCCACTCTCACAAGTGTATTATGGACGCAGCAGATCCTGGATTCGCGTGCCTTTTTATATTCTTATACTTCTGCTTCCACTATAGCCCATGATCATACACCCTGAGCGCGCTTACACATTGGCTTTCGACGTGGCGCTTGGCCACCTCTGGAGCGCTCAATACATCTGATGATGATCCCGCCAGACATATTGGCATGTCTGCCCTATCAACACATTATGTACCAGCCCGACTCTCGCGTTGTATTTTTGATGTTCGCTCAAATTCGACCCACCCCAACGCTGGTCCCGCTCATTCCTCCGTTCAACATTGTCATCAATTGAGGCCTCCGTCCTCATCTGTACACATCCAAGTAATTCGACCCGTCCTCTCTAGCTTCTTCCACCTGCTCTCCGTAGGCTCGAGTCTCATAGTCCGGCCATTGCCGCAAATATTGTTGCGGCGGCTGCTGCTGCTGCTGCTGCGGAGGCGCCATGGGTCGCACGCTGTACGCCCGAGGCGGAGGCATGGGCTGCCGCTCGTCAAGGATGATCGGCGCGGCGTATTCACCTGCAACAGGCTCTGGCCGAACGCTTGTCATCCGGATTACATCAGGCCGCCCCGGCGGCTCCGGGCGCACCGTCGTGCCACGGACACGATACTCTCGTGGAAGGTCATTCCCTGGTCTCCTGTCTTCCAGTCCCCGTACCTCATAAAACCCATCGCCAACTTGGCCGCCAGGAGGAGGTGCTGGGTAGTCTCGCTCGCGGTAGTAGCGGTACTCAGGGACCGCATAGTCTACTGGCCTGGTCACCACACGTCGAGTGGTGGCGTAGCCCGCCGGAGAAGCTGCTCCCCGGTAGATCGCTTCCTCATCATACCGACCCGAGCTGGGCATTGTAGACGCCGCACGGATTGGTGGAGGGGCTCGTTCATAGACAAACTCAGGCTCGCCATAAGCACTTGCTGGAGCAACAGAACGCCGGACGACTGTCGTTGATCGAGGCAATTCATAGTACTCCTCGCGATCATCGTAGACTGGTCTAGGGACAACAGAGCGCCTGGTGATCACTGCCTCTGGCCTTGGTGCAGGGTCCAAGTATTCGCGACCATACTCATCAACATGCACAACTCTCGTGCGCGGCAGACGCGGGGGCCCCATGACGTTCGATGGACGTTCTTCAACGATGATGGGTGAACGAGACCGATCGCGATCAGCAACATGCCGTACCACGGTACGCGGTCCATCTCGGCTGTCGTAGTACGCATGTGATCGGTCGATCGCAGCTCGAGACACGGACCTGATAGTCCGCACCTCGCCTGGTGCATACGGGTATGGGTGTGCACCAGGCGAGGCGCGTCGGACGTACTGAACAGTCTCAGCTGGGCGGAGGTCATCGTGGGGATCCCCCTCATATCTTGAAGGCTCTGTCAGCACGATTGGGCGGGAGTCCTGACGAAGATCTTGTCTGATGGGACTATCATAACCCGGGGGGCCTCTGTCTTCCCTGTAGACCCTTGCAGGGTAGCCATGTTGAGGGACAACATCCACTGGCCCATCGACACGAGGATTCTCATAGCCCTGCTCCTGCGCCGATCGCTGAACTTGCCTTGGGCGCTTGTTGGGTCGGGAATACTGCGGAACAGAAATAGGAGACGGAGACCGCGGCTCCGGCTTGATATAAGGCGTAGTCTCATTATTCGTAGCCATGCGATCAGCCTTCCTCTTGTTCTTCTTCTTGCCTTTCTTGTTCGGCTTGCCACCTTGTGGTGAGCTCTCAGGGCTGGAACCATTAGAGCGATCGTTCCTTAGCGCCGCAACTTGCGCAGGGGTCGCTTGGGCAGGCGGGGCGTTCAATTGGGGCACTGGAGGCTGATGTGAAGATGCCAAGGGAGACACATGAGCAGGCTGGGGAGCAACGGGAGACAAGTTGTGTACGCGAAGAATGGGGGACTGACGGCGACCAAGGCCTCGTTCAACCAGGTGACGCTGAGCAGATGACGGTTCACCATTGCCATTGGCCTGTCTAGAATCTTGAGAACTGCTCGCCTCCCCGCTGTCCTGGGACGATACTATTTCCATCGGAGCACCTGTATTGCTTGAGTCCCCGAGCCCAGGCCTCTGCTGGTATTTCTTTGGATACATTGTAGCTGCGAGGTTCCGGGATTCGGACGCGGACGCTTGGGAGTTTCGGTGCTGCTGAGCTTGAGCTGTACTCGCACCTGTGACAGCGAGTGGTGGATTAGCTACCGCAAATGGCTGGCCAGGCACTGGGCTGGCTTCAATGACCATGGGGGGTTCGTAATGAGAGTCTTCGCGTGCTTGCGCGTCCCCAGATTCGACAGAGGTGGGTATGCGGTGTGTCTGGGTGGACTCTGGGGTATCGTGCTTGCTGGAGTAGAAAGTATCATCGTCGACAGAGTCACTCGCAGCACCGCTTGCATTAGCTGCTACATCGGTATCAGTCTGTGGTAGAGCAGAGCGTTGAACCCGCAAGAGGGCCTCCATCAGAACGTTAGCGAGGTCAAAGTCAGCAGGGGCTTCAGCCGATTGCGTGTTTCTCGTGGCCTTATGCTGTTGAAGTTGTTCGCTCAGAGCGCTTTCAAGCCGCTTCCTCTGCAGGGCAAGCTCGGCCTTGATCAAGTCGTCAGACTTGGTGAGGAGTACAGGATCGAACTGCACATTGCCCGGATGCTCGCTAGGCCGCTTTGCAGTGGTAGCCCTAGGGCCAGTCGGAACACCGGGCATGTTAATCGAAGGGCCAAAAGACTGCTCGAGTCCTGGGATTTGCCCAGAGGCAGTATTCGGAGCAGGCGTGAAAGACTGCTGCGCGTTCGCATTGAACGAGCGCAAGTTGTTGACGAGCGGGAGCGCGTGGTTCGGGCCCAAATGTTTCGATCTCGCAGCTTTCGGACCGGTAGGCACGTTAATCACTGACGCTGCCGGCCCCGATGGCGGACTCGAAGATTCACTGCTCTTCTTTGAAGCTACAAGATGCGCAGGCACCTTAATCCTTGGGTGAGCTCCTGACAGCACCTCATCCCGAAATTTGATGATCCTCTCGCATTCCCGTATTTGATGTTTCTCCTCCTCCGACAGCATAAATGAGCTCTCGGATGCCATGACAGGCACAACCATTGACTGCAGGGCTGCCACGGGACCCTGAGCCATCGTGATGAGAGGGGATGAGGACAGTCTGAACGGGCGCAACCGGCGAGCGAATACTGATCCTGTACCCGAAGCTTCAAATAGAAAGCTTCCAGGTTGTTAGCAAGACAGTCCTTCGGCTTCCAAAAACGTTGCGCAAGCTAGATCGGTGCAGCTGTGGAACCGGAGCGGCTAGCAGACAGACGTATTGGAAGGACGATGAGGAGATGGTGTATAGGGTGCAGCGGAACGCCCAGATCAATGTCCATCCAACTGTCATGACGGGAATTGGGAGCTTCGTTGCAGCATCGAGGTTTTTGATGTGCAGCGCTCACCTGCTTATGTAAGTCGTTAGTCGCCCCTTACCGTGGCATGAAGCCCATATAATCAGAAGTACCAAGGTATCTTTTGGACCAAGTGACAACTACATCGTTCCCACCCTGCCACTTCAAAAATCCCTCCTTGACTTACTGCAACTATACTTAATCCAGGCAAGGCCTTTTATTCTTCTTCAGTCATTCCTGCCTTCATTCATTGCTTTGGTAGACCTCTATCTCTTGCCATACATACGTGTTCGATCTAGGGTTGTAGCGGGAGTTAAGACTTTGGAGATTCGACCCCTGAAATGAACACTTCCGATGGGAGCCGGCCTGACTCAGCTTCGATTGTATGGTCTGCTTGGGAACGTCCTGAGAAGGCAACATAAACAGGCGTGCGTTGTTCAAGACAGGAAAGGTTTTCAGCTACGAGCGACGTCCACAGGAAGAACACACCAGAATATGGCATCTACGACTCAAGATCTCAGTGCGAATGGCGCTCCGTCGCCAATGCCGGTCTTCTTTTTGTGAGTGGGATCTTGCAGTAGCCCTCTGTGATCGTGAAGACTAACAGTCCACATAGCGACATAGACAATTGTCTATACCCCAAGAGTCAGTAGAATCCCTGAGCAGCCGCGGGTCCGTTACTGACAAAGGAGCAATAGGCGCAAGAGTCCATGATATGATGGCAGATCTAATAGACAAGTACTTCGCTAAACATCTCAACCTACCCGAGGAAGAGGCCACTAGACTTCACAGCGAGTACTACACGACCTACGGCTTGGCCATCGAGGGGCTTGTGCGGCATCACGAGATCGACCCTCTTGAGTACAATGCCAAAGTCGACGACGCTCTGCCCCTGGATGGTGTTATCAAGCCGAGGCCAGAGCTTCAGAAGCTCCTGAGGGACATTGACCGGAGCAAGGTGAAGTTATGGCTTTTTACGAACGCCTACATAAATCATGCCCGTAGAGTCATACGGCTCCTGGATATCGATGATCAGTTTGATGGAGTAACATACTGTGACTACTCCTCGGTGCCATTTGTGTGCAAGCCGCAGAAGGATGCATATATAAAGGCCATGAAGGAGGCTGGCGTGGAGAAATGGGAGGACTGCTTCTTCGTTGGTGAGTATCAGCGACTGAAGAATTGAGGTGACCACAGTCTCACTGGACATTGTATTGACGGATTCTACAGACGACAACTATAGTAATTGCGCCAAAGCCCAGGAGCTTGGATGGAATGCGGCTCATCTTGTCGAAGACGGTGTGCCCATACCAAAGACGCAAGCCTCCCAACATCAAATTCGCCACCTAGAGGATCTCAGAACCACATTTCCGCAATTCTTCAAGACGACTTGAAAGGCGGAGGTATGGAAAGGATGGGCGAAGATATAGAGATACCCCTGATTTGAATAGAAGCATCCGCGTGATGTTAAATCTATAGACCAGCTATTATATTCCAGCCGTTAGGTTCTGTCACCATTTCCTTGGGGAAGGGTCCTATCTCGCCATTTTAAGGTGCAGAAGTCGGATCTTTCCACTAGGCTGAGATGCCTAGAAAAGTGAGACGCCTGAAGTAGCAGGCTGCGGCTTTCTCCTACCCAGGACCATCAATACTGGCTGCTAGCAACGCCCTGAACTTCATGGCTTACTTGCAGCGCTACCACGCAGGCTCTGCACACACACACGCGGTGATCGCGCTTCCACCATGCCGACCCTCAGGCATTCCTCAACGACGCGAGCAGACTTCAGACACTCCGTCGGCAGCTATCATGGTGCATGTAAACCTCGTAAAAAGAAACTGTAAGTCTGTCTATCTTGGTCTCGCTAGATCTGTGGCCTTCAGTCGCAGTTCTCATTATGTGAATGATAGTGAGCCACCTTAGCGATGTTTTTTTCCGTTCTTGTGGGTATCTGTCCTTGTCAACGCCATGCCCATATATTCTCAGAACGCCGAAATAAGCCGCCTTTAAATCCACTTATAAGTCAAAGATCGAATCATGGTCGTTTCGTGCCTCGGATAACCTGATCCAGTTGTTCTTGAACCGCATTCATCTCGCGGATTGCCGTCCGCCGTTGTGCCTCAGCCGTCCTCAGTTCCTCCTCGAGTTCCCTAATAGATCGCTCCTGAGCTTCTGCGTTGTTCTCGAGGCCGGGTAGGGAGGAGACAATGAACTCGATTTGCTGTTCCTTGACGATCAAGTCGCGCGCTAGTTCTATCTGGCCGGCCTTGAACTCGTCGGCGGGGATAGGCAAAACTGTCGTCCGCGAACTGTGAGCAACTGTCCAAGAGGCTGGATTTGGGAGCATAACAAGGAAGGCTCACTTTCTTTACGATCCTCCTCCGGCTTCACTTCCCTAATCTTGTCATTGGGACCCAGGGTTTCTCGATCGTGGTAGCGATGGAGGAAGTGAATGCATGCGACGAACTGTTGCGCCAGCTACGGTGTCTATTAGCCAAACGCCTGGAGAAAATTTCAGGATTGCTACGCACCTGATCGACGGCATCCTGAAGCTGGGTCAGCCTATCACCCATCTTGACGAGTTATGAGCGAGTGCTGAATGGCGCAGGAGTTGACAGGAAGGCGATGATGGATGAGGAAGAGCGGCTGGCAGCGGGTACCAGCTATCTCCGATAAGGCGAGGGATGGCCCAAGCTCCTCAATCGCGGAAGCTGCACCGAGACAAGGATGTCTGAGATGCATATTTCCACAGGTCGCTACAGGGGCGTCTAGTTTCTCTTCTTACTAAACAACATGTTACGGTGATGAGACTCATTGCGCATAATGGGCTGAGAGCTCATCAAGTGCGCTTCTCAAGATCAGGATTACCGGCATGCCATATCTATGCCAGAAACCCACCCGCCTCGATATGGACAGCCAAGAGGCTCAACTCTTCGACCGCGACTTTGATGTATCCAGAACCGCCTACCGCAAATCACAATGATCTAGCCTCCTTTCTCAAATACGCGGAGCGATCAGGACTAGACCCAAAATCTACGCTTTATGTGGGCACTCACTATGAGTATACAGTCGCCCAAGTCCTGTCCAAGTATGGCTTCTATCTGCAGAGGGTAGGCGGCCATTCGGACTACGGCATCGACCTGCTCGGGACATGGAATGTACCATCCTCCAGGGAGTCCCTCAAGGTCCTGGTCCAGTGCAAAGCCATTGCCAGGAAGTCCTCGCCGAACTTGCTCCGCGAGCTCGAGGGTGCCTTTGTCGGAGCACCAGTGGGTTGGAGAGGTCATGGAGTATTGGGGATCTTCGTCACAGAGAAGCCGGCCACGAAGGGTGTCAGGGAGACTCTCGGGCGGAGCAAGTGGCCGATGACATTCATTTCTTGCTCAAGGGACGGTCGCGTCCACCAGATGCTGTGGAATCAAAGGGCGGAGGAAGAAGGCCTGGAGGGACTGGGAGTAGGACTGCGGCATGCTGGTTCAGATGGTGAGCCGCAGCTTCTCTTGACGTGGAAAGGCCAACATCTTGCGACAGAGGAGGGTGGGGCCGATGTTCAGGAGTCTGCTGTAGCTGCAGATGAGAAGACCTCAATTCCCTGAAGCCACCGTTCCAAACACCTTGATTCTCGCCAAGAGTCGCCTGTGCTTCTGAACTACTATGTTTGATTTGACCGTTGCCGTTACACCAAAGGAAGAGATGCTCTCATACTCGCTTTCTATGCTGAACGTGCCGCCATCCCACAAACATCCAGCACTTAGTCATCCCATATGGCGGCCTTCGCCTTAGCAGCCTCTTCCTCCTTCCTTCTCTGCGCAGCCTTCTCCTCCTCCCTCTTCTTGCGCTCTTTCTCGCGAACAGCCTTGTCGTAAGCTTTCTGCTCTTCCGTCTGTTTGGGCACTCTCAAGCCCAGACCGGCGGCTATCATTCTCTTTGCGACAGCATCCGTCTTCTCTGGGCGCGCAGCCGGGGACGATGAATCTGATATTACAGGATAGCCGCCGGGTAGATCCGTGGGCAACAATATTCTCTGGTCGTAGGTGGGAGTGGCAAAGGTTGGCGACGGTGCAGATGTGCCTTCAGAAACGGCTGCCGGAAGGGTTGGTTGCGAGTCTTCCGCGTCTGAGCCAGATGCAAGGTCTTCATCTTCCCAGGAGTCGGCGACCTCCTCCTTCTTTGGCTTCGACTTTGGCGGTTTTGAACTCGCTGAGGAGACATCTCTAGAGGTCTTGGAGGACATCGTGATTGATGTTGCCGGAAGTATATACAGATTGGTCACCTGAGCTTCAAGAAAGCTGTCGAAGAATGAGAACGCTCGCGCCGTTGCAATGAAGTGACGACACTTAAGAAGAGGTGCTGTCACGATATGGTCTCCACGGGGCTTCTATATATGCGCGTGTCCAGCCAGATAGTGTGGAATATTGAAGATAGTCGCAATATCGAATCAGCGCCTGAACCCATGGTAGCTCTTACTGTAATGGCCCTGACTCTACCCCAGATTTAACAGAGCTGCCCGCAGCTGGCTAGGCCCCACTTAGCAGGCAGGCGAGGGCTGACCTGGCAGCTTGCACCAAAAGGCAGCTCGCGGTGGCGCGATACCGGAGCTCTGCCGAGGCTTGCCGATACATCAATGTTGATGACGGAAGGCATTTTCACTCTCGGAGTTACCATCGCAAAGCTAGCCTGCAGCTTTGTCATCCAGACTCGGCTGAGCTCCAACATCAATAGTCACCACGATTTACGCACCCGCATCTTCTTTCCTACCTATCTTTCCTGCACGTCAAAGCACTGCGATTCTTCTATTACTGGGCAGGCATAGGCGTTGCCCCTGCTCCTGTCGTGTCGTTGGTCCCGCCTGTACAAGTCCCAGAGCTTCGACACCATGCTTCTACGGCAACATATATCCAGGCCGCTTAGGCCAGGCCAGCTTGTTCGTTGTGCAAACAGGGCTTTTGCAACATCATCTCCGACTGGATTTACGAGTGCGCCGGGGCGGACTAGCAGAAGGCCTCTACCTATATCGCAACTACCAACGAGGACGAGCCCCAACGCCGTAGCCAGATCGACCTTCTCCACCTCTACCATATCATTCGACAAGAAAGGACGAGGCTTCTTCGACCATGCGATCGAGCCATTGTCAGAAGATGAGGCCAAAGCAAACCAGGAGAAGAAAACGGAGGAGGTAGAACACCAGCTCAGCGAATCCAAGTCCTCCAGCGCCGAGGGTCCCGCCAATGGTGACGGAAAACAAGACCCGGCGGACGGCAAGGGAAGTGCGGCTGGCGGCGCTGCAGCATCCGGGTCTGGCGGTGATGGGTCTGGGGATGGCGGCCGCAGAGGACGAAGAGCAGACAAAGCATTACAGAAGCCTACCGTGCCAGAAGTTTACCCTCAAGTATTGGCCATACCGATCGCCAGGAGGCCCCTTTTCCCCGGATTTTATAAGGCGATCACGATAAAGGACCCTAATGTGGCAGCCGCCATCACCGATATGATCAAGAGAGGACAGCCTTATGTCGGAGCTTTTCTTTTCAAGGACGAGAACGCTGACGACGATGTTATACACAATGTTGACGACGTGTACGATACGGGTGTATTCGCGCAGATAACGAGTGCATTCCCTGTGCATGGCGAGCAAAACAGCCTGACAGCGATATTATACCCTCATCGCCGTATAAAGCTGTCACAATTGATCCCTCCTGGCCAGACTGAGGTAAAGAAGTCCGAATCCGACGGTACACCGATACCAGAACCAATACCGCCTAAGTCAGCCGAGGAGGACTCTGTAGTGGAGAAGAAGGCGGACGACGTCGTGGCGAGCTTTGAAGAGAGTGCTATTGCACCCAAAGCCGATGGCAGCGAGGAGAAATACGAACCAACTGCATTCCTACGGAAGTATCCGGTCAGCCTCGTGAACGTCGAGAATCTGACAGAGGAGCCCTATGATCCCAAGAGCCCGGTTATTCGGGCCGTCACAAATGAGATTGTCAATGTTTTCAAGGAGGTTGCCCAGATGAACAGTCTGTTCAGAGACCAGATATCAACATTCTCTATGAGTCAATCTACCGGCAATGTGACGGCTGAACCAGCCAAACTGGCTGATTTCGCGGCAGCTGTCAGCGCTGGCGATTCTGCGGAGCTTCAGGAAGTCCTATCTAGCCTCAATGTTGAGGAAAGGATGCAAAAGGCGCTTGTTGTCCTGAAGAAAGAGCTCATGAATGCCCAACTACAGTCCAAGATTACTAAAGACGTGGAAAGCAAGATCACCAAGAGGCAAAGGGAGTACTGGCTCATGGAACAGATGAAGGGCATCCGCCGGGAACTCGGCATCGAATCTGATGGCAAGGACAAGCTGGTTGAGAGGTTCAAGGAGAAGGCCGACAAGCTAGCTATGCCGGAAGCTGTACGCAAGGTCTTCGATGACGAGATCAACAAGCTCGCGCATCTTGAACCAGCCGCCTCCGAATTCAACGTTACCAGGAACTACCTTGATTGGCTCACTCAAATCCCTTGGGGACAGAGGAGCGCTGAGAATTTCGGAATACAGAACGCGGTGAAGGTCTTGGATGAAGATCACTATGGCCTCAAGGATGTCAAGGATCGCATACTGGAGTTCATCGCTGTTGGAAAGCTTCGCGGCACGGTAGAAGGCAAGATTCTGTGTTTTGTTGGTCCTCCCGGTGTGGGCAAGACGAGTATCGGCAAATCCATCGCTCGTGCATTGAACCGTCAGTACTACAGATTTAGTGTTGGTGGTCTTACAGACGTGGCCGAGATCAAGGGCCACCGGAGAACATACGTCGGTGCGCTTCCTGGTCGAGTCATCCAGGCTCTCAAGAAGTGCCAGACAGAGAACCCTTTGATCCTGATCGACGAGATCGACAAGATTGGACGAGGATACCAAGGAGATCCATCGTCAGCTTTGCTTGAGCTCTTGGATCCGGAGCAAAACAGTTCCTTCCTGGACCACTACATGGATGTGCCTGTTGACCTGTCCAAGGTCTTGTTTGTGTGCACAGCAAACATGACGGATACGATACCACGGCCTTTGCTCGACAGAATGGAGGTGATCAGGCTCTCGGGCTACGTTGCTGACGAGAAAATGGCCATTGCTGAGAGGTACCTCGCCCCCGCTGCCAAGGACCTGGCAGGTCTCAAGGAAGCGGATGTCAAGCTGTCTGATGATGCTATCGAAGAGCTGATCAAGTCTTACTGCCGAGAGTCGGGTGTTCGTAACCTGAAGAAGCAGATCGAGAAGGTCTACAGGAAATCGGCACTCAAGATCGTCCAGGAGCTCGGAGAAGAAGTGTTGTCCGAGGACAAGGCCCTCACCGATGAGGGTAAGGCCGCATTGGAGGAGTCAGAAAAGGGAAAGGAGGCAGAAGAGAAGGACCCTGCATCAGCAGCTACAGCTTCCGAGAAGGAGACCGTCGAGAAGCCTCGTGTGGCCCTGAAGGTGCCGGAGACTGTCCACGTCACGATTGACAAGGACAATCTGAAGGACTACGTTGGACCACCAATCTTCACATCTGATCGCCTATACGACGTCACCCCACCAGGTGTCACCATGGGCCTGGCTTGGACTCAGATGGGCGGTGCAGCCATGTATGTCGAGTCAATTCTGCAGTCTTCACTGAAGCCCAAGAGCACCGGTGGACTGGAGATTACCGGCAACCTGAAGCAAGTGATGAAGGAGTCCTCGACCATAGCCTACTCCTTTGCGAAATCACTGCTCGCGAACAAGTTCCCACAGAATACTTTCTTCGACCACGCCAAGATTCATGTACATGTCCCTGAAGGCGCAGTACAAAAGGACGGTCCCTCAGCGGGAGTGACGATGGCGACGTCTTTGCTGTCCCTGGCCCTTGAAACGCCCGTGGATCCTACCGTGGCCATGACTGGCGAGTTGACCCTGACTGGCAAGGTCCTCCGTATAGGCGGACTGAGGGAGAAGACCGTGGCTGCGCGACGCGCGGGTTGCAAGACGGTCATCTTCCCAGCGGATAACACATCGGACTGGTTGGAGCTCCCTGAGGTGCGTCACACTGGCCCGATATTTTGACATACGTGGATGCTAATTTGAGACAAAAAAATAGAACATCAAGGAAGGAATTGAAGGACGACCAGCCAGCTGGTATAGTGAGATCTTCGATCTTGTCTTCCCAAATCTCGATCTCGAGAAGGCCAACACAGACAAGGCGTCTCAATACAAGGGGCCCGACTCCAGCGACAGCGACAAGGAGAACAGCAAGGACGACGAATAGGATCCCATCCCTGGGCAAAGACCCTCTACCGGCAGTCATCTTTAGCCGGATTACATATTGCAATTTTTAGACCGTATAGGCGGAGCATCATCGGTGAGCGGGATGATTTATCAACGTCAGGCGAAGGCGGCAGGTGGACTGGCTGATAGGTATTGGATGAAACGGGGCAAGGCGGGATCACGCGAAGAAAGATAACAAAAAAAACTCACCTCTACGGATTAATCTTTTAGATGTACATTACCTGGGCGGACAATCGGATGCCAGAACGACAACGTTTACTCCATCATGTATCATGTATCAGTAGCGCAGCGCAGGAGAGCATGGCGAATAAGCGATTCCATCATGCCAATGGTTCGCTGCAAACAGCAGAGGGTATTCAGTCAGGCATGGTGACCAAAAAGCCTAAGGCGCACTTCTACCACCAGGTATTCATTCCCTCCTCACCTTAAGCCGAAGCCGTCCTGAGATGCATGCGCAAGTCCACCGAGGCGACTGGACTACACCATCTCTGCAGCGTGACGCCCTACCCGAACCCCCCTCAAATTTCCCCTCCCCCGGTGGCCGGTGGTGCCTTCGCTGCCAATTTCGTACCGGGGCCCTATTAGAACCCCATCGGGTTCGCAGCGCGCCGGGTCGCACAACCTTAGGCCGTGCAGTGCGGTGTGCGTGCAGCGCAGTGCAGTGCAGGGCAGGGCACATATAATAATGATCAACAGGCTTCCAAGGCTTTCCCCAATGGCACAGGCGCACGCACGCAATGACGCTGCTTAGGCCCCATTCCCGTTCCGTCCTCACGAATTTCTTACTGCATAACTCCCTCTCCTGCGTGGGTGAACTGGGTAGGGTATTAGGCAGTTTGCTTTACCCCATCCCATGTTATGTACGGCGCTACAGTAAAGGCCCGACACACACACTCCTCCTTCTTCTATTCCGTACTCCCACGTCCTCAACAGTGCCCAACCCCCCCTAGTTGCTAGTTGCCGCGTGAGCGACGTGTCGTCGCAGGGTCCTGATTTCCCCTAGCTTGGTTCGGCGAATCGTCTTCCGTACGGTTGCGCTCGGCTTCCCTTCTCGAAAGGGCGGGCGTGGAGGAGTGAAGCTGAGTAGATGGGTGAGTGTACGGATCCGTACTTATACGGAGCACTGCATACGGAACCCCACATGCGTGGCCGCATGGATGTGGTGGTGGGATGTTCATGGGACTTCTTGGGGTGCACGACAGGCAGACAAGTCTCTGGCCAAAGGCTCCTATAGGGAGGAGGGGAGGAGCCTGCCTGCTTATATGTACGTCTACAGGTGGTGGTACTTTTGGGGGGTAGTTCTTCTATGCTTGCCGTTGCGATCCATGCCTCAACTGGCAGGATTAGCCTAGATGACGCTTTGGGTGTTCTTTCTCGCGCGTTTCCTTCTTCATCCCATTCCGGGAAAAAACGGTAGGCCCTCGGCCGGAATGGCAGTTGATCGCGGGGGTTATTGTGTCTAAGTGATTATTGTGAGCCTACCGCGCGCCGCCCTCGTGGTCAGCACGAGGGTCGAAGATGGGCATGGAATGCTTGTCCCCCGGATTTTCGGAATGTTTTTGAATGTCTCTCCCAAGCTCCCTGAGATGGTCATACCAGCAAGGCCAATTGGGGATAGAGATTCGTCACGATTCCACGTCAGGGTTCAGATGTGTTGGAGAGGGAGGAGGAGGAGGAGGAGGAGGGACGTACGGGACGATTCTAGATCGTCGGGTTCATCAGCTCCTGGCCAGTCTTGGCCGGTCAGCCTCACCTCAATCCCAATCCCGTGGACGGCCGCACCACTATGACGACGGTGATTTAATTGCGTTGATGCCCAAAGGCTGATACCGCTGGACTGGGTGCCTGGGGAAGCGGCACTGGGGGAAGCACTGGGGAAGGCCACCCCCAGAGCAGCCAGCCCCTGTCTATCACTGCGCTTACCGGCCAATTGATCAACCCAACTCTCCCTGCCAAGATGGCGTGTGCCGTTATTTCTGATATTGATGTCTTGCAGATACGGAGTGGTCCCCGGGCGGCCGAGGTGCACTCGAGTTTGAGTGTTTCTGGCCAATGAAGCCGGGAGTGCCAGGCAGGGCTGACAGGAATCGAAATCGACGCGCTGTGATGCGATGCGGTATGCGGATTCGGGACGCCCATGCTAATGCCATGCTAATGCCATGCCATGCCCGTTTTCAGTATATTTCGAGATGCAGGTGCAGACATGGTCCTTCCACCGCACTGCACTAGTGACGGAGTAGATTATGTAGATATCAGGGACCTACTTGAGTTACCTAGATAGTGTTCGCATGGCAGATCGAGAGAGTGACAGCATCATACTTCAATGTTCGATGCGAAGTGGGTCCGGCGTGAACCCGGAGCGATTGACGTCAAATCCGGGCCAGGGGGGGGGGGGTAACCTAGGTATGCCGGGGGGTGAATACCAGGGGGACCCCAGGCAGATCGTGTTGTCGACCTGTCGAACTGACGAGGGTTTCAGATTTTGTTGTCGTCTCTTCTGCTGTCTGGGTATCCATTCTCTTTTGTGCTACATAGTTACCGTACGCGCGCAAAGCAGCGGCCCGCGGATGTTGAGATGTGATGCTGTTGCTGATGCGTGGCGCTGATGCGTGTATAGTACCTAGCTGCAGTACCTACTATACCTATGTACTTTAGTACCTGGTCTAGGTAGCCACCAAGGTACCTAGGTGAGCAAGTACGTCAACCGTATCTGATCTCGTCATGCCATCATGTCATCCTCATCCTCGTGGCTTCTGCTGCTGCTCCACGAGCTTCCAGGGCTAGGTATTGTAATCTGTCTGCCTGCGGAGGGTCTCACGGACTACGCCGGCCCAAGCAAATCGTGACTGCAAGCATCTGCCCCCCCCCCCCCCTCCCCACCAGATCTGACCGAGGGGCTGCCGCCGTCATTGGCTACGGTCAGAGTTGCATCTCAATCGATGCGTTGTCAATTGGCCTATCACCTGCCCAAGTCGGGCGGAAAGAGAGGCTAACCGTAGAGGCCATGCTTGCATACATAGTATTGGTCCTTCGGCAATCTCTGTATGTATGCAAGTATGTGAGCATCGTATGTATGTACATACTCAAGTACACGGTCAGGCATCGATTGAGATGCCTCCGTGGCATGTATATCTAGACACATGACTTCTAGACGCCCTGTCTTTGGTGTTGTAGCGAATTGAAGCCGTTCGCCGGTGAGACAACGGGGTGCTTCCTCCGGGGAAGCGGTGAGGAGCCCGTGAGGCTTAAAACTCTAGGTCAGGGGTGGATGGTGAGAGAAGTGGGTGATTGTGTGTGCGTTCGGATCTTCCTACATGGTATTGCATAGTATGGTGTATATACCGTAGTACTATGGTACAGCCAGCCACTGGGCCATCATCCTGCTACCATATTACCTACCTACTTGGTAGTGTACATAGGTATCTTGCATCCGACGCCGGTTGGCTGGATGCGGACCGATGCCGGCGAACAATTGCCTCAAAATGCAAGTGAGCAGTAGACAGTGAGCAGGTGCGTTTGCTCGTGCTCATGCTCATGCTCGTGCTCGTGCTCATGCTGATGCGCATGCGGATAGGACGAGAGGTAGCCGTCGCTCGAGGGAGGTGTGGCATGCATGATACACGATGTCCGCGATTTGATGTCAACGCCGCCAGCAGCCACCAAGGAGCAGCCATGATAGGTGTGGTCCGCGGCTATCGAGCGTTCGTTATTCGGCACCTGACTACCTGGCTACTTGACAAGTAGGCTTGCATCCTGGGCGACATGCTGACATGGCAGCATGGTCGTCTCCCCGGGGAATGCCAAGGGAACGTTGATGCTGTGCGGAAGAACAGACGACCCGGAAGACGAAACGCGCAACGCGCATCGTGATCCCACGGGGCGGTACAGTGACAGCAACGATGGGGAAGAGAGCCACTCAGATTAGGTCTTCTGGGGTCTGGCCTATGGATGTGTCAGTGTCAAGCAGGGCAAACTCGCGGCTACAGAATATTGTCTGTATGTCTGGAGAGAGAGTTTGATGAAGTAGATAAAGCACGGTAGCAGAGAGGTTTCGGTTCCAATGGCAACCCTGGAAGTACACACTACGCAGCAAATACACTACATACCTAGATAGTCTACATACTTACCCTATGTATGTACATAGTAGATGGAAAAGAAAAGACGGGGGGTCCCAGTATTGCCTTAACACGTGTTGCAACCCCACCATTCTTACCCTTGTCAACACTAAGTGACTGGACCGTTCCTTGCCCTGCTTCGCCCACCTGCCATCCACCACTCATCACTCACCACCCACCCAAACAGGCCCAGCCAGGCCAGTCAAGTTAACCCAGCCATCACATCCGCAGGACCGCTCAGCGCCAGCCGCTCTCCTGCTCTAACCCCCCCGGTCCCCATCTCGTCAACCCCTCCATCAACACCGTCATCTTCTTTTCTCCCATCGCGGCAGGGGTCAAGCGATCAAAGGAACATAAATCGACTGACAACAGGAGCATTGGGAACCTGGACATAGTTTGCGACCTTTGCTCGCCCACCGCCGAGCAGAGCAGAGCAGCAGCAGACCGAGTCCACCCTGACCGTGTCGGCGTGGACTATTACAAGGACGCCCGCCCTCTCATGAATGGCTCGTCTCGGCTCTCGTCATCGCTCTCATTTTTTTTCTTCTTCTCTTTTCTCTTCTTCTACTCTCCCACCAGATCGGCATAGCAAGTCTGTGCTCTCCTTACCGCCTCGTGGGAGCCCGCTCGTCCCACTTGTCGTCTTTGACTACTAGAGACCGAGCAAACTGACATCGCTGCCTCCGAGGTCTATCCGCTCTGGGTCTTCGCATAAAGTTTAACTTTGAGGCTCGCTGCCCAGAGTGCTTCGTAAAAGGCCTTCGGACGTCTGCTCCAACTTGCTCTCCACCGGCTGCCTCCCTCCAGCGCGGGCCAGACAAACTCATCGTCACGCAAACACCCTCAGTTATACGTGGCTTCGTGCTTTCGTCCTACCTCTTCTCTGTCTTGCCCCTCCAACAAGGCCACAACCTGCTTCGTACCATCTGAATCGGTGTATCTTCGAGGCGGAAGCCTGCATGCCTGGTCGACACAGATGGTCTCCCTCGCCCCTTGCTTTCACCAGCCTGCTGCGGCCCTGTCTTTGAGCCTCTTGACACGGCGATCAGGGACCAGAACCTCAGGCTGCAGCGCAAAACAGCAGCGCGAACAATCCGTGTCCACAGAGACAGGCCCGGTGCCGTCTCCTATCGTGTCTGCCTAGCTGGCCGGCCAGCCGGTCATTCGCCACCAGGATCTACATGACGGACGACTTCAAGAACTCATGAATAGCCTTGCCGCTTTCACGTTCACGCTCTATTTTTCCAGTGGTCTGATCCGAATTCACTGGCGGTGCTTCTCGACGCCTACCGCCTCTGACATCCAGGTCCCATGGCTCTGAGCGACCCCTCGCAGCTGGGGCCGGTCTCGGCTGCCAACCGCCAGACAAAGCAGCAGAGCATGTGGCGCAGGATTTTTGGACAGAGTAGTGGGGCTTCGAGCCCTGTTGGAAGTCGTAATGGATCCCCGGTTCGCCCAAACCAAAGTACGGGTGCGAGTGAGGCGGAATCACGTCCCAGCATCATTCGCAGGGTCTCGCGGAAAGTTGTGCCCGGTTTGCCTAGAGCACAGACTTTCAGAAGACAGCAAGATGAGGTGCGCAAAAACCTCGAGCCTGTCCCACCGGAGCCAGCCGAGAGGAGGACGGTGTCTATGGATAGGCGATTGCATACCCCACAGAGTGTTGCTCATCATGCACCAAACCCACGTGGCAGCGCCCCTGACGTCGAGAGACAAGAGATGTCCGGCTCCACAGCGTCTGCGCCTTCATCAATGGGAAATGCTAGGGACGAAAACATGCTGGACAGCATTGGCGAAGTGAGCATGCACGAGGTGAGGTCAAGAGACGAATCGCATGCACCGGAAACTGAATCCTATAACGACGTGGCATCGATGACAACTTCGCATTACGATGCTATAATTCACGATGAACTGGAGCGCATATGGATTCTTAACCTTTCTATGCATTTCAGAGACAAATCCAAGAGAGAGAAGTTCTTTGTCACATACCGCGAAAAGGACATGCACTGGCGGAGGGTGACCATTTCGCTGGACTATCGTAATGCTCCAGACAACTCGCTCGAGCTGGACCTGCACGAGACCAAATTTCAACGCGACAAGAGTGCCAAAATCTACGAAGCTATCCGGGAAAGCCTGGCCGATATCCAGTTCTACGAGACTGTGACGAACCTCAAGCTCCAGACAACAGATGGCAGGCTGCACGTACACGTTGTCGAAGACGTCAATGTTTGTGTCTCCACTTGACGTGGCTGATATGCGGCTAACGCTGAAACAGGAGATCATACACTATCCCACGGTCCGCATGATTCAGCACTTGAATTGCAGGCGTGTGAGGGAAAGTGACATCGATTTTGACTCGCACATGTCTGGTTTCGTGTACAAAGTTGGAGTCGATCGGGAGGCGCTGATCAAGAAGGAAATCCCCGGGCCAGATACGGTCGACGAATTCCTTTACGAGATCAATGCGCTCAGCCGCCTGTCCAACTCTCGCAACGTCATACAGTTCTACGGGGTCGTGGTCGATGACTACGAGGAGCATGTCAAGGGTCTTCTAATCAGCTATGCAGACCAAGGGGCGTTGATCGATGTCCTTTTCGATCATGACCGCAACATTCCGTGGGCTCGTCGAGAGAGATGGGCGCGGCAGATTGTGGAGGGCCTCTCGGAAATTCACGAGGCTGGCTTTGTGCAGGGTGACTTCACACTCTCCAACATTGTCATTGACGACGATGACAACGCCAAGATAATAGACATCAACCGACGAGGCTGTCCAGTTGGGTGGGAACCACCAGAAACGACCCCTTTGATCGAGAGTAACCAGCGGATATCCATGTACATCGGTGTCAAGTCTGATCTCTACCAGCTCGGGATGGTGCTGTGGGCTCTGGCGGAGCAGGAGGATGAGCCTGAATCTCGTGGGCGTCCGTTGAGGCTAGATGAGAATCTGGAAATTCCGAACTGGTACAGGACTGTCGTGGACATCTGTCTCGCCGACGACCCGCGAAACCGGATGCAGGCAGTCGACCTGTTACGACTTTTTCCGCGAGAGGCGGTGAAGCCCGACAAACCCCATCGGGAGCAACCCTCAATATCGGTCGATGATGGCCACTCGGTGCAGGAATATGTCGTTGAAGGGTACCAGAGCAACGGCCGCCCGGTCATCAGAACCATTCACTCGTCGCCAGAGTGGACCCGGAGGAGCAGTTTCGGACACACGTATGTCGATTCGCCAACAGGAATATCTAAGGAGCCTTACTACTTTCCAACTCGAGGACGCTCCCCACCGAGTCCCATACCCAGTAACTTGGGCTATGGCGAGTCACGCCACACCCATCAGATACCCCCCTGGGAAGACTTGGCGGAGCGTAGCTATGACAACATCAGAACTCCCACAGCGAGCGATATCGGGCCTGATGAGATTGTTCGCGAAAACGGGGACCGAAGCAGTACGCCTCAGATTCGGCCTGCCTCGCGTGAGATAGAAGAGCAGCCAGCGCGGAAACAGCTGCTGGAGGACGACTCAGCAACGCCGAGGCAGGAGGAAGACCCAACCGAAGGAGAGAAGCCTCAAAACTCGACAGCACCTCCGAGGGAGGAGGGCTACAAAGCGGCTGAAATACCAACAGACCGGCCACCGGAAGCAGATACCAGCGAGGAACAAACACGGATGGGGCCCGGGCCCGAGGCTAATTACCCGGAGGGTATCGACAAGGAGACCGGCGAAGTCGATGCAAAGAGAGATGAAGTTAATGATGCCAACGCAGACGAAACAAAAGAAATACAAGAAAAAGAAAAAGAAAAAATACTAAAAACACAAAATCCTCTTTTTCAGAGGTCGGGGATCACAGGACCCGAAGCCCCGGGGACCATTGCTCTGGTCCCTGGTGAGGCGCAGATACAGAACCATTCGAGCACGAGCAAAGGCATGCATGAAAAGAAGGTGGGGGAGGAAGAAAGATTCGACAGTGCAATCGCAATGAAGGCCCCGGCACAGCTGCCGGAGCTTCGGCCACGGCCAGAGGCTCGTCACAGATCCTCGGCATCCGTAGGAGCCGTCGACTTTCTGGGCATGGGAGCCGGGCACGACGAGCTGGGCAGTGCAGCAACTCAGCACGGTGACGATGGCGGGTTTGCCGACGATCTGCTGGCGGGGATCTAAGAAAAAAAAAGGGGGGAGCTCGGAAGTCCTGCTAGACGACAGTATGAAACGACCCAGAAATGACCATTTCCTCTATCTCATATCATTTTTCCCTTACTGCATCACTTTCTCTGTATCTGATTATACTGGGTCACATTTCCCGTTTTCAACGATCTTCAAGCAAGTGACAGAGATAACACGAACGCATGGAAGAGTGGGTGAACGAAGTGGTTGAGAGGGCGACTTCGCTGTTAAGTTTGGCAGATGGAACGAAAGTTTGCATGAGGTAGCCAGCGATGGACTGTACGATTGTAATCAAGTTTTCGAAGACTACACCAACTATACATCCGCATGGGATATTCCCTTCCAGTCCTCAAGCCACCGTGGCTCCGTTTGTGGGCAATGTCGATAGTCTTCACAGAAGCCCTTCTCATGCTTTGGCAACATCGTCCGCCCCAGATCGTACTCAAAACGCGGGGAATAAGGAGGAAGTCTCGCCTCTCGCCCACACACCGATGAGTCCTGGGAGAGCTCAAGAGCTCTCGCCAGCGGCGAGCCCGTACAACCCTTACCCAGGGGAGCAGCAGGGGAGCAATGCTTGTACTTTGGGGCTGAAGTCTGAAACGAGAGAAAACCGTTCGGTGCTAGTGTATACCACTGGGGGGGATCTGCGTCTAATCCGCTTGGAGCCAAGCCTTCCCGCAGCTTGCCCCCCGGCCAAGGGACAGGAAATGGGAAAGCTGAGACTCGGTTGGTTATTGGCCGAAGTCGATTTTTTGTTGGGGGGTCCTCTTCTCGATTGATAAGCTGTGCTAGCAGGGCGGGGGCGAAGGGATAGTGCGCTCGTGATAGTGTTACGAGGTTGATGCTCGAAGCTGGGGGCAGCCCTGAGTACAGACAAGCTTCGGGTGGGCCTTGCCGGAGCAAAGGGTATTCTTTTGACTACCGTACGTAGATCCACCGTCCAATTTTGATGTGGCGTCCATGAGAAGCCGAGGCTGTCTATTACGATTCTTCACATCGCCAGTGGGATATTCCCCACCGAGTGGCTGGTATTTGACCTCAAAGTGGCTAAATTGGGGGCGAGAAGGAGGATTGGTCGCGACGATGACTCGAAGGAGGCCTGTCACCCACGCCTCACATCCGAGATTTATTCCAGCCTGCAAGCCACACAGTTGCCACGCCAGCCTCGTGGATATGTAAGGAGTGAGGAGGCAAAGTACGGACGTACCTAAGCTGCTAGGGCTGCTAGGTCCGTCCGGAGGAAGAGAGGTGCTACCGCGATAGAGTGGCTGTGCGTCTCCTACATATCACGGAGTCTTCGACCACGGGTTCTTCTGTCACAGACAGTATCTACTGGGACTGTCTGCAGTGAGTGTCTGCCAAAGTGTCAACATACCCAGGGACTTACTCGCCTCACCGTGTGTGCCACTACCGTACAGTAGACGTCCAGTCGGCTTATCGGGTTACAGTTCTGTCTCCGTCCTAGCCATAGCACAGTTCTCTCGCCGCCAAGCGGCATGGTACAGTCCAGTCCAGTGTAATGGACCCTAGGGGCTGAAGCCTGAGCACCCGCTTGCAACTTACCGGTAGGAGCTAGTTCCCTGCCTGTCTCTGGGGACCTTGCCCGGGACCATACCTGACTGGCCTGGGTAAGTCTATGGGCGTCGACGGCTGGCCGGCTAAAGTATACACAGCATGTTTTGGGTCCAGTGAGGGTGAGTGCTGGCCGGCTAAAAGTATATCATACACCATCAGACCATATAGTTTTGAGACCGGTTGGGATTGAACGTGCGCTGGCCTGCCCCCCTCCCGTCCGCCCATCCGTCCGAGACTGCCTAGGTTGGATCTGGGACACCAACTGCATGGTGAATTACTCAGTTATCAGACGATGCTCGAACCATGGGGTAATGTGTTGAAGGAGGATTGAACTGTTCAATTCCACTTTAGAGTGGGTATGGGTGGTCTCTGTTCTTCCCTTCGTTGAGTTAAGGTATTCCACATCCGACACAGTAGGTACCTGGCTTGCTTTTTCCGCTCGCCTGGCTTTTTACTGGGGAGACCGTTTCTAGCTTGGCGGCAAATGCAAGGTACAAATTGGGTTGTACACTACAGTGGGAACGGGGCTGGCTGGCCTGGCTTACAGGGCAAAGAGAATGAATGAATGGGTGTTACCGCGTCTGGCTAGCGCGGCCGGGATATGGACGACGACCAATACCCAAGCTGCCGGTCCCAACATTTTAAGTGTTGGGGCCCCATGCACAGATCCTCCCAATTTGCCCGAATCACAGCGGATTTAAAAGTGTACATTATCAGCAGCATGGCAGCATGGCAGCATGGCAACATGGGCCAGCGCTGCAATGGTCAGACACACCACCCGCGAGCAGCACATCACACTGTAACGATGACATGATATACCCGTCACCCAGCATTGAGACCACCGGTCGCCGCCGCGGTCGATTGTGCCATCTCGTGATCGGGAACAGCTCGTTGAGGTTGGAAACCCTTGAAGGCAGTCCAGTTCGTCTGACAGGCCAGGATCAGAGCCTCAACGGAGCTAGACATAGATAGATTAATATATTGTCATTGGCTCGAGAACTCAACAGTCAGTTGGAAATCAACTCGGCGTTTCGAGGAATTTGATGAAGAGAAGGTAAGCAAGAATTACAGCCGTTACTACCTACCTAGGTAGGTACCTAGGTGCCTTTCTAGGTAGACACTATTTGCAGGTGTCCGGACCCCCGGGAGGTTACCTGGCTATGACTACCTAGGTACCTACACAGTCAGACTATCAGACATTAGGATCAAATACCTACCCGTGGGTAAAAAGTGAGTATAGTGTAGAGCGCCCTGACAGCCAGACAGCCTGAGCGGTTTTAGTGGGTTAGTTTCAGTGTTAGTGGGTTCGGGACAACCGTTATTATTGCTCGGGTACCCTCGTACGGCCTCGTAGTTTGCTGCCATCGTTCTTTCCTCATATTTTTGCCACATTAACAACACTGTATACGGTATCCACAGTGAAAGATAAATCATTCCATCTCGGCAACAGAGGAGCCTGTTCGGGATCGCAGCTTCTTCCCCACTGAAATTCCAGGAAAAAAACGGCAAGGGTTCCTCTCGCTGCAATCGGGTATTTTGATCCCAGGTTTCAGGTCCACTCTTCTGTACCCTTCCCCGCGACCCACCCGAATATTTGCCTCCAGTTCCCAACAAACCGCAGCCGAGCCTCTCGAATAAAACAGGGCAACTTTGCACTCCTCGTTTTCTTTGATTGTTGTCTAACTTTCGAAAAACCCTACTCTCGAGTATTCCACCACAAACACACGAGAGATTGTTTGTCTTGGGCGTCAATCGTCCAGCCACATCTCTCACCATGGCGTCCACCACGTCCGCTTCGGTGCCATCGGCTTCGGCCTTCCCTGACGGAACGACGGAGTACACACCTCTCCGGAAGAACACCACTTTGGACCCCAAGAAACCTCACATCACCGAGCAGCCCATGACATTGAAGAACTGGTACAAGCACATCGACTGGCTCAATGTCACATTCATCCTCGTTGTCCCCGCCCTGGGCCTGTGAGTCTTTCGCTCCTCCAATATTACTGCGAAGGCAATAGACCAAACTGACATTTCGATCAGTGTATCCACCTACTGGGTGCCCTTGAACCTGTACACGGCTATCTGGTCCTTCATCTACTACTTCTGGACCGGTCTTGGTATCACCGCTGGTTACCACCGTCTCTGGGCGCATCGCAGCTACAACGCCACCCTGCCCCTTCGTATTTGGTTGGCTGCTATGGGAGCCGGTGCCGTGGAGGGTTCCGCTCGCTGGTGGTCCAGGGGGTGAGTTATATGTACATCCTCCCACTTGCTGTGCGCGGTTACTGACCTAGTATTATAGTCACCGTGCCCACCACCGCTACACCGACACAGAAAAGGACCCCTACTCTGTCAGGAAGGGTCTACTGTACAGCCACATCGGATGGATGGTCATGAAGCAGAACCCCAAGCGCATCGGCCGAACCGATATCACCGACCTCAACGAGGACCCCGTCGTTGTCTGGCAGCACCTGCACTTCCTCTCGTGCGTTATCACCATGGGTCTCGTCTTCCCCACCATGGTTGCTGGCCTGGGCTGGAACGACTGGGTCGGCGGCTTCGTTTACGCCGGCATCCTGCGCATTTTCGTTGTTCAGCAGGCGACCTTCTGTGTTAACAGTCTGGCTCACTGGCTCGGCGACCAACCATTCGACGACCGTAACAGCCCTCGAGACCACGTTATCACCGCCTTCGTTACTCTGGGCGAGGGATACCACAACTTCCATCACGAGTTCCCCTCCGACTACCGCAACGCCATCAGGTGGTGGCAGTACGACCCAACCAAGTGGAGCATCTGGATCTGGAAGCAGATGGGACTCGCATCCGACCTCAAGACCTTCCGACAGAACGAGATCGACAAGGGTCGTCTGCAGCAGATGCAGAAGAAGCTTGATCAGCAGCGCGTGAAGCTCGACTGGGGTGTGCCCCTGGAGCAGCTGCCTGTGATTGACTGGGACGACTTCCGTGAGCAGGCCAAGGGCGGAAGGGGCCTTGTAGCTATCGCTGGTATCATCCACGATGTGACCGACTTCATCAAGGAGCACCCCGGTGGCAAGGCTCTGATCAACTCTGCCATTGGAAAGGACGCCACTGCCATCTTCAACGGTGGTGTCTACCTCCACTCGAACGCCGCCCACAACCTTCTGAGCACGATGCGTGTTGGTATCCTCCGTGGAGGCTGCGAGGTCGAGATCTGGAAGCGAGCCCAGATGGAAAACAAGGATGTGTCATATGTCAACGACTCGGCAGGCCAGCGCATCATCCGTTCCGGCCACCAGCCTACGAAGGTGCCGATGCCCGTTGCTAGTGCTGATGCAGCATAAAGTAGTGCGCTGAAGGGTTGTTGATGTAAAAAGGGGCGGGAGGAGCCTCAGGTTCCACTAGTGCGGGGGGACGTACCGTGAATATATCCGGAGCAAATCCCCACGTGCTCTCCGCAGCATGGCTCCGTTCAGAACTTGGTTTCATCAAGGCGTTTGTCGGTTTACGGGGAATAGGATGGCGGAGTTATTAGTTATAAGCGATACATTGAATTCAGAGAATGCCCAACGGTTTACCCATCTCACAGCGTTATCTCTCGTACCTCCCAGCATTACCAGCAGTGTTCGCGAACATGGATGACATGTAGTCGGGATAGTGATACGGCCTCGATGACAAGATGCAGACAACATGAAGGACTGGGGTCATTGACCCCAGCACTCCGGGAAGACTTACCTACCGCAGGATGGCGTCCTACATCAGCCACAAACTTAGGTAGGTAAGAGGTACTCAATTACCATCAAGCCACCGTCCAATCAACCCACGTACCTCAAGTGTTTTGATGCCGGGGTGTGGCACCAGCCCAGGTGCCTGCCTACCTTCATGGCGTACCAAGACCTGAAGCTCGCTCCCGGCTTGCAAGCGGGTCCAACCTCGCCGAGTCGAGATGCAGGCACAAACTCCGCTTCCACTTGGTCTCGGAAATAACGTCTGAGACTGCCTTCGAAAGGACGCACCCCTTCCCCCCGAAATCCGAGGTATATATATCATAAGGATTTCGCCATTGCTGGGGTGGCCTTTCACTTCCGAGAACAGCTGGGTCTTCTACTCCCCTCGCCCTGCGATATCGAAACGACCTACCCGCGAACGCGACATACGTGGAGGTAAATTGCAAAAAGCTCAAACTTTTCAGCTCGGGGGTGACATATTTCAGCGACTGAATGTGAGTGGTATGATCTAGTTCTATGATTAGACGACCCGCCTGCCACATGTATAGCAGCACACTGCGAGCCCCGGGTGGACATGAACGGTGATCTTGATGCTCGGCGCGCGCAGACACCGCGAGATTACGGATATACGAAGGGGGCACCGTCCAACGCAGGGACGCACACATGTTAATGACAATGATGCTGATCTTCACCGGGATGTCTAGACGGGGGGGCCTACCCCTGCCCCTGCCCTTGCCCTTGCCCGGGTCCCACTCACCTTCCCACATTTCGAGACCTTTCAAGCTTGGTAGACATTGTGCTCTCTACTGGCCTACCTCCATCTCGTGCGCGTCTGTTCAAATCGCCGTTCGGCAATGTCTGAAACCGACAGGAGCGGGTGCCTTCTGGTTCAAGCCGTGGTTGGGAGGCTTTGTATCCGGGAGGGGAGAGGAAGGAAGTGGATACGGACGAAATATGTCACCCTTTCAAGAACGGATTCGAGAAACGAAAAGGGCCAAGAAGGCTCTCACAGTAAGAAACCACCAGCTTACATGGTGAGCTTACTAGGTGTGAAGCTCTTCCCCAGATTCGGCTCCCAAAGGCCTCCATGGAGAAGGCTTGACTACATATGGGTTCCTCTCGAGGTCTTCTTAGATCAAAGGTCCCGAGCGAACGCGGAATGACAGGTAATTATCTGCTCTATAGGATGTTCCAACTCTGACCCAAAACCGTGGTTCCGTATGTGTCCGTCATAAGACTACTTTGGGAAACTTGGAAGTACTAATGGGCCTATTCGGGTTGATGTGTGGCGGCATCTTGGCTTCGCAGTCACTTAGTCAATTTGAGTAATCTCGTCTCCATATCACACGAAAGGGATAACTAAGGGCTACATCCTATCTGGCATCATCTTGACGGGCTGTTCCTTCCAAGTTGTGCAGCTGAAATCCCGCGGAGCCTCACACCACTATCAACTTGGTGCCCTGAGGAAGAGCTGTGTTCTTCGTGAGCTACGTTATCCGGCAATGATGCTCTCGCATATAGCGACGTTTGGGACCGATCATATATGACATCTTCGCGGCTACTGCCCCTGGCCAGTCACCTGCGGTGGTCGTTGCTCGATTTCAGATTTGGAGGGTTCCATTGTGAACCAAGCGAACGGAGCTGGTGGGTTAACTCTGTAATACATGTGACGTTCAATACGTGGTTATCGAGCATGTGTCTACACGCCGCCCGAGGTGTTCCTAGCGGCAACTGTCATGATACCACAGAGGCAGCACCTCGCTTGCTGCCACCACCCACTGCTGCCCAACTGCATCTGCTGGCTGTCTGCCGCAATATGTCGCTGGTTGTCAAGGGATACAAGGTCAGGAACTATCAATACATACCTGCGTACTTCTGAGTATGCTTCTAGCGACCCGTCTCTAGCCTACTAGTCATCGTCGCCAAAACCTGAACTTTATTGGATATGTGCTCTCAGCCTCCAAGCATCTGTACGACGCTTGGAGATCCTATGAGGACGGCTGGCGGCAACACGTGCTCATTTGCTTGGATGGAGACACTGCCAGTGAGTTCCCGGTTGGAATTCCGCTTGAAGGTACCATCCCAGTTCGGCAAATCAGCCAGCTCGTCTGCCTCCTAACAGACGAAGATATGAACGAAAGGCGCTATATAGCGTCACCTATGAAACTCGGTATCTCTTGAAATGGAGTTGAGGCCTTCCCTTCCGAATTGGACTGGTGCTGTCACCCGGCAGAATGTGGTTTTCCTGTCGGCCTCCAGAACAGCGGCATTCGTCCGTTCAGCTGGAATGGAACATCCTGCAGGAAGTCGGTTTTTCTCTCTGATAGATCAGCTATCCCACGCAGACTGGGAACATTGGCTACAGTGCGGTCTGGTCGGGTATTGAGTTACAGAAGAGAAAGCGTCAGAGAGTGAAAGGTAGCACTTGAGACTCATGATGAGACTGCTCACTTTTCCTGCTGGATGACCGGCGCTCATTCCTCACGTGATACCTCTCCCAGATTCTGGTTCCATCAGACGACCCAAGACTCATAAAAATTGGTGTTTTCGGCACCGGGCCTTGCCTTTTGGTGCGGGGACCCCATGATGTATGCCACCCATACAGATTCGCCTTGATACGGACCGTGGGTCTGCAACCGTTGCTTTCAGTCGAAAGGCAAGAGCTACTGGATTCTTTAATCTTGGAACAAGTGGCAACTGGGGATTGAGGGGACTTGGAAAGAATGATCCTATTCATTGCCGGCTGGTTGGGTTACCCAAGGAAAGGCCCGCCGGGGTAATATCTGCAATGACACAATGGGTCTTTTTGCGCAAAAGTCGAGTAGCCGCTGTCCGTACGTGTGGTGTTCAAGGCTTGGGAGATGATGTGTCTTGGCGATGCGAAGTATATGGCATGAGAAAAGAGACACTTTGTGCTGCATATGAGACATCGCACAGCAGATACAAGCTCACAACTCCACCATCATAACCGCGCCTGCTGCAGCGGCACCAACAAATTCACAGCAGCATGTGCGATACCACATCAACCGCAGGTCATGACGTGCAATGCAAGTGGTCAACTCCGCGGTCATCATCATCTGAAATCAACTGGAATGTATCACTCATCACTATCTAGATATAATATTATTCACGCGAAGCCCTGGAGCATGTCGCTCGAAAAGAGTACTTCAAGACTCTCCTCCTTCAGGCCTACGGTCATTATGCCTCAGAATACCACAGGACCTTTTCGCGCGCCCTCAATATGGAGATTGCCGACTCTTCCAAGGAGGATAAAATGGCCCATCATCGCGTCGAGCCACTCGGCGATGATTATGCTGAGCGAGAGATCTACTCAGCCTTCACAACCTCCATGAGAACATATCTAACGTACCTCCTCGGCCTCATCATGCTCACGTCCACTCTCACGGCCACGATATATTTTCCGCTCATGCCAATCCTCAGCAGGCACTTCGACGTGTCGACACAAGCTATCAATCTGACAGTCACTGTGTACGCGATCTTCCAGGCCGTTTCGCCCACTTTCCTCGCCTCGCTAGCCGACTACTTTGGCCGACGTCCTGTCCTCCTGGGCCTGGTTTGTGTCTACTCGATCGCATGCCTAGGCCTCACCCTGAACAAGGACAGCTATACTGCCCTAATAGCCCTGCGAGCGCTTCAGAGCATTGGGGGCTCGGCCACGGTGCCCATTGCGTACGGTATTGTTGCCGATATGGCGCCGCAGGCGGAGAGGGGCAAAATGCTTGGTCCGATGCTGTCGACTTGCAATGCAATCTCAACTCTCGGGCCTATTATTGGGGGTGCAGTTGCTTTCGGGACTGGGGCGTTTCAATGGACGTTCTTTGCGCTTCTTATCATCGCCCTGGCCCTCCTAGTTGTCACGGGACTCACCCTGCCTGAGACTTCGCGAAATGTCGTTGGCAATGGGTCCATACCTGCGCATGGCGTATGGAAGACTTGGCTGTCTATTCCCAACTCATTGGGTAGAGATTATTGGAAGGATAGGAATGAAGAATGGGAAGCGGAAGAGACCTCCAAGCAGCCATGGAGGCCGCTGAGCCTCCTCGACTCTGTTCGAATCCTTTTTTACCCTGACGCCGCAGCGGTACTACTGACCATCTCTGTATCATACTGCATCTACTACACTCTACAGACTGCAGTCCCTACAATATTCGATGAGGTATATGGCTTCAACGCATTGCAGGTAGGTTGTGCGCTGCTGCCGGTGCTTGCTGGTCTAACGATCGGAGGCATCGTCGCCGGGAAACTCATCGACAGAAATTACGCAAAAACGGTCAAGCCCGAGAGTTCCGATTCGAATTCATCACAGGGGTTCCCATTAGAAAAGGCGAGATTCAGAAACTGCTGGCCTTACATCCTTGTGGAAGTCGGCCTGGTCGTCGGGTTCGGATGGGCGGTCCACTACCGAGTCCACCCGGTCGTACCACTCATCTTGGAATTCTTCGCTGTCGGCGTGTCAACCGTGATGGCCCATACCGCGAGTGCACTTCTCGTGGATATATTCCCTGATTCCTCTAGCACGGCCTACGCATCGGGTCAGATCGCCCGATGTGGACTGGCTGCTGCTTCTGTGGCGGTACTTGAGCCCATAGTCGGCTTGGTCGGGAGAGGATGGTACTTCACCATATTTGCATTGTTCGTAGGCACCACAAGTCTACTGGCAGTTGCGGTCAGTCAAGCAAGAGGGATGAGGTGGAGACTTGCCCGTCAGGATGTCGGAAAGCAGCAGTCGACTGGTTCAGACAACGATGCCTGAGGTACGAGGTCACGAACGGAACACGGAGAAGCTGGAGAGAATTGGGCACTTGAAGATTGCGAAAAACATGCATTGCGATCTTGTGCGGGTCATATCGTTGGGATCGTGAGGATCCATTAGACCATGGCTGAGATGGAAGGTTCAGACAGATCAATCATGCTGAACAGGGAGGAGGAAGCACGCCTTGGGGGAGGGGCTCGAGACCTAGAAATTTGACATCTCACGCAATATAAGGGGCTGTAGCGGGTCCTCTGGAACATTGGGCTACAAAGAACAAGTATGTAACATACTGGTTGTAGGCAGCGGCGGCTCAATCGTCCTATCACTTTCTCCCCTCAATACCTGCCTCCATATTCTCTCTCTCACTCATGCTTCAATTTTCGCATAATCGACCTCTCCATCCAGCCCCTCACGAACTCCACGACCATGTTTCAGTCACCGAAAGGGCGTAAACAGTAGTGTTGACAGGCAGCGTCGTCTCGTCGGGATTCACACTCAAGTTGCCTGTCACGTTGTAATACCGGAAAGGAGGTAGACTGTCATCGACAAACCGGTGTTGAACTGACATCCCATAGTAACCTACAGTGGGCAACGGCAGTGCCCATACGCTTCCATTGCGCTCTTCGACATTGCCGGGCAGTGCTGTGCATTCTTGCCACGACGGGCGAGACCAATCGACGTCGCATTGGGCACTAACGCCAGGCTCCGTTGCCGTTTCAGCGTTGCTCATGTTGAAGATCACTGTGTAGAACTTGGCGTCAGTACACTTCCTTGTGGATGGGAGGTTCTGGGAGGTGATCCACGGTCCCAAAGACTCCTGAAACATGGCTTCAGAAATAGATGGGGGTCGATAACGTCAACTTACTGAGACAGCCCCGGGAGAACAACCGCCATTGAAATTCGTGATAGGCCATACGGGGAAGACGAAGTGATCAAGGTTGCCATCATTTTGTCGCGGTCTTTTCAGGGGTGCCCCGACGGTAGCGAAGATGAAGGAGATTATTGTGAGAAGGGAGTGCTTCATAGTCCCTTCTGTGATTGTTTGGTGGTCTTATTCCCGTTCCAACTCAGATTTGCTGCTTGTAGCCGTGGATTACTTCGCAATATGGCGAATGATGAAGAGGGGCCCGAATGTTTTATGTACTCCCTCTGTGACGTAGTAGCAGTCAGGTCAGTTACATAAGAGTTTTCTTCATCTTGCTTAGTAGTACTTGTCGATATATGACCACTGGATGGCACGCCAGAAGCGTTCATAGTCACTCCCGAGGTTGTGTGGCCATATGTGTTGTGTCCTTGTGTGCCCAAGATCACTACTCAGGCATGACGGTATCTCGCGGTTGCTCTTCCGTCCAGGAACCGCTTCCTGGACGTCACAATGTAAATCGCGACAGCTGATCATGGGATTTCATGTATAACGGTGTGGTCTGTCTTCTAGAAAATTCGATTCGCATATGTGAAATCCTGAGTTGCAATGTGATGGGACCCGAGCGAGCAAATACTCATGTTACCAAGATCGTCTCCCAAATCGAAGAACTGGGCAGGTTGTGAGTGGGCAGAGCATCGCGAAGTTCCACCGAACGTTTTCGACACCTGGCGAACTGTCCTCGCCACGATGTCTTCCGAGGTGTCTTTGAGGTCCTCGAGGGTAGCGAGCCGGTGCTCTGAATCCAGGGGATCGGCGGTGACGGAAGCACCCGTGGACCTCCAGTTGACACCCCATCTCTTCACATGCAGTACCTGAGTACTACACATGAAGGCTTAGTTCTCAGGAAATTCATCGCGATGGACTTGCCACCTGTCTCGATCCATATTACCGTTCTCCCCATCACTCGTGTACCATTGCATACGTAGCCACTAGGCCTTCCTCGCAAATATCATGACCCAAGCAGCTCATTGGGACACACCAAAAGCCATATTTTTAGTTGGATTCGGACGCAATGACGTTTGGTGCGTATCATGTCATTCTGTTGCCAAGTGAAGCTCAAAATTAGCAATTCCTCGAACCTGCTCGGTGCACCATGGGAGAGGCGCTCTCTGCCAGTAAATCACAAAAGCCCAGGCTGTCAGGCAATTCCCAACCACAGATACATAGGGCGCAGCAGAAACGAGCTAGCTGAGAACGGAGTGTTGAAGAGTGTTCCTGACAATGTGTGTGGATACAGCTGAAAACAGCAACGTAGGCAACCGCCACTCTAGGTAGCCTTCGCAAGTGGTAATGCATACATAATTGGATGTTATAGGAGACGACAAATTGCAGAGCTGAACACCACCGAAACCCACTATCTCGCCTGAAATGAGTATGAGAAGGCCTGATTCTTGGAAACGAGGCCAACTATGACTAAATATATTCTGTTGGTGTTGATTCAGAACGAGCTCGGGACATCGCATGACCATTGGTCAATACCAGTTGAATAACGGTTTGACCTGAGAAACAAGCACAGGGAAACTTCCAAAGGGACAAGGGATTTGGTCCCATAAAAGTGCTTGTGCAGTGTTGTGCCTGTGTGCCGGGTCTTGCTATGCTGCACATGTGGATTTTCGGTACAGTGACAACAAGCCTTACAGCAAGACGAGATAGGCCACGGAAACTTCACCCACGAAGGCTGGAAAAGGGTATCCACAGTGGCTGAGTGGCACAGGTTGTAGTCGGGGCAACGTATTCTTTCTGATAGGAGAAGCGATGAGAGAAGTAATATAGGTGTATCGACTTGCCAAAGCTGGTCCGGAAGCCTGAGGTCAAAGGGGTATGTGTTGTGACGGCCGGCTGATAGCAGCTGGAGTCGTCAAGCGAGCCTTATCTGCGACAACACATTGCATCGTGATACTTGTTTAAGCTGGTGGTTCAATGGATCGCTCCTCGTCATTTGGTACAGCCAATAGACAAAGGTTGGGACCATGGCTTGGTAGTAATGGCTCCAGAGGTGCGCCACTGCTACTGGAAGTTACAACACCAGGCCAGCGGCACGGCGGATCCTTACGTTTACACAATTTCTCAGGATACAGCGCAGAGCGGGTTCGCAATATAAGCAGCATTTTCGGCCCAACTTCGCAGGGCCTGGATGGGGCAATTTATGCTCTGGTCAAGATATCTAGGTAGTTAGTGACTTCCCTTTTTCCCAGTGGGCAGGAAGCACTCATGAGGATGCTAGGTGGTCCGAGCACCGCCAGCTTAGTCATCTCATCTCACTTCATTCACCTTACCCTGCAAGCTCACTAAATTCACCATATTCATACCTACATACCTACCTTGACCACAAGCCTCATCTCATTCCGTATCTCCTCCCTCCCAAATCAACCCCACCAGTTCTGGAAACCACACTCCTTGACACTTCATTATTTCGACCAAATACATGATCATCAGATCTGGCAGTTGCATTTGTCAATGTGATCACTGGAATTGGTATCATTCCTTAAGCAATTTATACACGCCAAGCCCACCACTGCGCACTTTCAGTTCACCAACCTCGAACATTTCACCCTTGACCTGGGTAAGTCGTCCCTTCCTTCACCATTCGAGCTGTTGACAATAAGCGCACTCGGCTACTTTCAACATTTTCTCTGCTGGAAAACTGATGCCACTCGTATCAACCTTGGAAGCCAACCGAGTTCATATCGATTTTCAGTCTTTCTCCACAGGATAACGCTGATGGTGTTGCCAAATTCACAGCATCTCCCTTAGAAGTTCAGCAAGATGGACCTGCCACCTCCCGAGGACCCTGTAGCTCCTGCACCTTCTGCAGCTACAGAAACCCCTACCGCCCCATCCGGTCCAGCTGCCAACGAATCTGAAGCTCCAGCTCCTACCGCAACAGCAATCGAAGCTGGCAGTGGTGACAAGCCTGTTGTACCTCCTAGCTTCTCATGGCTCGACGCTCATCCTCAGTTCGTTGTCGTCCTGGTCGGCCCCGACGAGGTGCCTTTCGGTCTACAGAAGGATTTCCTTTGCGCCAAATCTTCGCACTATCTTTCCAATTTCGCCAATAAGCATGATGACGACCTCGGACTCATTGACCGGCTTCCCGACTGTCCCGTCGAGGTCTTCGCCTTTGCCCAGAATTATATGTATACCGGCTCTGTCATCCCTGATGAGGACACTCTTCCCTCATACGACATTCTGGTTGGGGTCTGGAAGCTCGGCTATCAACTAGGCATTCACGGTCTGTGCGACCAGACCCTGGAGGCCATGGTTGAGGTGCGACGTGCAACGGAGCGCATACCTGCTGCTCCACTGCTTGTCCAGGTATGGAAGGACACGCCGGAAGGATGTTCCATCAGGAAGCTACTGCTTGGGTGGGCAGCTGAGTACATGCACACCTCCATCTCCAAGGCAGAATTTGCCAAGTCATTGCCACAGGACGTGCTCAGTGAGCTAGTGGTCGCTATGGTTCCATCAGATACATCTCCACTCGTCCAGCTCGGAGGTGCCCCAGGTACCTTGAGTCCGGCTCATGTCCCACGGAAACAGGTCCACTATCTCGACCAGGAAGAGGAAGAGGAGCCTGAGCCACTCTATCCTCTCAAGAAACCTCGCCGCTCTGATTTAATTCCCCACGTACCAGCTTCGAAGGCGGCTGTCCGCAAGGCGAAGACTCCGCTTCCTGCACCAAAGTCAGCACCTCGACGTCGATCCAATGCGGCTGTCAATGGTGACCACGAGTATACTGCTACGGATAAGCTGGTTTTTTGCCAAGATCTACTTACCAGGATGCTGTCGGGCCCAGGTAAGCTATCTGTTCTATCCACCTCCCATGACGGAAGAGCCATTCATATCATAGAGCCTCACCCGCATCTACCGATTTCAGTCTAGTCGCCAACACTGACCATGTTAGGGTTTTGGACACGTCTCGTTGGTCCCTTCAAGGAGCCAGTTGATCCTGTTGTCGACAACGTACCCGACTACTTTGAGAAGGTTACCACACCCATGGATCTCAGCACGATGAAGAGCAAAATGGACAACAATAAGTACACGAGCGACGAGGAGTTTCTGGCGGACATGAATCAAATCTTCAGCAACTGCAAGACTTACTGGAAGCCCACCGATCCCATATACATTGCTTGCGAGAAGCTCGAGAAGACATTTCTGGATAAATACGCCCAGATGAACAAGTGGCTCACCAAGATAGATGGCAAAGAGGATCATTAGAAGCCCTTCGACTCGGTCGATATACCTCATTTGGGCCTTGATCCAGTTTACGCCCTCCTTCTCAAGCTCAGTACAACACTTCCACTCCCATAGGAGGGTCATAATAAGTGCCTCCGGGCATCATACTCTGGGTTCAAGATGAGAGAGAACTGAGAACAATGGGTCTCCGGCACCTCCTATTCTCCAGGGCTCCTTTGACTAACCAGGGTAGATAAGGATCACCTCGGGGGTGGAAATTATCGCAAATGGTCGTGGCTCTAAAGCTTCCTGCAGTGGCTCATTGACCTGCCTACAGCGAGTATCTGATGACAGGTTCTCGGCACAGGAATCCTCAAGCTTTTCACCCACGGCTTCCAGATAGGCCGTGGTCACTTATGGGTAAGGTCTAGCCAGTTTTGACTCGACCCACTGCCATGAATCTTTGAAACTCTTAAGGCGGAAAGTCACACTCGCCAAGCTTTGGAAGGACTCTGACAACCCTTAGCAGCTCGGGAAAGCTTGGTTCATCGTTGATCTGGTGAGTCGCCGCGGCCGCTACAGACAGGTCGTGGTGTTGGGCGCCACCGCCTTGAAGGACTGATTCGATTGCATTCGACCATGCCATCTAGGGCGTATCGGGGGGGGGGGGGTACTGTGAAAACCCCGTTTCTAAGATTACCTTTCATACTCTAAAGTTTGCTGTACTATATTGTTTGCGGCCGGACGCTCACCAACACTTTTGAAGTGCTCGATACATCGATAATTGATTAATAGACCAATGCTTACTCATGCTATAATGTTTACCTGTAAGGTGCACTTCTGTGGACGCCACTCCTGGAAAGCTTTCTCTTATACATCATTTTGGCTTCCCCTCATAACAAACCGCACAGTAGAAGATATTCCAAACTTCACCCGCTGCCCCAACCCTGACTGCACCTCGGGCCAGATCCACGAGGGAGGCGAGTCCCAGCCCGTAGTGACATGTACGGCATGCGGGACAACCTCCTGCTTCCGCCACCGTATCCCGTTACAACTACCACCACCACCACCACCAACTCGATTGTCCTCCTCACGCTCCCATCCCCATCCTCGTACCCCCTCCCCCTCCCCCTCCCCCTCACCACACGAGAACATGTCCTGCGACGAGTACGATAACTACCTAGCCGACCCTCTCCACTTCAGGAGTGAGTACCAGCGCCAGCAGCATCGTGCCGAGGAGGAGCGCGCGGAGCTCGAGGCCGTGCGCAGGGCGCATGCCCGCGTCGAGGACGTGATGAGGAGGCGGCGACGCGTCGTATACGAGAGGGAGAGGAGGGAGGAGAAAGAGGAGGAAACGCGGGAGCGGGCGGCGAGGAGGGAGCAGCGGGAGCGGCAGCGTCACGAGGAGAAGGAGAAGGAGCGGGCGGAGCGGGAGAGGCAGAGGAGGGCAGAGGTGGCTGAGAGGAGGCGGCTGGAGGACTTGCAGAGCGAGAGGTTGATCAAGGTGTCTACCAAGGCTTGTCCGAGGTGTGCGGCGAGGATTGAGAAGACTGAGGGATGGTGAGTTCCCTTGCCAACCTCTTTATACTTCGGTTATTCATTACTGGGCTGTTGCCGTCGTGCTTGATGTTAGCTAACGTTTGACCATGACATACAGCATGCATATGTTATGTGAGTCCCCTGGACTGTATTTGCTTGATTGTGGCCCACAGCCCGAATGCTGACATCGACATAGGTCGTTGTCGTTACGAGTTTTGTTGGGAATGCACTGGGCCCTGGTTCGACAACGGTTGCATGAACTGCTTCGGTGGCGCTGTGATCCAGTACGAATAGGTCCTTGATCTCCTCCCGTTACGACCGCTGGACCATTTTCTGTTGACACGCAGCAGGTTTCATCACTGAGTTCGTCGGTGATGAGAAATCTAGGTAGACGATGGAATGTTTGGCAGCAATTTGCTAGAGGAGGAAGGAGACGTGAAAATTTTCGACAGAACTCATTCTCTTATCGCGTGACCATGTTAAATTCGAGGTACCACTATAACTATACCATCTTCACATCCTTGTCGATTTCAGCACTCCTATCTTCCGTTAGGCTTTCCTGGTACGCCAGGTGCACGTCCTCGATGGCATCTCCAACCTCCAACCAGCGATCGCTGCAGGCCGGGATGGGAGAGATCTTGCATAAGGCCCAGTACATAACAGCGGATATGATGAAACCGCAGAAGTAGTTCAGGTTATAGATATAGGTTGCCCCGACGGGGACATCACAGCCGACAGCACCTGCAAAACCTACGACATTGATCAGGATGCCAGAACTAAGTTGGGAACATGTTAGTGTATCGTCAAAGAGGTGATGGGGATTTGAAGGGTTACTGTAGTACTCACATATAAGCAACATAGGCCCGCCAATGGACTCCGTATGTGAAATAGTAAGGCCCAGACTTCCGAGCATCGTACAGCTCTTTCACCTCTAGGTACCCTTTTCGGACCAGGTAGTAATCCGAGCACATCACCCCGGCGATGGACGACAAGAAGACCGAGTAGGAGGAGAGATATGTTGTGAACTGGTTCGAAGACGTGAGCAGGGTATATGGGCACATGGCAAGACCGACAGCGGCGCAGATATACCCTCCGCGTCGAATGTTCAGAAAGCGAGGCAACAGTGCCGTCAAGTCTGTACCCGCGGAGACGGAGTTCGCCGCGATGTTGGTACCGAGCTGGGCCAGGGCAAAGGCCAGAGCAATCACGAACACGCCGAAACGCTGTCCCGAGCCGCCCTCATCGATGAAACGCCCAAGAAGTTCCAATGGGTCCCATACTGGGTCACCACCGTAGATGACGGCAGCAGAGGATGACACGATGATCCCGATAAAGCTAGTCACAGCAAACCCGATGGGTATGGTGAAGAGCTGTGACCAGAGAGCATCCTGGGGCTTGGTCGAAAAGCGCGAGAAGTCAGGGTCATTGACTATGAGGGTGGCGAAGTTGGAGATTGCGCTCATGACGCCCTTCACAAACTCCCAGCCTAGAGCCGACCCGGAGATGCTGGCTGGCTTGTGAACGATGGGGCCGATACCACCAGCGCGCACGACAGCCCAGATCAAGAAGGCTATCCCGGCACAGGGGACAAAGTAGGCCTTGACTGTGAAGAGGTGCCTAATCTTGTGGACGGGGAACCATATTGCCGGTAGCGAAGCCAACCAGAATATGAAAAAGGAGACCCAGCCGGCTGTGGTCGTGCCGCTGTCAGCGGGGAAGGTGTTTGGGATGGTAGCGCTGTCCTTAACGACAGTGTCAGCATGGCGGGACGGATATACTCAGGGGACTGATGGGTCGCAAAATACCCAGCTCTTCCATATGGACCTGATCATGAGGTAGACACATTCACCCCCGATGTAAGCCTGCACTCCATACCAAATACAGGCCATCGCAGCTCTGTTGAAGATTGGCCATAGACTTCCCCAAACACCGAAGGAGGCACGGTTCACGACCGGGAATCCGATGTGATATGTGGCACCAATACGGCCGGTGAGACAGACGAAGCAGGCTGTAATGGTATAGCCGATCCAGACGCACAACCATGACTGCCACCATGACAGACCAGCAACCACCATGCTGGAAGATATCATCCAGGTGTTTATGTTGAAGCTGTCCGCGATCCAAAAACCGACGAAATTCCAGGCACCCCACTGGCGGCGCTCGGGCTCGACAGGCTTTAGATCATGGTTGGTGAGCATGAGCTGGGCCGTCGTCAAGCCGGGCTCATGGTCAACGGCGAGTCTCTGAGCCAACCGCCTCAGGCGAGGTTCCTTGGCCTGGTCCATTGCAGAAGGGGTGGTGTTGGTGATGGCTGCAGCTGCCGCTGACAAGCCACAAAGAGAAAGGAGTAGCTGCAGGGGCAGCGATTTCGATCGAGTAATAGATCCAGGCCGCCGGAAGAGGAAGAAAGGGTCAAAGTGTAAAGGCGAGGAAGGTTTAGTTCACTACAAGTGCCTGGTGCTCGGACGGACCCTGCGCATCATAGGGTTGATATAGCGGGAAGACTGAACGAGATCGATAACATTAAAGTAGACCTGTCGACCCCATTACATACCTGTGTAGAGACTATTACATATTTTGATGACCGACGGAAGTTCTCGGCCTCTCAAAGATAGCAAGCAGCCCTCAAGCAGGCGGATGAACACGCGGCGACGACCAGGGCAGCCTCCATCAGAACCACGAGACCGCCCAATGATCCCCCACGTCAAGACTGAAAAGTGAGTGAGTGGCGGCGACTGGACCCCCCTGACCATAGGAAAGATTTGCCTGCATTGCATGACTAGAGCCCCCGTTGATGCAGGGTCAGTAGAGCTGGAGAAGCCCGTTCGCAGATAAGAGGCAGAGCTTGCAGGCACGTTAAGAGAAGCGTATAACGGACGATCCTGGAGACTGAAAGGAAAGGCTCGAATGCATCCTGCAATCCCGATGGGCCTGGGGCCACTCAGTCACTGACTGTTCCGGAAGCGGCCATCTGTAGCAGTTATCTGTGCATTGCTCGGTTTCCGTTGGTCGTGCCTCAATTTCCCTGAATGCTAGACGGCAGCTATGGAGAAGGGAGAAGGGAGGAGGAGGAGGAAGACGTTGAAGTTGGCCCCTGCCTCATCCCTTCTGCTTTACTGTGGAAATGCTGCCGCGATCCTTGTCCCTGCCAAAGAGTAAAATGGCCGGCGCCGGGTGGATTTGCATGACGGTCGTGACGGTATAACAGTAGATAAGCACTAGAGCTACCTGCTTATCAGTCCCGCCCCCGCAATCTTTAATCTGTTTTACTCGATCTCATCGAGTCACTGTTCTTCAAGTCTATAGGTACCTAGGGTAGGTAATGACATGCTAAGTACTCAATGTATCCCAGCTTCAAGTTCTCAGCTGCTCGGCCTCTCAGACTTCCCACTTGTCATCTCAGACCCAACACACTGGCTCCCCAAACATCAGCACCAAAATACAATACCTAGGTAGCCAATGTGGTGGCGCGACCGTACAAGGCCTTGCTATCTGGTACAAACCATCGGTTACAGTCGGTCTACATAGACTGTATTTGGCTGTGGCTTGGAAGAACCACCAATAACTACATACCCTACCGACTTGACCACCAAGTTCCTGTGACCTGTCCAAGTCCTCTTTCCGGGTGTTATACCAGACTTCACAACTGCTTACTTATTTTGAGGACACGCCCAGGTGGTCTTCTTGTACAGACTTTGACAACCATCGGCAGAGCCAGAGTCAATAACACTCAAGTATACACGGGCAACTCACCGCGTCGACATACATATCGGTCCCTGGTTTGGGTGCCATTGAGCAAGCACCTCAGTGGTCAGATTGCAACCTCGCCATATGATAAACATGCTAAAAAACAGAGTCGAGAAGGTTTTGTAGCCCATCCATCGCATACTTTTTGTGGTATCCCATCCGAAGACCAAACAAACGAACAAAAACGGGAAATAATTAACAATGCTATACTGTACACATCAAATCCAGCGTCTCAGTGTTGTAGAGATCGCGCCCCATGCCAAGAGCCCATGCAAGAAAATACACTCCAGAAGATCAGAATTCTGACCTCTCAGTCACCGTCCACCTCCTCTTAGAAACCGTGAACTCGCGTTCTGGTCCTTCCTTCGCGAGCGGCTTCGGACTTCCCCAGAGACCACCCGTGCCTGACCCTCGTTGCGGTGTCGGCAGCTCAGGCACGTGGTTGAGCTCCTCTTCCTCATGTGGCACCTCGTGGATGGTGTCCGTGGCACCTGCGCCCGTGCCCTTCCCGCCCGTAGCTGGAGTGGCCGGCCCAGCTGCTGCAGCTGGCGCCGTGCCCATGTCGAAGCTGTTGAAATTTGGCAGGAAGTTATCGTCATCCTCGTCCGGCGTGTCCAGCGTGTTCCGGAGGGGCGACCACAGACCGCCGGCGGCTGATGACGTCGTTGGTGTCCGCTGGAGGAATCTCGTCACTCCGCTGCCGACCGTGATACCGCTCCCATTGTTGAGGCCGCTTGCGCTTGTGTCCAGCCCAATCTCTGCCGCCCCCAACTTCGAAGCTAATGCAGACGTCCGTCTCATGCTGCCCAGATTGGCGGTAGCAGAGAGTCTTCGGGTCGCAAAGTCGTTTGCGTGGCTATTGTTGTGGTGATAGGAGGAAAAGCCGCTGGAAGGCTGAGCGCGGTTCTGGCCAATCGAGCCCGCCCGAGCGGACCTTGTGGCCGTGAGGTGTTCGGTGCTGGCAAATAGTTTGAGGTCGTAGTACTGGTGAATAGCTATAAGACCCGGAGACGCGTGAGGACGGAGGATGTTTGCGGCTGCTGGGTGGCTCAGCCCTATGCCTTCTTCTACCCCTATCTGCTCATCCTTGCCAGGTTTGCGAACGGCTTGCGTCAGAGACGCCAAGCCAACATCGGTGAGGACCGGTTTGTGTGTGATGGCTCCTATCAGAGCATTGCAGCCTGCCCCGTGCGATACCAGGATCACGACCGACTCGGTCTCGACGTCGTCCTCATTATCATCTTCGTCCTCAATCGCACACTCATCCCATGACGACGCACTGTTCTCGCATTCCTTCGTGACCATTTCGGTCGGCTGGTCAGCCGTAGAGTACCAATCGACCAGCCTCTGCAGTCCTTTCCGGAACCTCTGATGCATGGCTGTCCATTCCTCGCCTAGCGATCCTCCGTCGCCCCAGTCCAGATACCCCCGCGTCGAGTCCCACTGGTAGTCGATGTCGCAGCAGTTGTCCCTGGCGTGCGCGACATAGCCTTCAGGTATCCCGTCGTTGTGGGATACGGCGTATGATGGCGAGGGAGACACATAAGCACCGCCACCGAGCAGATGCGACTCGCCGTTGCTGATGACACTATTACTCCTTCCGGCATGCCTCAGAGCCCCTGCGAGGCTACCCATGTTCTCGAAGCCACTCTGTGGCTGCGCAGTGACCGGGGACTGTCCCCACATGTGACCAGTCCCAAGCCCATGCCCGAGCCCGCCGTAATGATTGTGAGTCGAGTGGTGTATGTGAAAGTTGCCGTAATCCTCCTTGCGTAGCAGCTCGGCCTTTGCGCTGGCCAGCATCAAGCTCGAGCCTGGAGGCGGCGTGATGTGCTCGAAGTAGCCAGGGGTAAGCCATTCTCCCAAGAAGGCATCGAGCCGGAGAACGGTCTTTTGTATGTATCCTGGCGGGTACGAAAGGGACTTGGAAGAAGGGTATTTCGATTGTGGCGGTTTGGTATTTTCGGTGTTGATAGGAGGTCGGAGTCGAGGGTTCGAGTCCGGGAGTGCAGACGAGGTTCGAGAGTGTGTAGGACGAGTGGGCTCTGGGCTAGAAGCCAGGCCGGCACTGATGCCTATGGAGGTCTGGACGCATCGTAGAAAGGGCGAGGAGTGGATGACGACCTTGTACCTGCGTCGCCTCCTTGGGCTCCCCTCGGCGGCGGCAGCAGCCTCATCTCGCTGCTCCTTCTCCCGCAGGACACTGGCGATCTTCTGACCGACTGCCCTTGCCTGGTTCCAGCCGCTGTATGTAAGGGGAGGGTCGTATGGGGTAGGTGAGTGCAGATGCCATTGGTGATCCGCGACGTCGAGTCGATTTCCGTGTCTATTCCAGGGGCAAGAATTGACCGCATCATCAGCAAGGGTCACCGATAAGCTAGCTAGCTACCCCGTACCCAGGTAGCCCTGGGCAGTTGCTTCTTTGCTTACCTCACGACGAAGATGCAGGCTGGGGCGCGGCCCATCTTTGACAACCTGGGGAAATGCTCGTCGAGAACGACAGAAGCAGTTGCACGACGAAGAATGGCGTCAGGCTTTAAGTGTCAGTTTTTCGGCGGGAGGGTGTGAGAAAGAATTGGAGACGGTGTCTTGATTGATCGTCTGCTTTCGCTTGCTAAGCCGAGCGCTCGAGTCTTGACGTTACTGTAGTGGGCAGGTGGGTCACTATTTCAATTACCGTTACCGGTGCCAGTTCCAAGGGTCTGAGGATTGATAATGAGGGGGTCTAAAGGCCCGGCAGAGTGGCTCCTTCTTTGTGTAGCTCTTCTCCTCGTTGGCGCTTGATGAGAAATTGAATTTTCTGCCTTGATTAATCTGCTTGAATGTACCGCAATTTGCTTCCTTCTCTTCAAAGTGCAGAACATGCGAGTTCTGGGGGTCTGGGGACCGTTGGTGTTTTAATGCCTGTCTGTTCTAGAGCTCACTGCGTGTGTACACTACCTAGGTACATATGTGTTGTAACGTTCTGGAGATCCACAGACACTGCATGCAGTGACGCAACCAAACTGGCCGAACTAAACAAGAAGGAAGGACACAAAGGCCCGACCGTTAGACTACCTACCTATTCGACTACCTAGGCACCTATTAGAGCCCCGTATATCCATCCAAACTATGTATGGGTCATGTGTGCGTGTGTGCATGTGTTCATGTGATACCTAACGTAGACAAGGCCATAAATACAATACATAGGTGGTATCCTCATACACCTACTTTTTTTTAGTACCTAGGGGATGTTATACTACGTATGCATAGCCGGATATGACGGCGTCTCTTCGAGCAACAACAGTTGGTCGAAGGTGACACGGCGAAATGGCCGGTCACATTGTTCGGCCACTGCGAGGCTTCGTCCAGACAGTCCACGGGTCCAGCTGCCTATAAGCCCAGCGCCAAGTGCTTATGATGATATCCTCCCTGTGCATCATCCACAATCTACCTAGGTACTGTGCTTGTGCACCACAAACGCGTAACACTCCTCGCTTGACACTCTCGCCAACACTGGGGTGGAGGTGGCCACTTCTCCTCTTTGTTGTGGTTGTGCCATTATGATCATACGTTCACATGCAAAATCTGAGACTGTCGAATGGGGATACCGAAGTTCAGTTTACCCCACCAAGATGCTATCTACCTAGGTACCTAGGTACTCAGGTATATCCTAGGTTGTACGTACAGTACTCTACCTGCCAGCCTGGGTACGTACCTAGGTAGTTAGGTGAGCCCTGCACTGCTCGAGTGCTACTATGTACCTACCTAGGTAGGTAGTGAAAGTGGGCGCTCCCTGTGGTTGCTACTGTATGTACTGTTAGGTACCGGGGTCCTGGCCCCTGTATACACTAGCGCCTAGTCTGTGCCTCACGGCTGCTCGCGGTTTGCAGTAAACAAGCCCTGGAGCCCTGAGACAGCCTGCCGAATTGGAGATCCCTGCAAGTCAAAAGGGCGTGCCTCCCCGGATTACCATTGCTGAATGACAAATGCATCTCTGCAAGACATCGTACAAATTACAGTACTTTCGACGATGATGGGCCGCTGAACATCGGTAGATCCCACAGCAATACAGCTCTGACTACCAAATCGACAGCCACCCTGCGCCGTCAACATGAGGCTCCTCCGGCTCCTCCAGCTGCCCGTCCTCCTGGCGGCGACCCTTTTCGGCGCCGCCCTCGTGTCCGCCGAGCACACCAGCAACTGGGCCGTCCTGGTCTGCACATCGCGGTTCTGGTTCAACTACCGCCACCTGGCCAACGTGCTCTCCATATACCGTACCGTCAAGCGGCTGGGCATACCGGACTCCCAGATCATCCTCATGCTCCCCGACGATATGGCCTGCAACCCCCGAAACGCCTTCCCGGGCACTGTCTACTCCAACGCCGACCGCGCAGTCGACCTGTACGGCGACAACATCGAGGTGGACTACAGGGGCTACGAGGTCACGGTGGAGAACTTCATACGGCTGCTGACGGATCGCGTGGGCGACGAGACCCCCAGGAGCAAGAGGCTGTTGACGGATGATAGGAGCAACATCCTGGTGTACATGACGGGGCACGGTGGCAACGAGTTCCTGAAATTCCAGGATGCCGAGGAGATTGGCGCTTTCGATCTTGCGGACGCATTTGAGCAGATGTGGGAGAAGAAAAGGTATACCCATACATAACCCTTGCTGCCCCGGAAACATTCGTGACATCAGACATGGGTGACTGACATACAACGGCGACCACTCAGATACAACGAGATCCTCTTCATGATCGACACCTGCCAGGCAAACACCATGTACACAAAGCTATATTCCCCCAACGTCATCGCCACAGGCTCCTCGGAGCTCGACCAATCCTCGTACTCTCACCACGCCGACAACGATGTTGGAGTCGCCGTCATCGATAGGTACACATATTATACCCTCGAGTTCCTAGAGAGGGAAGTCCGCGACCTCAGTAGCAAGAAGACGTTGGGGGACCTCTTCGACAGCTACACATACGAGAAGATCCACTCCAACGCCGGCGTGCGGTACGACCTGTTTCCGGGCGGTGAGGATGCCTCAAGGTCGAGGCTGGTAACGGACTTCTTTGGTAATGTACAGAACGTCGAGGTCGACGGGACCAGGAATGTCACGCTCGAGGAGGACCTCTTGGCGTTGAGCAGGCACATCTCGGAGCTGAGGAAGAGGGCAGCTGTTGCAGATGAGGGGGCTGCAGAGACAGACACCACCCAGGCACAGAAGAGCAGCGAAGTTAAAGTAAACAAGGTGCAGTCCGCAAGGCCCTTAACGGACGACAATTGGTGGGGAAAGAAGCTGCTCGGGGCGGTTGTTCTGGGTGGTTGTGTATCACTCTGGGGCCTTGGCTCATTTCTGGAGAAATCGAGCAGGTAGCGATTAGATGTTGAGTTTGAATCTAATATATAAATTTCGATACTCCGTCAAGCCTAACATGGTACCACACAACACTGAGGACTGAGTGGGTATATTCGGTAGCTGGCAATTCTAGTGAAAAGGGGCCCCCAGTGTCTCAAAGCCATTCCAGGTCTGCCCACTGCAATTGAGAGAAATGATTGCCAAAGAGGTCAGGTAATTGGATCAATATGTTTCATACAAAGTCTTCCGTGTGTGAGTCCCAAAGGTGTGGTTTTAGATTTGAGGCTGTAGAAAGCGGAGGGTGATGTCCTTTGAAGTCGAATCTTGTAGCTGCAACTCTCAAAAAAACCCAACCTTACAATCCGCCCAAGACATCAACAACACCATCACCACCACTACTATCACCACACCACCTGTAAACTTCAGGCATTCACTCATTCCAGGTGTCAAGTGAAGCCCTAACGCAAGATAAGTGAGTACCTAGGTATACAGCAAGGTGAAATCAACACCTTAGGGGGCAAACATCATGAGAAATTCCAAGGTTGGTGTCTGCTCATCCACCATCCCCATTCGACCTTATTGTAGTCAGGCATCATGAGTTCTCACTACATATCGCAGATACTGCCCCTCCGTCGGCTCAATCTCAAGTCGAAACCGCTCAACCAGAGAGCAATCGCTTGGTCCTGCGACGCCGAGCTGGCAGTTGCAGCTGACGACTCTGTCTACGTCTGCCTACCGCAGTTCCCCATTCTCGACCCAAACGCAGAGGATGACGATGACGAGGATGAGACCGAGGCCGACATCAAGTCTGAAACCGGAGATGATGATGGAAACATGGGCTTCCTCTCATCGCGCCTCCCCAAACAGTATGGAGACGACGACTCGGAATACGATGACCGGCTAGAGGAAGACTCGGAAGACGACGACATCGAGCCCGGCGACCAGCAGACAGGTGGCCAACACAACAGCTACAACAACAACAACGCCGCCCAACCCGCCGGGGCCCGGGGGGCGAACTCAGACCCCACAGCGAGCACCCTGGACCCCCGCCAGCAGTTTCTCGAGGGGATGCGACGCATCCCCGTGTCGTACCCCCACCTGCTGCCCGACCTGAACGCGCACATCTGGGAGGCCGCAGGCAAGGATATACCGCTCATCCACACCCACGTGCGCGACGACCGTGACCGCGACCGCGACGTCACCAGCGCTATCGACGCGATGCCCAAGGACAACGAGGAGGAGGAGGAGGCCGAGTACCGGGACGCTGGCGACGTCATACCCCTGCACGACGTCGACCACCACCCGGGCGCCGGGGTGGGCGTCATCGGGTCCTCCGGGACGAGTCTGAACCACGTCGTCGCCATCGAGTGGTCACCATCTGGGATCGGCAAGAACAGCCGGCCCGTGTTGGCGGTGCTGACGGGCTGTGGGAGCCTGGCCGTGTATGGCGAGGGGTGCCCGCTGCCCTTCGGGAACACCGCGCGTCCCTTGCGGAGCGTGGCGACGAAGGGCAAGGGTGCCGTGCGGGACCTGGCCACCTGGAATGTGCTGTGGGCTGTGGGGGAGAACTTTGTCGTCCCCGGCCAGGAGGAGTACGGGTATGGCGAGTTCGTCAAGGCCTTCGCCTGGAGCCAGGGCACTGGGGCTGGCAAGGCCCTGCTGGGCTACGTGAACGACCAGAGGGAGGTTGTGGTCCTGTGCGTGGGGACGGAGTACAGGAAGTCCAAGGAGGAGGGCCTGGACGAGGCGGTCTGGAACGTACGGGAGATGTGCAGGTTCGAGGCCGAGGGGCCACATGCGCAGCAAGACCCCATGGACCCGGATTTCGTGCCCGGCGGATCTAGTTTCTGCGTGCGATGGAGCCCTTGGATCAAGGGCGAGGAGTCCTGGACGTGCGTGCTTTCATACATGGATAGGAACTACGTCGGATTCCGAAGGATCACTGTCAACGTGCCGACGTGGGAGCCCACGGAACCACCGGCTATCAGTCTTGACCCGCACGATTGGGATGGTCGTTGCATACACCTTGGCGCGGATGCTTTTCTGGAGTTCGAGAATACGATCTGGGCTGTTGGCGACAGGGAGATCTGCCGCGGCTTTATAGCTACGCCTCTAGTGGCTGAGCCTTTCGAGGTCAACCTCGCCCAGAGCAATCCTCATATGCCCAGACCAAGTCACTCTACTGACCATTGCGGCACTACATATGACGACCATGGCTCCATCACGAACCCAATCACCGGCCTGATCGTCCACCCGGTTGGCCTGCAGACCATCAGTCCATCCTTGGTCCCGTCCTATACCGCCGTCCGTCTCTCTGCCACTGCTACGAATCCGGGCTGGTGGGAGTCCAACGTCGCCAAGCAAGGCGACCAGGGCAAGATACCCCAGTGGGTGGCCGAGATACAAGACAGGATAACAACCGTCACGCCTCTAGGTCTCGCAGGTCTCGCCGCGGGTGGTGACGACGGAGAGGGTGAGGACATTGTGGACGGCATCGACGGCGTGGAGCAGGTCGTCGAGGAAGAAGAAGAAGAAGAAGAAGAAGGAGCACAACAACACGACGGGGAGGAGGAATGGGACACAGACGACGATGAAGACAGCGACGATGACGACGACGACGTGGATGCCCAGCCAGGCTACGAGGGTCCAGACGTCCACCCGCTCCGCATGCGCATATGGGGCCTGGCAGTGAGCCCAGGCGGCGGCACGAGCGCCGTCCTCGCCTCGCAGCAGCTCACGCAGGACCCCGAGCGCGGGGGCTGGCATACGCACCGCAGCGTGGTCCTGTTCGACCACGACAGGACACGCCGGCGGCGCAGCGGGAGGAAGGAGGCGCACGGCGGCGGCGACATGATGGACCTCGACGTGGACGACGACGACGAGGAGGAGGAGGAGGAGGTCGGCAGCACCGTGAACGTGGACGGCCTGTCAACCGAGGCCAGGCTGTGGGAGTGGATGTACGGCGGCGGTCCGGGCGTGCCTGGTCTCACGTACTACCCGGAGCCAGAGGACGACGGCGGCGAGGACTTCGAAGACGACGATGGCAACAGTGACGGAATCAACAACAACAACAACCAGAACAAGAACAGAAACAAGAGAGACGACCCCGCCGGCGCCCAGCGATCCAAAGACGCACTGGCCCAAGTCCACCGGGACATGATCCGGGCGGTCTTCAAGCCCTCTGTGCGGCAGCAGACGTGCAGCATCTGCGCGGACGGCAAGAGCAAGTTCCCGGCAGCCGACGACGACGACGAGGAGACCGGGGCCCCGAGGAGGCTGGACTGCGCGTGCGAGCGCGGCCACCGGGTCGCGGTGTGCGGCGCGTCAGGGCTGGCCATCATGGAGCCGGGCATCTCGCGGTGCTGCGGGGTGTGTCGCGCGCGGTGCCTGGACGTCGAGGTGCTCGTGGGGCGGGTGCTGCTCCCCGCGGGCAGGGAGGAGGACGCCGAGATGGTCCGGGAGGAGGTCAGTGGGGAGGTGTGCGTCCGGTGTGGGGGGAAGTACCTTGATTAGGTGCCGTGGACGACTACAGGGTGGCCGGATGGGCTGTTTTGTTTTGATTTTTATGGTTGTTTGAGCGATGTCAGTAGCATGATCAGGCGGGAAGACGAGATCCTTTACTGCTCACCAGGAAATAATGAGAGCTGTCGATGGGACTGGACGCTTTGTTACGAGAGATGAACCCTGATTACAGGTGTTATAAACACCCAGACATGGACCATACATTTCTCGTTGCTAAGGAGCAAGTAGTCTAGTGTACGTTATGTGGTCCTCCACATCCCCCAGCGATGCCGATGTTTTTCTCGTCACCTAGGACCTCTATATTGATGCGCAAACTCATGCGCAGCTCCAGCCATCATATCTCATCTCATCATTCATCGTCCGCACCCCGCCAAGGCCATCCCTTCAACCAAAAGCCCTATTCATCGCCTGGTGCGCCAGCTCCACGCCCAGGAACGTAGCCGCGTTAGCCGGCACGGCCCTCGCCAGCGCCGGCCCGAAGCCAGGGAAGAAGGCCTTGAGCCCCCCCCTCCCATAAACCTCCCGCACGATGCCCCCGACGGTGACGCCCTTGCCCTCGGCCGTCTGCAGCCTCGACTTGACCGTGTCGACGGGGAAGACCGGTATCCACATGGCGACGCCGGCGGCCGCGCCCGCGCACGTCACGGCCGTGAGGCTGAGCTGGCCGCTCGGCCTGCCCGTCGCCGGGTCCAGGGGCGTGAGCCTCCTCTTGATGTACTCGTACGCGGCGAAGTAGGCGGCGCTCCCGGGGCCGTCCCGCGCCAGGGTGGCGGCCGAGCCCCGGAAGACGGACCGCGCGCCGCCCTCCCGGTAGAGCTGGCGCACGACGTCCAGGCCGCCCGAGTACTTCTGCCCCTCGCCCGGCCGGCGCCTCTGGTCCTGGACCTGCAGGATGACCTTTACGCGCTCGAAGGGGGCGGTGATGGCGGTCATGGGGACGGCGGAGAAGAAGCCGGCGGCGGAGATCTGGCCGATGGTGAGGACGCCGTCTGGGGAGGGCGCGGAGATGGACTGGACGAGGGTTTTGCCTAGGTCGTAGCCCCAGAAGGACACGGCGACTGCGGACGTGATAGGAGTGTCAGCCGGGGTACGTCTACCAGATTGGAAGGGTTTAGGGTGGGTTGCTGGATGATCACGTACACATAGGCGTCACGCCCACCAAGGGGGCGCTGACACCGGCATAGAGACCTCTTCTTAGACCATCCCTTGCGACGCTCTTGCGTACGACGTCGACGGCACTCGAGTAGACGCCCTTCTCGGCGGTCTGCAGGCGGACCTTGACGAGGTCGAAGGGATGGCCCACTACGACGGCGCATATGCCGCCAAAACCACCTGCTGCCAGGGACCGCAGTTGTGCGAGGCCGGTGGAGGCGGCTGTTTTCACCTCGGCCTTGACTTCATCCTTGGACTCTGGGATGTGCGGTAGCTTTTCGCTCAGGGGCGCCGGCACTTTGTCGTGGAGGGTCTGGTTGACATCTTTTGGAGAAGGCATACTGGCGGCGGCGAAGGGACTCCCTCCGTAGGCTTGTGACACAAGTTTGAGAGAGGGAGGGTCTGATGAAGCCGCTCGGTGCCCCTCAGGCTGCAGCTATCCGGATCTCCAGGCGCTTCGCTCGAGGTGTATGATGGCGTTTGGTACAGGAAACCCACTGCCGTGATAGTTGCCTTAGGTGTACATGAGTGCTCGTAAGGATTATGTTGCACTGAAGAATATCAGGAACCTTTGCAAGACCTGCCAGTCCGTGGGAATACATAAGATTTATCAGAGGTCCGGGCAACACGGTCCGGCGGCATGGAAGGTCATAAAACCAAACCTCGGTTTGTTGGAGGGGAAAGTGGTATTCCGCTCTGGAGGGCTTACACGGTCCCCAGTTACCTAGGTAAGGTACCGTAACTGGGTATTTAGGTACCTAGGTACCTAGGTACATGGTTGGGGTAGGTAGGTACCTGGAAGACCTAGGTGGCACGTGGGTAGTACCTTAGGTTTCCCAAAGGTTCGCTTGCTCAATGGTACGCATGCGGAGGGTGTAAGTACCATCGGTACTCACCTAAGTACCTAGGTACTCTAACAAGCATTGCTGTTGGTCTGAGTGCCTCGGTTACCGGTGGTTACGAAGGTTCCATCACCGGCGGGAAGGGAACAAAGTATCTACATGTGACTTTCCAATACCATAGTACTGTATACCTTACCTAGGTAGACTGAGCATGGACCCTCCCCCGGGGTGCCCCCACTCACCGTTGAGGGTCCGCCAGTCCGCCAGTCCCTGTCAGGCGGGGGCTCCCCGGATTTGCACCGCTGTCCACCTGGGCAGTCTGATTAAGCCCCCGCCAACCCCGGGGCCGAACACCTACCGACGGGCAAAGAAGTTCTGGGATTACTTGGATTACTGGGATTACTGGGATTACTGGGGGATTGGGGGATTGGGCCAACTGGAGGATGCAACGGGTCAGGGGAACTAGGCGACCAGGTGACCGCCCGGCAACGTGGAAAGACATGCGCGTGGTTGTCGTCGTCCCGGGCAAATGGATGCCAATGCGGACTAAGAACCACAAGGATTTATTTAATACAACTTGAGTACCTTGGCATGCACTCGACTTGCTTATGCCTTTCATCCCCATGACATCGCGAGCATGTCTGTGGATATGGTGAGCTGAACCTGGACTGGACACGAAGACAGACGGAACAGGATGCACACAGACCGGAAGAGGCAAACACATCAGCGATGTTCAAGGCGGTTGAGTCGGTTGTCACTCTCCATAGTATGTCGTATCTATACAGTACAGTAGGTGGTACAATATGCAGTGATCCGGTGCGGTGCACCACCAGATACTATGATACGGTTATGATCAACCACCTCCCAGTCTTCAGAGGCCTACACAGTGAATGCTTGCGACAGCTTCACAGTCCTCATGGTTGGGAGGAGCAACTAGACTTGGGGCAGTGTCCACCTGGGCAGGTGAACTTGGTTAAGAGCCTTATGGACACTAGAACCAGTGTACGGACCCGTACTGCCCCGTACTCCAGGGGTAGATTTGCGGCATGTGTCACTCCACTACAGGGCATCCGAAATCCGAAATCCGAAAGATCCACCACCGGCCGGCCGCCACTTCTACAGTACAATCCAGGGCTCCAGGGCTCCAGGGCTCCCAGATGACCCCGGGACCGCACTGACGCTCCAACCTCCCCCGACCGACACTGCCGACTTGCTCGCTCACTCACAGTCCCACTTCCACTCCCACTTCCACTTCTACTTCCACATCCACATCCACATCCACATCCACATCCACATCCACATCCACTTCCACCCTCCTCCACCTTTCCAACTGTCCAGGTGTGTACGCTATTTACCTATCGACAGTAGTAGTAACTGTCACGAGCCGGACATTGACAATATATCTCCGCCTCGCCTCTTCCCTACGCGGATCAGCAACACTCTCAATTCGCCCCTAAACGCACACATCATACATAGCCTTTGCATCTTTTAGGCAATTATCCCGAACAGCACGCGACATGTCGAGCGCAGGTGCAGCCGCCCTGCTGCGCCGGCAGCTCAAGCAGATGCAGACGGACAAGGACATACCGGGCATATCGTGCGGCCTCGTCAGCGACAACAACATCTTCGAGTGGGAGGTCATGCTGATGATCAACGACGACACAAAATACTACGGAGGTAAGTTCACTGTTACCTCTTCATCTGTATACTACCAATTGCTCTACACTCGAACTCGAGCTCGTCCTGCTCCTCTCCGAGATCCGCCCAGCCCCGCGACTATAAACTAATCATCCCCTACGTCTTCCAGGTGCAAACTTCCGAGCCCGCCTAAAGTTCCCGCCCGAGTACCCCCTCATGCCGCCCGCCCTCACCTTCCAGGACCCCATCCCCTTCCACCCCAACGTCTACCCGGACACGGGCCTCCTGTGCATCAGCATCCTGCACCCGCCCGAGGAGGACAAGTACGGCTACGAGGCGGCCTCGGAGCGCTGGAGCCCCGTGCAGACCCCCGAGACCATCCTGCTGTCGGTCATATCGCTGTTCGCTAGCCCTAACGACGAGAGCCCCGCGAACGCCGAGGCGGCGAAGCTGCTGCGGGAGGAGCGGGCCGGCGTGAACAGGGACTTTAGGAGACGGGTGAGGAAGTGTGTTAGGGAAAGTCTGGGCGAGGACTGAACTGATTGATTGGTTGGTTGGTTGGTTGATTACGGATCGATCGGGTTGCAAGGAACACGGAGGAGACAATAGCACAAACAGGAAGGTAGAGCATGGGCTCATTCGGGGGAGATACCCTGCTTTTATAATGGAATATATAGTATGCATGGAGGAGATGATGAGGCCATAGGATGGTTCCTTAAGGACAAGCGCTGCAGCGAGACTGACATTACCGGAGGGCAGATATGAACAGGCCCAGCGGTGGGTATCATCAGGATAGTGTCTTGTGGATATGGCCCAAGATGAGGCCTCCTTTGTCGTGAATATACAACGGGCTTTGAGGCCCCTTACGAATATCTTGCCTACTCGTACAAATGTGATCGTGACCTAGATGTTCAGTGTCAATGCTTGGAGCCATGACCTGCAAGCGAATTGCAATCGTCTATACGCCCGCGAACCAGCCCAGATGCCCATAAGTACCACCTATGCCACCTCAAGTCTTGGGTCCGGTGAAGTCTGTCTCGAACAGGGCGTAAGGGTCGAGCACAGGCAGCTTCACCCTCCCATCACTCAGGAAACCCCAGCAGTGGCTTCACAACCTCATCCCACTCCTCATCCCACCGCCTGCTGCCCTCCCTGACCGCACCCTCCTTCAGCCTGGCCAGGGTCTCCCGCCCGTCCACAGCCAGCAACCTCTCCAGCCCACCGAGCAGCTGCTCGGCCGTCTCGAACCCGGCCCCGTTCTCCCCCTCCCTCACCAGCTCCCCGAAGCTCTCGTAGCCCGAGTACGCCAGCACGGGCAGTCCCGCGCCGAACATGTCCACGACCTTCATCGGCAGGTCGACCCCGGAGCTGCTCGTGTGCAGGCAGATGCCCAGGTCCGCCGCGGCGAGGAGGCGCGCGTAAGCCTCGAAGGAGAGGAAGGCCGTGCGCACCGCGATCCCCGGCAGCCTGCCCCCCGCCGCCAGCCGCGCCACCTCCCCCTCGCAGGCCGCCCTCCGCGGGCCCCGGCCCGTGATGACGACCAGCAGGGGCACGCGCCGCGGGGACGCGCCGTACGCCACCAGCGCGTCGAGGAGCAGCCCGAAGTCCTCGTCCGGCGTCCAGGACGTGCTGCTCACGACGAGGCGCACGGCGCCCGAGGCGATGGCCGGCGCGAAGTCCCTCGTCTCGCTGACGGCCGAGAGGAACGCCTCGCGCTGCTGCTGCTGGTGGTGGTCACCGCCGGGCGGCGGGGCGGCGGCGGCGACGGGCTGGAAGATGGCGGCGGGGCGGTCGTGCAGGGCGAAGATGGGGGTGCGGATGCTCCAGGGCGGCCGGCGCAGCTGCCGGAGCATGGCGTGGGTGACGGTCAGGTTGGCCGTGGGGGCGAGGCGGCCGAGGAGCGCCTCGTATAGCTTGGAGATGCGGACGAATGGGTGGGTGGCGCCGCGGGTGCCGGCCAGGATGGTCCAGCCGTAGTTGTGCCAGTCTATTATGAGGCGGGTGTTGCGCAGGGCACAGGCCAGGTATGCTACTGCGAGGGTTGGGATGGAAGGTGGGTTCTGGGGGTTGATGGTCAGTTTCGAGTGTGTGTGTGTGTGTGTGTGTGTGTGATTGGATCGCATGTGTGGGTGAGGGTGAGGATGAGGGTGAGGATGAGGATGTTACCTGTACGAGGAGCCATTGTGCTGGCTCTGTCTTGTACAATAGGACGTGGATCAAGTTCCAGACCTGCCAGATGACCTTGAGCGGGCCGGTGATGAGGAACGGTAGAGACTTGGAACGGAGGATGGCTGGAGGAGCGTCCAAGGCGCGCACATGCACATTGGGCAACCTTGCCAGGCTTGGTAGGAGGGCCGACTCTAAGAGATCTGGTCAGCAACGGAAGGGGGCCATGAAGCCATGAAGCCATGTCTCTATGGACTCACCATGATACCCGATCAGGTCAACAGATCCTCCATGGTTGGCAATGCTGAGCGCATGGTATTGCATGCGAGGGCTGCGTCCAATATCTCCCAGGACCAGCACCTGAGCTGACACACGGTGCTTTCCAGATGCAGTTGATGAGGGTCGATATCGTGAAGGGAAGAGGAGGAATGCAGCAAGTAGAAGGGTGAGAACTCCTGCTCCCAGTAGAGACAAGAGCATCACCCGGAGATCCATCTTGGGCAAAAGGATGACATAGATCAAGTGCCGACTGCTAAAATGTAGATCCGGTGCTCCATCAGTTTGGCCTCGTAGGGTGGATTCAGGACAGTCGAAGCTGAAGGGTGAGTGAGGGTGGTGGTGAGCTACAGTGGGTCTCCATCCCCTAACATGCAACCGTATATTTCTCTAGCAAACCTTAATCCAATATTGACATAACCCTATCCCTACGTGATATTATACCAAGTATTTCTTTACTACTCGCTGCAACATGAATTATATCAAAATTTCGAGTCTGATACATTATGATGCAGAACTTCTTTCGAAACATACCAGGATGAGCTTTGCAGGAAGTACACGTCTTTGCTTATACGGGGTTAGCCATGTACCTTACTGGCTCTTGAGCTTTCATTCTAATTAGAATGGCTCATCCAGATATGCCTTCTCCGCGTCCTCATACGCATCATAAGACCAAATCCACTTCTGCTGCTGGGGATGTGTCCTGTGTATAATGATCAGTAGGTTCTAGGCTCGTATATTAATCGAACTACTTACCAATTCGAGTCTTTCTCAAAACTCCTGGCCAGGTCTCGATCTCTCTGCTCTATAAGCTTGTCGTCACTCAGATGGAAGCGAGCGCCATGAGCCTCTGTCTCTTCAAGCATTCGAGAAGTACGGCTGAGCCTGAGACGTTCGTACATTGCCGTTGCTTGTGGAATTTGATCCTTGGTCTGCACATGGCTCAGAAGTGAGCCGAAGACAGCAGCGTCTTCCATGCCCAAATTGAGCCCCTGAGCCATATATGGCAGGATTGCATGGCATGAATCACCAGCCAGAACGCATGTGCCTTCACTCGAACGCCATGTTGACAATGGCGGTACTACAAGTCATGTTAGCATAGTCGTCCCGACAGAATCATTGATCCGTGTCGATATGAAGCTTAGGCAACTCACAGTGCATTAGTCTCCACTTGTCAACTTTATCGACCATCTTGAGCATCTTTGTCAAGCTGCACATCGAATTGAGGTCAGTGTCGTACGCGAGCTGAGATGATGGTGTGGGAGCTGAACTCACATTGGTGCCCAACCTTCAAACAATTTCTGCACTTCTTCCACACTCCCGGCCGCCCTAGAAGCCTCCAGCCCGTCCTGGTCAAAGTCGTCCTTGACAAGTAACACAATGTTCAGCAAAGTGCAGTTTCGGACTGAGTAGGCTACGGCGTGAGCACCGGGCCCAATCCATATCTGCACCCGTGGTTGGTTCAACCAGGCCACCAGGCCTTCATCGACCACAAGCTCTCGATCAATAGTGATGCGGTAGGCCATATCGCCAGTCGGCCTTGGGGCGATCTGTCGCCCGAGAACAAGAGATCTTGTTGAGGACCAGACACCGTCGGCCACAACAACCAGATCTCCGCCGTGCTTCTTGCCGTTTTCCAGCAAAATACCTGGCCCTGGCGAAAGTGTAGTGAGTGCATCTCCTGCGGCGGCAGCACCATCAGTGGTAACATCTACAACACGCGACGAATAGTGCACTTCAACGCCAAGCTCTATAGCTCTCGCGAGAAGAGCACCTTGTAAGTCAACGCGGTGAAGAGCCCAAAGAGGAAAGCCATAGCGTTGGAGAACTTCCTTGTCATAGTCGTCCCTCTTTGCCAGGACTTTCCCGTCCGAGGAATGGATCTCAAGCACATTCGGGACAGCAGCCAGTGGCTCCAGAGCCTGAGTGAGGCCCCATCGATGGTAGAGCCTAGAGCCATTTGGAGAGCTTTGGAGTCCGGCTCCAACTTCGTGTGCGTGCGCTGTGGACTCAAAGACGCTCACGCGGTGCCCTGCGAGGGTGATAGAGATGGCTGTAGCGAGTCCACAAAGCCCTCCACCAACGACGAGGACCTGTAGCTTTTCGTGGGGACTTGTGCGTTCCATTGGTGTAGATTCTTTCAGTATTCCTCGAGCTCAAATTGGGGGATCCGTGGCGTGTTGGATGAATACCGCTTATTGAGCACCGCTTGCCGAGGTCAGTCATCCCTTTTCAGCGAGGCTTGATCATGCGACTATCGTGGGCGTCGGAAAAGCTTCAGCCACTCGCATAAAGGTTACACAACAAAGTCACGATGAGAGCCGAAAGAAGATGGTTGTTGTCAGCATTGGCACGTCTCTATCGGGATGGACCGACAAGCTTGCCACCGGGGTGTTGGGATATCCGGAGGTTGCAACGCCTTGTCAACTTCTACTCATGTCCATATAAACATGATCGCATATGCAGTATCTTCACAACCACGCCTCCTGGTCCTACAATCCTGCCAATGAGTGCTTCTAGGGTCGAACACCGGGAAATGTGTCTAGAAATGCATTCCGCCTTCCTGATTGGTTATACGGTACAGTCAGACACGCTTCCCCCAATGAAACAGTGCCCTTGCACACATTGATAGGGATGCATACCTATGTACACAGAGGCGCTTAGGTACCTATGTATGCAACAAGATCAAGATAACTCTCGTAGTACCATCGGTTGAGGAAAACTGGCGTTTTTCTTACCTATCCACGTAGCTACTATGTAATTGAGTTGGCGTGAACTCATCACCTCACACACATAAAGATATACAGTCCTATTCCCTCTGTAAGCTTCCAACTATCCACACTCAACCTTCTGCCGGTCAATATGGCTTCCATACCAGCGCTCGTAGCAGAGCTTGAGCGTCTCACTTCAGAGAATTTCAGTTCCGAGCAGTCACGCTTCACCAGCGTTCAAGCTCGAGCGAAATTCACCAGACTCACTGAGACACTCGGAGCTCTATCACGTGATGCGGCTGAGAACGTCTACTATCTCTCGACCCGAACAGCACAGAACTCTGCAGTTCGATGCGCCATCAGTCTGCAACTTTTTGATCTTGTACCAGCAGACGAGGGCAAGGCCATCAGTACAAAAGAGCTCGCATCAGGTTCAGAGGCAGATCCTCTCCTGGTCGAGCGCTTGATGCGCGTGCTCGCCTCCTGTGGTGTTTTCGACCAGGTCGACGAGGACCTCTACGTCCACAACCACCTGTCTCGCTGCTTCATCAACAAGAACAACCGCGACCAATTCCAACAGATGTACGAGTTTGTTGGCAAAGGTGTCTACGGGATGGCTGACTACCTCGAGAAGACGGGGTGGAAGAGCCCCGAAGGCTACGAGGATGCGCCGGTGAGCGTGGCATTGGGCGTTCAGCAAGGCGGCTTCTTCGAATATCTGGCTGCTTCACCAGAGCGGCAGGCACTGTTCAGTAGTGGGATGCAAAGCCGGCCTGAATCCATCAGCATTGCTGCCCTGTACCCGTTCATCGAGGAACTGAATGGCCGGGGTGATATTGTTAAAGATGACGATGTCGTGCTGCCCAGGTGGTTGATGTTGGTGGCGGGCGCGGACACACTCTTGTGCAGATCAAAACAGCATTCCCCGACATCAAGGGAAGATTCATCCTACAAGATCAGGAAGCTGTCATTGAGGACGCCAGGGCAAAGGACCTGCCGGCCTACATTGAACCCCAGGCAGCGTCATTTTTCCAGCCAAACCCTGTCAAGAACGCGCGCGCATACTTGTTCAGACGCATTTTCCATGACTGGTCAGACCCATTGTCTGTCGTGATCTTATCTAACACAGTTTCTGCCATGGGTAGAGATAGTAAGGTTCTCATTGCAGATGTGGAGATGCCCGTACAGCAGGCACCGTGGTTCGTAACCTTGCAGGACTGGAACATGATGGCTCTAGGTGGAATCGAGCGCACAGATAAGCAGTGGAAAGCCCTTCTTACTAAGGCAGGGTTGGTATTGGCCAAGGTCTGGAGAGTGGAGGGTAGCAATCATGTAGTGGTTGAGGGAAGACTGCCATAGAGAGGTGTAGCTCATAGTACGTGAAAGCTAGGTAGCATTCCTTCAAATCATCACATATTCTCTGGCTCTCATGCATCTGGAAGGCTGAGAGGTTTGTAGACCACAACTACCGTTATCATTTGCGCTTCTACGTGTTCTACGATATGACCACACCGAGCTTCTTCTTTCCAGAATTCATCAACTGAGCTTGATATCAAGATCACCGGTATGGAATGACAGAGGAACACAATATCGGGGAATCTTTCGCCCCCTAAGGCGGGGATAGAGACCTCGTGGCCATTGGATCCGATCAGCCACCGCTGACTATTGATGAATCTACAAGACCGGTGTAGCGGAGCGATCTCGGGATGAGGAAGTGGCTTCGGAAATAGAGAAGTAAGGCGAGATGACACGGTCAAGATCCGTCTTACACCTACTAGATGATAGATGTGAGCCCAACACAACCCCGACTCATCTGACTTCATGCATAATCGACCGGGATGGTGGTATAAGACCGATATACACAGATGTAGCATAGAGCGTGGGGCCTGGATTCTTTTAATCGACTAGGAGCACTCCTTCTGCTTGGTTCGCGTCCTGATAGAGTATTGCCCGAGACAGCCTGCAGGGCATGAGGATCGATGATACAGCATGAGTCGACTGGAAAAAGCTTATTACATGTCCAAGATTGTACAATGATAAATGATTGGCGTTCTATACACAAGGTCACTGTACAAGTGGCTGACTCGACCCATAGACAATTTTCGTGATGGTCTTATCTGCCTTGCATTGCGTTGGGCAGTGACGTGGAATACAACCTCGAAACATTTCTATTCGGCCCCCGGGGACCGATATACGATTACGATACGATTACGATACGTGCCATGTATCAACCGGCGATGCACGCTGAGTCAAACCCAAATATACTTTATTGCAGCGCTTAGCTACAGCACTTACTGCTCCGCTCCTCCGCCACTACTACTCAAGACCACACTCCTTACTTTACCTGTATATACACCTCTGACAGGTAGTACGACTTCGGGCAGCGGTGTAGGCAGTGGACCTAAAGGTACGCGTAAAGCAGGGGATTTGACTCAGGTTGGAAGAGGACGTTAATTAGTTATATAGCTGGCCTAGTATATCGTTTTCTCCCTCTGAAGCGCTTGACGTCGAACATCTCAATTCATTTCGAATAAATTATTCACTCATTGATCTCTCCTCTCTAGGTTTTATACCGCTGCAATCAGGTTCATTTATCTAAGCCATATAACAAATTCATAGCCTTGAGCCTTTGTAGATACCAATATAGCACAAAAGTATGCCTTCCCGAACTCAGATATGTTGCCGCGTCGAGGGTCTTCCCAGTCACGTTACTCCGGCCAGTCTTGGAACTATCAACTTGCAGAAGCTCCAAGCTGGTAGTTCCGAGGAAGAGCAGGCCCTCCTCACAGCAGCTGTGACCGACGGCTTCTTCTATCTGGATTTGAACCATCCGGAGTTTCAGTCACTTCTCGATAGTGTCGACGATGTCTTCAATCTATCTGAGGCTGTCTTCAACCAAGACTCGACAGTAAAGGATCTCTTTGACGTCGACAAGATTTCTCAACTGAAGACGAATGGGTACAAACCCAAGGGCAGGAACATCGTCAATAATATGGGTGGTCGGGATGGTTTCGAAAGCTGGGTCGTACGTGCTATCCCCAGAAATGCTCATATTGAACACCAGATTTAGGGATTGACATTTCCGCCGAATTCAGTTACCTCGAAATGGCATTTTCCAATTATCGAACGACCCATTCCCACATACACCAGTCATCGCCACCAGATTGCAGTCACTTCGGGATCTCATGACTGGTCTGGGGTCCGCCGCTCAGACCATCTTCACATCCCTCTCCAAAGCCCTCGCTCTCCAACCCGGTCAGCAGCTTGAGCTCTTCCATGACCCATCCCAAGCCGCTCCAGATATCCTCCGCCTGCTCAAGTACCACGCCACAGAAGCGACTGGCCTCGTTCCCCAGACACCTCACACCGACCTCGGAAGCTTGACATTCGTCTTCTCCACCACCCCAGGCCTACAGGTCCTACCCCCTGGCACGGCTTCCAAGAATCCAGCTGAGAGTGATTGGGTATATGTCGCACCCAAGGCGGGGCATGCCGTCGTCAACTTTGGAGACTGTATGACCATGTTGACGAACGGGCTGGTCAAGAGCTCGCTGCATCGAGTTGCGCCGCTGCCTAGTGTCTCCATGCATGAGCGGTACAGTCTGGCGTATCTCATAAGACCACAGGACTCGACAGTCCTGAGGCCACTGGCCAGCCCCTTAATCAAGCCGTCTCTGTACAGTGACGACGATGTGGCAGTGACGAGTGGGCAGTGGATCACGCGAAAGTTCAAGGCGCTCAGGGGTAAATCTGAGGCCAAAGCCACTGAGGACCATGTTCTCACTGGTGGAAGAGGTGTCTTGGTCTGATGAGTAGATAGAATTTCAAATTGATGATGGTTTTGCTTTCCTCTAAAATTATCTTCCTCGCTGAAACCGTATCGATCGAAACCGTTGTATTCTCACTTGCCTATGAAATAGTACACGACATAAGGTATGACATCGTCCTAAGAATACCCTAGCACAAGGCCGTGCTATATCAAAGACTCTGGGGTAATCTTCGTTCTTCCAAGGCCTCATGTGATGATAATGGGGATATAAAATTATGTCCTAGGAATATAAGTATATATCTTCTTAAAACCCTAATCTGTGTTCGGGGAAACGCAAAACTCTGAATCCTGCCATGGAACTCCAAATTTTATTGTACGCTTTGAAGTTCCTCGATGGTCTCAATGAGTTGTCCCTTCTTTAGAAAGGGTGTCTGGGCAAATCTGGGTGATATACCGGAGTTGAAATGAGACCTGGCAACGGCAATTTGCCGTCGCTGAAGAGTAGCGGAAGCAAGTCGATCCAGCATCTTTTCTGTCTCCTCCCAGCCAACACAACCATCAGTGATACTGACGCCATATTTCAGGCACCCAATTCCTTCTGCACTAGATATGTGCTGCTTGCCTGCATTGATATTACTTTCGATCATGACGCCAAGAATGGGTGAGCCAGCCGCTACTTGATCAACCACAGATACGACAACAAGCCCCTGGTTTCTATAGTCTTTGGCAGAGTTGCCGTGACTGCAGTCGACAACAAGGCGAGCTTGTTTTCCGGCATTGCCAAGGGCTTTTTCAGCTTCAACGATATGCTCGGGACTGTAATTAGGTCCACCCTTGCCACCACGCAAGATGACGAACGCGTCGTTGTTGCCCTGACTGCAGGAGTGAACGAGACGCCCATCATCATCGATGCTGACCATGGTCTGAGAGCTGGCGGTAGCGGTCATGGCATCAATAGCGACCGTCAAGTCTCCATCTGTACCGTTCTTGAAGCCGACAGGAAACGGTAAGCTACTTGCTAGCTCACGATGGGTTTGGCTCTCGGTAGTACGAGCACCGATGACGCCACAGGCGAGGATGTCCTGGAAGAAGGGGACCGCAAAGGGGCTCAAGAGCTCAGTGACGACGGGGAGGCCCATGCTGGCGACTTGGGTCATGATCTGACGGGAGAGGTAGAGGCCTTTCGTCAAATCTGCGCTTGTGCATGAGGACTGTCGAAGATCGGGATCGTGGACAAGACCTTTCCAGCCAATCGTCGTGCGTGGCTTTTCCACGTAGACTCGTATTGCGACGAGAAGACTGTCGCGATGTTTCCGAGCGGTTGAGCTGAGAAGGGTGGCGTACTCGAGCGCAGCAGATATATCGTGTATGCTACATGGGCCAACTATGACTAGGAGTCGATTATCTGAGTATGGGCCTGCGAGAACCCTCTGAATCTCGGCTTCGGCCACATTGAACATGTTCTAACGACTTTCGGTTCTGCGCGGTGACATAAATAAGTTAGTTGGAATCAACTTAGAACAAGACTTGGAAACAAGTATGGTACCTACCAGCGGCAGCGCTGATTTGAAGCTGTTTGGGACAAGTCAGGATATTATCTTGACGGGTTCTTCAGTTCAAGACATGGTAATGGGGCAGTCTCGCAAAGCGGCAGAAAACTGGTTATTTTCGAGTTGTAATTAGTTCTTAGCAGATATCAACAAACATGGGACATTGATACTGAAATAGTGATATCTCAATTTGTACGAGGCTATCGATATGAGAAGCTGTCAGACTTGAATTAACCTATATTCCACCTATAACTGGAGCACTCGAACACCTCTTTATGGACACAATTTGAATTTCCAGGGTTAGCCACCAGACCGCTTGTGCAGGACATCGGCTGCAAACAGCACACTCTTCTCTCGAATCTCGAATATTGTCTGTCCTTCTATGAATCATACAGTAGAATGCCCATGTTTGTATACGGTGCACAGTCGTCTGAAGACTGTCAACAAAGTATCGTCTACAACATCCCACGGCTCCAGAATACTCCGTAATATTTCCGATTGGATTGAAACACGAGAACTGTTGTCGGTCCTGCATATTCAGTCTCAAATTCACAAGCCGACTAGTATGGGCTGCAGCCTTGCCATCTCCGTATCCCTGCCATGCAGGCAGCTCGAATGCTTACGGCCATATTACGGCCGAGCAGAATCAATAGATAGGCACTTAGAATTACATAAGCTGAGGCCCCCTCACTCCCAACCATACATTCGACGTATAGCTGGGTCTTCGAAGCCACATTTGTAATGTACCGGGAGGGATGTACGGGGAAAGTATCTTGCAACGCCTTATGAAATCAGCCCCTGTACATACATGTAGGCACTAGTCAACCGGTATAAATCTATTTCCCCGGCAGCTGTCCGGGCTAGGCGATATGCGGAGATCAATTACCACTACTAGATTCCTGCAACATCATGTAGGTCTAGTATTCGCACAGCGATTTGCCCTGTTTGTGAGACAAGCCACCCCCGACTCGAAGCTAAGCTTCAAAGTTAGTACCTTCCAGATATGGGAATCCGAGTACTTTGGCCATCAATACTATCCTCGCTGGTTCTCTCGTTCAGCAGCTCAATGATCCTGCCAAGCTCGCTCCTTTGGCTGTGGTTTCTTGAGATATTGGAAAGGGACAGTGGGATTCTCGTTGATCCATTCCGTCTGATGAGGCAAGGCTGCTGAGAATTACAACATATCAACAAAATTAACATCGGGTACGCATGATCACTTGTAGACTCGACGCGGGGTGATTTAATCATCAGGTACAATAATCATAAAGAATCATGTAACAACATATGCCTATGCCTAGGCTCAAAATTCATATATACCTATCTTGGGCAATGCCTCGACTAAGCCGACCAAGGGTATCCACCAGGCTGAAGCTGTGCGTTCAGGAACCCGAGTTTAATGAGCTTTTTCTCAGCAATCTCATCCTTGTGCTTCTCTAACTCCTCAACATCCCAGTTGGCGTTCAGATATCCACCCTTCAAGAAGTCTGCCTTGGGAGTGGTAAGGTAGACAGATAGACCACCGGTCAGAGCTGCCTTGTCCTTGGAGAAGGGCAAAAACGGCTCTACCACCATGCCACGTCCACCCTCGGCCTCCACCATTCCGGGGTGGACAGAGAAGACGCGCAGCTTCGGTTGCTCCACGTCCAGAAACTCGCCGAACTTGATGACAGCTAGCTTGGAGGCGCTGTAGCCAGAAAGTCCCGGGGCCACAAAGGATGCGCCCAGAGTGACAAGGTTGATGATGGTGCCCTCGCCGCCAGTGGCTTTGATGAAGCCACTGCTCGTATTGAACGTTCCGCGGGTGTTGACCTCCTAATTATAGCATCAGAATGTGGGTTCAGCACGTAGGAGGACCGTAGGAACGGTCAAACTCACAAAGTTCTCCCACCACTTGGAAGCCTCCAGAACGCCGATGGGGCCAACATTCATGGCACCTGCGGCGTTGACCAAGACATCGACTTTGCCAAATTCGGCCACGACCTTCTTGTAGATGGCGTTGACATCGGCGTCAGAGGTGATGTCTCCCGCAAGAGGCAGGAGCTTTGTAGCTCCAGCATCCAGCTCGGCGACAACTCCCTCCAGGCTCTTCTGGTTGCGTCCGACAAGGACAATGCCCTTGGCGCCACCAGCAATGAAGGACTTGGCAATACCCTGGATTCAGGATTCACAATCAGCCTTTGCTCGGTGGATTGCAACCGATGCCATTTTGTGACAAGGGTAATTTGCGGAGAAACTCACAAAGCCAAGACCACCTGCGGCACCTGTGATGATAACTACTTTGTCTTCAGCTCGGACCGCCCCGTTCGTGGCTGGGTCAATGGCTGGGTAGACATCGCGAAAGAACTTGGATGTGAGCTGGAAGAGAGTAGTGTATGCATCGGCGTCGATTTTCTGGGAAGACATTTCGGCGATTTTGTTGTCAACGCTGGGCGTTTCTTTGGGTTGTTGTGGGGCACGTCTTAGACAGAACAGCAGAGACAAGGGGAAGGGTAATTGTTTCCTTGACACTAGGGACGAGTCAGAGGCGAGAAATGGATAAAAGGTATGAGGGTAAGAATTACTGGTAGGAGGGTCTGGTGAGAATGGCAGTGGCTTATATCTGAGAGAAGTGAGGTGTTGAGGAGGTGATTTATATTTATAGTAGGTCTACAACAGCCAGATGAAGACTCTCGTGCAGTAATGCTACCTTGCTTTCTAAGAAGACATGCTGATTTCCAACCCTTTGTTGTCTTTCCGCACAGCTATAGGTGAGCTGATAAACCAGGCACGTGTTAGCACTTTGTAAGCGCGGAATCAAGCCGCATATTATAAACCACGGTCATAGTATTAGGGATATGCAGGCAGACGAAACGAGGAACCAACAATACGGCACAGCAACTCTTTGAAACACGAAAACCAAGCCCCAAAAGTAGAGTCGATTAATCAGGCCTTATTGCAAATTCTAAACAATTACACCGAATATATCTAGAAAAATAATGTAACGGCACGGTTTTACAGCCAGGGATAGGGTTGGCGACTTCAACTACTTGCCCCCCACCAAATAGCCTGTAGGAAAGGAAGGCTTCCTTCTTTTCTCTTTAGCCTAAGTAATCACAATATATTGTAAGCTCATGTTCGCCTCTATCCCGACTACGCATAGTGGCGACTAATTCCCTGGGCGTCTTCCTTCTTTCGCACTAATAGACTGTCTAGTCACAAGACTACGTATTAGGCGACCTCGGGAGTGGCGCGATTCTTTGGGCTGATGAAGAGTGAAGACATCTGGACAGTCAGCTGCTTTCAATCCTTCCTATTGTTTCAAGGATCCTCAGTCAGATAACTTCGAGGACCTAGCTATGGCGCAGCCATTGTGGTTGCAACCCTTCCTGTTGGTTGAAGGATCTCAGATCAGCTCCGGGGGTAATTAAATCTGCCCGGGCGAAGACCTAGCTATGGGGCCATCACCGTGAACTCGTTTATACCGGTCGAAGGATCTCATGACAGCCAACTCCAAGAACCTAGCTACTCTAGGGTACGGGGGCTGTCAATGTAGGTTAGAGGATCTCATATCCGCCAATTACGAAGCCCTAGCTGTGTGGGCCGTCCTTGTCACTCGAAGGATCGTAGCCTAATTCTTCTAGGTGGTCCCCTCTTGGAGTTGGTCGATACGAGGTTCTCTAACCCAAAGAAAAGAGTCATGGGGCCATCATGGTGGGCAAAACAAGGGTGGATTGAAGGAGATTGTCCTCAATACCAAATATGTAGGTTACCAGCAAATAACTTAGTTACCAACTAAATAGGTACCAACCATAGAAACCCGAGAACAGGGCATTGAAAATGTGTGATATCAGAATGCTATGGCATTTGGCAAAGTGGAAGGACTGGAGGAGCGAGGCTGACCACCCTCGCGCAGTTTCGTGGCAGTGTGATAATAGGAATCTCATGAGAAAATGTATAAAAGAAGTCACTCTGCGCCCTTGGACAAATGCAAAACATCTCTGCATCATTATTCGCGTTCGTTTCCAAGATAGAAAATTACATCGGCTTCTCTTGATTTCCAGTGAATTAAATAATGAGGCCTGGCTTTATTGCAAAGCTTGTTACGGGCGTGCTGCCCCTAGTTGGCGGCCTGGCCAATGCACGTACTACTGGGTATGTGAAATAAGGACACTCAGATATATTGACTCAGGCTGATAACAAAACCCCCCAGAAACTTTGAAAACTACCACATAACTCCTGGCCTGATATCCGCTCGTGTGAGTATACTGAAATCTTCCAGTACTGATCAAGACTTCTCACATTGGCCTAGGCAACTGCACAGAATTCGACTCTTGAGTCTATGACATATAATGGAAATACGGTCAACCAGGCAACTCCAGATACTGGCAAGACTCGATACTACACCTTTGAGGTAGCTAGGGCGACTTTAGCCCCAGATGGATATCAGAAAAGCATGATGGTCGTCAATGGCCAGTTTCCTGGTCCATTGATCGAAGCCAACTGGGGAGATTGGATCCAAGTCACTGTCAAAAACTCCATCCAGGCCCCGGAAGAAGGCACAAGCATTCACTGGCATGGTTTTCTTCAGAAAGAGACTCCGTGGTATGACGGTGTTGCCAGTGGTAAGTATCTGCTGCTTTCGGTGTTCTCATTCAAGCTTAGGGCCAGATCCAAAGACTCCCGGAGAGCTTCAGTCGCTAACTAGCAAACAGTTCAACAATGTCCCATTGCACCAGGCTCTTCCTTTACCTATCGGTTCAGAGCTGACCATGTTAGCACTTCCTTCTATCACTCTCACTATTCTGCCCAGATTAGTAGAGGAGTCTCCAGCCCAATCATCATTCATTATCAGCGTACGGCTATCGCTTGGGCTGTGCCTTCCTTCGGGATAGCAGCTACTGATTACTTAGCTATTTCCCCTCAGAGGGCTTAGCTACGAAATAGCTAACTAGAACAACAACAAATCGAACTGACTTAACCTACGAACATCGTACATACGATAGCCCTACTAACACTGATCAGTAGTCGTAGGTACTATAGATCTACAAGGTAGAAGAGACTAGCCTACGTAGATTTCCCTAACGCAAATCCTCTACGTCGGTTATATACTATATAGCGAAAGTTTGCTTTATCAGGCCTCCCTACTTCATTAGACCCCTGAGCAAACTATTACGAAGATCGACTAGAGTTATCGTGACCTTCCCTACGAAGCTATAGAAAATGACTATCGCAAATTATCACCCTCTAGGAGATATACATCAATATATATATAAGAAGTAATAACTACTAATTATCACTAGTATCATTAAAGCCTGAATTATAGTAACTTATTTCTGCCCTACTAAACCTTATTCTACTACCCTATTAATCCCTACTATTCTATTATCTAGATATATATATGCTTAAGCAAGAGCTATACCCTACGAGAGCTATTGATTATACCTTAGAAGCTACTAATCCTACCCTATAGAGTATATTCCCTATAAGCCTATTCTTGCGAAGGTTATCAGCTATTAATAATAGTTAATATAGAGGAACTTACCCTGATTAGAAGGTATATAATTAACGAGCTACTAGTAAATATAATATTTGACCTAGTATACTATAGCTATATCGACCCTATACTATAGTTTATAAACCCTATATAGGATACTATAGAGGAATACTTAGTTATAAGGCTAATAAGTACTCTAGCTAGCTATATATAATAAAACCTATATAATGATAACCTCTTCATTATATACTAAGAAGACTTTACTACTTAGACCCTAGGAATATAGGAGTAACTACTAGTACTATACTAATAGTTACTAAAGAACTTCCTATACTTATAAGGTATATTCATAGGATGAAATAACTAACTAGTAGTACTATAATTATACGCCCTAGTATAAGCTAAGGAAAGGTTACTATAGATTAATACTAAGCTTTATAATATCCCCTTAGTATTAGAATTATATATAAATGAGTATTATATAAACCTAAGATAGCTAGCCTAGTAGTAACTAGACCTTAGAGAAAAGCAACTAACTCTATAGGAGCAATAGTAGCTAGCTTAACCTTTAGCTAACCTAACTATATAATAGCTATCTATAGGACTAGCCTAACCTATAGAGAATCAAAATATATAGAACTTAGCTATATAACTACTACTATTAGGACTATTTAGACTACCTATTAGGCTACCCTTAATACTTAGCTTAATACGACTACTATCGTTATAAAACCCCCTTAGTAATATAATACTATCGATCAAGTAACCCCTAGGACTATTACTAGTAGATAAGTAGAGATAGAATTTATACTAGAGATATATACTATACTTAGCGAATATCTAGAGTATATAGCTAATATAGCTACTAATACTAAATATTAAGTATAACCTATATAAATTACTTCCCCTATAGTAAATTCCTAACGAATAATTAGACCCTATAAGGTCTATATAGTTCGTCAAGACTCTCTAAGACTCGTAGAAGTACTCAGGGGACCTATATAACCTATTAGACGATAAGATAAAGATATTCTTCAATATCTACTACTATACTGAAATTTAACCTAGTTAATTCTATATAGTATTCCCTTAAATACTGAAAAATTATATAGAGATATACTACTTCTATTATATAAGTAGAGCTAATACGTTTATAATAATATACCTAAAGATCAAGATATACTTTGATATAGACCTCAACTATTAGTACTACTATATAGACTAGATAACGATAATATTCGCAAAGACTAGGATATAGTATCTTAATAGTAGCCTATATAATATTCTATAGATTATACTCGATAAGTTATAGCTATACTAATAAGTACTAGGACTAGACTATATAGGGGAAGATAACCTATAGATAATAGTAATCAAGGCCTATAGAAGAGTACTAGAACTAGAAATAGCTCTCTTCAAGCTAGTATAACTATACGAAGAGTTATTTTCTAACCTAAGGTCTATAGTAGAGATATGAGTTAGCTATACTATATCAATCAATATAGTAGAAGAACTACCCTAAGACTAATATTACGTCGATCATTAGTATAGTAATAACTATAGTTGAGGACGACTATTATAGAGCTTCCCTAGCTAGGGATTTAGTAGTAGCTACTCAAACTTCTATCGTTTTAGTAGGGGAAATAATGATACTCGTAATAGGCTATAGAAGAAGAGGTATTTCATATATAAGAAGGAGAGGTATTAGTCTACTAAATACCCTATAGAGGAATAATAGTCGGCTAGGATAACCTACCTAATATAATATAAATATAAGGGCTATAAGGAGGAAGACTTTATAACCTTCCTAGCTAACTTCGAAGGATATGAATTAGACGAGGAGGATAAGTTTCATAAATATAAGGATAAATACGAGGACGAGTATCAAGACGAGTATTATAATACTAAGGTGCATTTGATAGTAGGCATCAATATACTAGCTAATAAATCTTTCATCTACTAGCTTATAGGATATAATATCTTTAAGGCTAAAGCAACTATCATAGCTAGTTAATTCATCCTAGTCAATAGATATAACTAGACTTATTTCCAAGGGATTCTACTTAATATAGGAGTATCGATAGTTTCTATAGCTAGATATAAGTAAGCTCTTGCTCTATAATATGAAAATCTAAGCTATAAGATCAATATAATGACTATAGGGTCTACTCGAATTAAGTTCAGTAATAGTAGAATCACTAACTCGATAGGAATAGTAGATATAAATATACCTATCAGATATATGAAATTCTATATTATTGATATATAAATACTATTTTTACTATACCTAGTAGATATAGATCGACTCAAGGTATACTATAATAATATCAAGGACGAAATAATCAGCTATAATAGTATAATAGTTATACTAGTACTAAGGAAATAGGGCTACCTATAGTTCTTCCTTAATGAAATAGTAAATACTATATATTTCTTTTCAGAGATAGAGATAAAGAGGTTGCATTATAGGTTTAGATACCTAGCGACTAACTAGCTATACTAATTACTCGAGAAAGCTAGCTACCCTAATATCGATAGATAAGCAATAACAAAGATCGTAAAGGTATACTATCAATACTAAATGAATAGACTAGCGCTAAGATACTTCAAGTTTATATTATATAATGATCATGAGTTCAACTATGAGATTCTAGTTGATATAATATATCTACTTAGCTACCCTATACTCTATATCATAGACTAGGCGATAGTATTTCAGGGGGCTAGATTTCTAAAATCTATAAGTACTAAGATAATATAGTAGACCCTATAAGCCCTATAGATCGATATATACTAAGGACTACTAAACATCATTATATATAATGCAGGTATAAACTTTATATCTAATGAGTTCTAATTAGAGGTATATATAATAGGAATTATATATAAGTAGATTCCTATAGAAGTATATTAGTCAATCAGGAAGGTTAAGAGGTATTACTACCTACTAAAGTATATATTTGAGGTACTATATACTGACTTATATGAGGATATAGATAATGATACTATCCTGCAAATAGCAGTAAAAGCTATAAACGATACTATAGAGCTAGATAGCCTTATTCTTATACTTTTAGTCTTTAGTACCTATCTATAAGTATTATATAATTCGCTACCCTCGCTATTAATATAGAAACGAGCTAAAGCTATATCTAAAGCTATAAAAGCACTATAGAAATCAATAGTAGAACAATAAGTATAGGATATCCTGAATACGAAAACAAGCCCTATTATCGATATAATACTCTTACTATAATATAACGTTCGTATATAGCGAGAGAAAGAAGGATAGAAAGGCCTATATAAGGTTATTTCTATAGATAGCTATAATATAACCCTAGATATACTGAAAGGCCCTACTACGTTTCGATCGATAGTTATATAATGATACTATAGGGACGATAAGGATCCCCTATAAGCTACTAAGGATCCTCTATAGGCCCTTAGCTCTATACGACTATCGTTACTAGAGATCAAAGATAGTATTATAGTAGTATTCGTATCAAAGAAGGAGAAGGACGACTATACTTTAGCTATAAGGTTAAGATAAAATAGTATAATTATAATATCTAGCTCACCTTTCGAAGAGTCTAATAGGGTAGAAATTAATAAGCTAATTAGTAGAGGGGTATTCTGATTCGAGAGATAGTCTAAGATAAAGTATAGCGACTATCGTCTATTTAAATCCTATATAGTATAGGAAATCAAAGGTAAGACTACGAAGCTATATGAGAAATCCTGATTGATCATCTAGGGATATAACGACGACGATAAGAACTTAGTCCTTACTCAAAGTCTAACTATTTAGTATATAAGCTAGAGGATAATCATTATACTAGCGCTATCATTGATGAGAGATATAAGTATATCCTTAATGCTTCGGGATATTACTTAGGTTTATCCTTAGTTTAAATCAGAGTTATAGCAGACGATCTTCATAGAATTACTGAAAGAATTAAGAGATAGATATCTATAAGGTACTATCATTAAGGTTATTAAGCCCCTATATAGAATTATAGAGGCTAGTATCTATTAGTTTAATATATACTAGAAATACTACTACTAGAGACTTAATATAGAATACTTAATATATAACTTATACCTTTTGATTATAAAGCCTATATACTCCTTCGGGATTATAGGTATATAGATAGATAATACCTTACTACTAGCTATACTAGAGTTCTAAGCTAAAGAAGAGGAGGAACTAAAAGCTATAGGACTATAAGCAAAAGAAAAGATACTATTGATACTAGGATAATATATAAACTATAATAGCGCTTATATAGTTATAGACGATAATAGTACTATTATAATTCACTAGAAGGGATAAAGAGATAAGCTTACCCTAATTAATATAATAGCTATTGATATTAATAGCCCTTAATATTACCTAGAATAGAGAGCTCAAAGAGTATATATAGCCTCTATTTATTAACTAGAGGCTTTATACGACTTCTCTATCGCAGTATAAGTATGAAGCCTTAAAGCAAAGAATTACAAGCACCTAAATATATGACTTTCATAGTAAATCGATAATACCTAACGAAGGATCTAGTATATACCCCTAGACCTTTATATAGCGAAGCTCTTTATCTTCATAGATAGTTCATTTGCGAACAACTAGGACCTAATATCTCAACTAGGTTATATTATCGTTCTAGCAAATAAGGCTTATATATAGGAAGGAGAGTTCAACTTAATAGGTAATATCCTTCACTAGTCCTCAACAAAATATAAATGCATTACTAAGAGTATACTAGTAAGTAAGATCTATAGTATAGTAAATAGCATAGATATTAGTATTACCCTAGTAATAATAATTAGGATAATTACGAGATAACTATTACTACCTAATATACTATTAGTCATTTATATAGATTTATATAGCCTATATAAGTACTTTATAAAGCTAGGGATAATATAAGAGAAACGCCTTATAATCGATATTATATTACTACGATAATTATATAAGGTATAGGAGATTACTAAAGTAAGATAGATCGATAGGAAAGATAACCCTATAGATACTATAACGAAGGGAAAACTAAACTCTGCCTTTCAAAAGCTGATTAAGGGCAACAAGCTTTATATATATATAGACGGCTTAATAGAGAGACCTAAGCTCATAGAGCCTATAGACAACGAGCTTCATATACGTATAGATAGCCTAGTAAAAAGACTTGAACCTATAGAAAACGAGCCTTATATATATAAGAATAATATAGTAAAAGGACCTAAGGTAAACGTTATGACTTCCTAATAGGGAAGCAATATAGCTAGTACTATTTTATTTTATTACCTTCCTTGCTACTACTAGCTGCCTACTTCTCCCTTTCTTATTATAAATACCTAACTTTACCCTTTACCTCTACTAACCTTTACTACTAACCTTATACTTTATTATGAACCTCGCTTAGGCTAAGTATTATTTCTTTTCTCTTAGAAGTATTACTACTTTACTATAAACGAGAATTAGTTCGTAGACTCTAAACTCGAGATAGAGATCGCTACTATAGCCTAAACTATAGAGAGAATAGCTACTAATACTACGAATATCGCTGAAGGCAATCAAATAACCTCCCCTATTACTACTGATGATATTATGACTACTATAGGTGATCTAATAACCTCCCCTATTACTACTAATAATACTATGATCGCTACTAAAGCCTCTAAGACTAACGACGAGATTACTAATACTAATATTATAACTATCACTAAGACTAATATCGCTAAGACTAATAATGAAACTAATAATAACGATAATTATATACTTGATGACTATAGCAACCCTATAGAGGATAATAGCTAAGATAAGGCTAAAGATACTATAGCAAAGGTCATATAAGATTATACGACTACTATTAGGAAGACTAGTAAGATAGAGATAAAGTAAGGTTCTCGAGGTATCATCGACCTCGAAGGCCTTAAAGCTAGAGCCCTCATATAGGTATAAATACTTTACCTCTACGATCAAACTAAGGATATAGTACTAAAGATTATCTAGAATTTTACTTACTAGGACGAGTAGTTTTCTTCCTATACGATAGTCAGGAAGTTATATAAGGAAGTCAAAGCTACTAGATCACTCATATGAGTATTTATAGGTAATATAGATAACGAGAGCTATTTCGATAGCTACTATATAAAGTACTAAATTATTACGATCACTATAATAATCGACCTAGAGGGAATTTTAATTCTCTATATCTTCTATAGCTATTATACTAGTAGTAATAAGTTATTAAAGTATTAGATCGACCTTCTAACCTAGATTCAGACCCTCCTTCACTAGATAAGCAACTAGTATATATAATCCCTATATATAAAGGATATTACTATACCCTACTAAACTCTATATAACCTATTTCCGAAGCCTATATATAAGAAGCTAGCTACGAAGCCTATAGCTAAGAAGAAGCTAGCTATAAAGCCTACTACGAAGCCTATAGCTAAGAAATATACTACTAGACCTATCAGCTATACCTCTACTATCAAGAGAAGAAGATTAGCTAAGGAGGACGATAGTAAGGATAAGGATAAAAATAAGTACGATAATAAGGATATATAAGGAGTACGATAGTCGTTAATAGAACGAAAATAGGGTATAGAAAGGTTTTATATAGAACGAGGGATAAGCTTTATAGAAAGGTTTTTATATTTACTATGATAGGAGGATATTTACTATGATAGAAAGATAGGTAGGAGGTTATTACGATGATTTCTTATAGCATTCGTATATACGTTGTATTAAAGAAAAAGTTACTAGTATTAGTATATAGCTATCGCTTAGGCTATGCCTTCCTTCGGGATAGCAGCTACTAATTACTTAGCTGTTTCCCCTCAGAGGGCTTAGCTACGAAATAGCTAACTAGAACAACAATAAATCGAACTGACTTAACCTACGAACATCGTACGTACGATAGCCCTACCAACATTCATAGTCTACAAGCCCAGAAGTACGACCATGATC